>OX031017.1:7547728-8147728 GCA_943736025.1 Tenthredo mesomela
CTGACGGTACCTAACAGCCGAGAATTGTATTCCTTTCGATTCCGGCGTACTATGATGCGCGTCTGAGAGACTTTGGAACATCATTCCAATCCGAGACTTTGCTCGTTGTCCGTTCGAGCCGTAAAGGCTTGGACGTCCGAGCCCTGCCTCGCGCAGCGGCCGGCAACCCGACAAAATGTACTTGGAAAATTTTACGAAATCTTTCAAAGAATTCACGAATATTGATATAATGATATTCAAAGGACTTGCCGTACGACGCGTACGTACCGGCCGGCACGTGCGGAGAGACGGTCGACGGCTCGCTCGAATATGACCAAGTTCTCGGAGCCGTATCAATTTGACCCCTCTCCGTGCAGCTTTTGTCCCATAAGAGCCTGTGTTAAACACCGGTCGGCTCCGACGTCCGAGCCGGAGCCTTCCTTCTCTTATGGAGCTCTACGGTCCGAACAGTCCTTACGGTACCTAACGGCCGAGAATTGTATTCCTTTCGATTCCGGCGTACTATGATGCGCGTCTGAGAGACCTTGGAACATTATTCCAGTCCGAGACGTAGCTCGCTGTCCGTTCGAGCCGTAAAGGCTTGGACGTCCGAGCCCTGCCTCGCGCAGCGGCCGGCAACCCGACGAAAGGGACTTGGAAATTTTTTTGAAATTTGAGAAAAAAAAAAAAAAAAAAAAAAAATCACGAATATTGATATAATAATATTTCAAAGGACTTGCCGTACGACGCGTACGTACCGGCCAGCACGTGCGGAGAGACAATCGACGGCTCGCTCGAATATGACCAAGTTCTCGGAGCCGTATCAATTTGACCCCTCTCCGTGCAGCTTTTGTCCCATAAGAGCCTGTGTTAAACACCGTTCGGCTCCGACGTCCGAGCCGGAGCCTTCATTCTCTTATGGAGCTCTACGGTACGAACCGTCCTGACGGTACCTAACGGCCGAGAATTGTATACCTTTCGATTCCGGCGTACTATGATGCGCGTCTGAGAGACTTTGGAACATTATTCCAGTCCGAGACGTAGCTCGCTGTCCGTTCGAGCCGTAAAGGCTTGGACGTACGAGCCCTGCCTCGCGCAGCGGCCGGCAACCCGACGAAAGGGACTTGGAAATTTTTTTGAAATTTGAAAAAAAAAAAAAAAAAAATCACGAATATTGATATAATAATATTCAAAGGACTTGCCGTACGACGCGTACGTACCGGCCGGCACGTGCGGAGAGACGGTCGACGGCTAGCTCGAATATGACTAAGTTCTCGGAGCCGTATCAATTTGACCCCTCTCCGTGCAGCTTTTGTCCCATAAGAGCCTGTGTTAAACACCGTTCGGCTCCGACGTCCGAGCCGGAGCCTTCATTCTCTTATGGAGCTCTACGGTACGAACCGTCCTGACGGTACCTAACGGCCAAGAATTGTATACCTTTCGATTCCGGCGTACTATGATGCGCGTCTGAGAGACTTTGGAACATTATTCCAGTCCGAGACGTAGCTCGCTGTCCGTTCGAGCCGTAAAGGCTTGGACGTACGAGCCCTGCCTCGCGCAGCGGCCGGCAACCCGACGAAAGGGACTTGGAAATTTTTTTGAAATTTGAAAAAAAAAAAAAAAAAATCACGAATATTGATATAATAATATTCAAAGGACTTGCCGTACGACGCGTACGTACCGGCCGGCACGTGCGGAGAGACGGTCGACGGCTAGCTCGAATATGACTAAGTTCTCGGAGCCGTATCAATTTGACCCCTCTCCGTGCAGCTTTTGTCCCATAAGAGCCTGTGTTAAACACCGTTCGGCTCCGACGTCCGAGCCGGAGCCTTCATTCTCTTATGGAGCTCTACGGTACGAACCGTCCTGACGGTACCTAACGGCCGAGAATTGTATACCTTTCGATTCCGGCGTACTATGATGCGCGTCTGAGAGACTTTGGAACATTATTCCAGTCCGAGACGTAGCTCGCTGTCCGTTCGAGCCGTAAAGGCTTGGACGTCCGAGCCCTGCCTCGCGCAGCGGCCGGCAACCCGACGAAAGGGACTTGGAAATTTTTTTGAAATTTGAAAAAAAAAAACAAAAAAAAAATCACGAATATTGATATAATAATATTCAAAGGACTTGCCGTACGACGCGTACGTACCGGCCGGCACGTGCGGAGAGACGGTCGACGGCTCGCTCGAATATGACCAAGTTCTCGGAGCCGTATCAATTTGACCCCTCTCCGTGCAGCTTTTGTCCCATAAGAGCCTGTGTTAAACACCGGTCGGCTCCGACGTCCGAGCCGGAGCCTTCCTTCTCTTATGGAGCTCTACGGTCCGAACAGTCCTTACGGTACCTAACGGCCGAGAATTGTATTCCTTTCGATTCCGGCGTACTATGATGCGCGTCTGAGAGACCTTGGAACATTATTCCAGTCCGAGACGTAGCTCGCTGTCCGTTCGAGCCGTAAAGGCTTGGACGTCCGAGCCCTGCCTCGCGCAGCGGCCGGCAACCCGACGAAAGGGACTTGGAAATTTTTTTGAAATTTGAAAAAAAAAAAAAAAAAAAAAAATCGCGAATATTGATATAATAATATTCAAAGGACTTGCCGTACGACGCGTACGTACCGGCCGGCACGTGCGGAGAGACGGTCGACGGCTAGCTCGAATATGACTAAGTTCTCGGAGCCGTATCAATTTGACCCCTCTCCGTGCAGCTTTTGTCCCATAAGAGCCTGTGTTAAACACCGGTCGGCTCCGACGTCCGAGCCGGAGCCTTCCTTCTCTTATGGAGCTCTACGGTCCGAACAGTCCTTACGGTACCTAACGGCCGAGAATTGTATTCCTTTCGATTCCGGCGTACTATGATGCGCGTCTGAGAGACCTTGGAACATTATTCCAGTCCGAGACGTAGCTCGCTGTCCGTTCGAGCCGTAAAGGCTTGGACGTCCGAGCCCTGCCTCGCGCAGCGGCCGGCAACCCGACGAAAGGGACTTGGAAATTTTTTTGAAATTTGAAAAAAAAAAAAAAAAAAAAAAATCACGAATATTGATATAATAATATTCAAAGGACTTGCCGTACGACGCGTACGTACCGGCCGGCACGTGCGGAGAGACGGTCGACGGCTAGCTCGAATATGACTAAGTTCTCGGAGCCGTATCAATTTGACCCCTCTCCGTTCAACTTTTGTCCCATAAGAACCTGTGTTAAACACCGGTCGGCTCCGACGTCCGAGCGGGAGCCTTCCTTCTAGTATGGAGCGAGACGGTCCCAATCGTCCCGACAATTCCTCGACGCCGCCGAGAACAGAATTTCGAGCGTAGTCTCGTTCTGTATACATCTCTCGTAACGCGGCTCGGGGAATACACGTCGTTCAGACTATTTCGGGACCGATATATTTCTCTCACTGAGATACACGAAATTCGAACTATGGAACTTCGACCGCGACTCGGGGTGATATTCGCTGCTCGTTCGAGCTTCGAACTTCCCGTCTCAACGGTCGACGCGTCCAATATTGTCACAGCATAACCGCGGGTCGGTGTCCCAGACCGAATGGCCCATATGCGGTAACCAGACTCTCGCTGTCGTCCTAGGACGACAGCGGCTATCTCACAGAGGCATCCACTCTCTCGTATCCGAGCGACTAGTCGTCCGCGACTACCGTAACTTCACGTCCCCGACGCTTTCAATCTAGCCGAGGGGTACCGGAGGAATGTTCGAATATCTTACACCGGGTTTTCACCGTGCTGCATTTACGGCTGAGGTGCCCGAGAAAATGTATATACAAAATACAATATGAACGAAAAAACGTTTGGCCGACCGGCCGCAGTGCCGGCGGCCGAGTGTTGTCGCAACGTCGACGCACTTGTATAACGAGCAAATATATTAAATAATAGCTCCCTGGTTGATCCTGCCAGTAGTCATATGCTTGTCTCAAAGATTAAGCCATGCATGTCTCAGTGCAAGCCATATTAAGGTGAAACCGCGAATGGCTCATTAAATCAGTTATGGTTCCTTAGATCGTACCCACATTTACTTGGATAACTGTGGTAATTCTAGAGCTAATACATGCAAACAGAGTTCCGACCAGAAATGGGAGGAATGCTTTTATTAGATCAAAACCAATCGGCGGCGGGTTTCCCCGTCCGCCGTTTACCTTGGTGACTCTGAATAACTTTGGGCTGATCGCACGGTCTCGTACCGGCGACGCATCTTTCAAATGTCTGCCTTATCAACTGTCGATGGTAGGTTCTGCGCCTACCATGGTTGTAACGGGTAACGGGGAATCAGGGTTCGATTCCGGAGAGGGAGCCTGAGAAACGGCTACCACATCCAAGGAAGGCAGCAGGCGCGCAAATTACCCACTCCCGGCACGGGGAGGTAGTGACGAAAAATAACGATACGGGACTCATCCGAGGCCCCGTAATCGGAATGAGTACACTTTAAATCCTTTAACGAGGATCCATTGGAGGGCAAGTCTGGTGCCAGCAGCCGCGGTAATTCCAGCTCCAATAGCGTATATTAAAGTTGTTGCGGTTAAAAAGCTCGTAGTTGAATCTGTGTCCCACGCTGCCGGTTCGCCGCTCGCGGTGTTTAACTGGCATGATTGTGGGACGTCCTACCGGTGGGCTTAGCCTCTCGGGGCGGCCCAACTAATATCCCATCGCGGTGCTCTTCACTGAGTGTCGAGGTGGGCCGGTACGTTTACTTTGAACAAATTAGAGTGCTTAAAGCAGGCTATTTTCGCTTGAATACTGTGTGCATGGAATAATGGAATAGGACCTCGGTTCTATTTTGTTGGTTTTCGGAACCCCGAGGTAATGATTAATAGGGACAGATGGGGGCATTCGTATTGCGACGTTAGAGGTGAAATTCTTGGATCGTCGCAAGACGGACAGAAGCGAAAGCATTTGCCAAAAATGTTTTCTTTAATCAAGAACGAAAGTTAGAGGTTCGAAGGCGATCAGATACCGCCCTAGTTCTAACCATAAACGATGCCAGCTAGCGATCCGCCGAAGTTCCTCCGATGACTCGGCGGGCAGCTTCCGGGAAACCAAAGCTTTTGGGTTCCGGGGGAAGTATGGTTGCAAAGCTGAAACTTAAAGGAATTGACGGAAGGGCACCACCAGGAGTGGAGCCTGCGGCTCAATTTGACTCAACACGGGAAACCTCACCAGGCCCGGACACCGGAAGGATTGACAGATTGAGAGCTCTTTCTTGATTCGGTGGGTGGTGGTGCATGGCCGTTCTTAGTTGGTGGAGCGATTTGTCTGGTTAATTCCGTTAACGAACGAGACTCTAGCCTGCTAAATAGGCGTACTTTCCCCGGACCCGGTTCAGCTCCCCTTGGCTCTCCTCGGCTGTCCTCGGCTATCTTCGGCTATCCCGGATAGTTTTCGATAAGGAAGCCAAATGGGCTAAGGGGAGGGGGCGAAAACAGCCGAGCGGGGTCCAGAAGGCCGAGGGCGAGGGGGGCGGAGCCGAGCGGGGTCCAGGAGGCCCAGGGCAAGAGGTAGGGGGGGGAGGGATAAACAAAAGCCGAGCGGAGCCGAGATCGCTGGGATACTGACAAAGGTTAGGTTAGATTACCTAACCTTAGCTAACCTAACCCGACCCAACCCAACGCACTTTATCCTGACCATGGCAACCTAACCCAACCTGACCTAATCTAACCTCACCTCAAAGGTCAGGTCAGTTAAGGTTAGGGGTCAGGTACGGTTAGGTTAGGTTAGGTTACCTGCCTAACCTACTCTATCCTGACCAAGGCAACCCAACCCAACCTGACCTGAACTAACCTCACCTCAAAGGTCAGGTCAGGTAAGGTTAGGTAAGGTAAGGTTAGGTTCGGTTACCAAGCTAACCTACTCTATCCTAACTAAGGCAACCTAACCTAACCCGACACAACCTAACCCAGCCTAACCTAACCTAGCCCACTCTATCCTGACCATGGCAACCTAACCCAACCTGACCTGACCTAACCTAGCCTAGTTAGGTTAGGTTACCTAACACCTGAAAGGTCAGGTCAGGTTAGGTGAGGTTACCAACCTAACCTACTCTATCCTGACCAAGGCAACCTAACCTAACCTGACACGACCTAACCCATCCTAAGAGTTAGGGGGAGGGGAGGGGCGAAAAGAGCCGAGCGGGGTCGAAGAGGCCATGGAAAGGGGGAGGGGGGGGGGGGGGGTAGCGAGCGGGGTCGAGGAGGCCATGGAAAGTCTGACACGGCGGCGGCGGCGGCGGCGGCGATATATCTTTATAATATATATATATATATATATATATATATATATATACCTACATATATATATATATATATACTAGAGGGGCTTAGCCCCCCTGCGCGCTACGCGCGCCAACCCCCCATATTCTAATTTGTATCAGTTGTTCCTAAAATTCAAATAATAGGTGGATTTTATGTTCTTCGTATTCCTCGATGTCCAGGTCGTTTGCCAAGTATTTCTAGTAGTCCAGGTCCTCGGCTTCGTAGTTCTCGTTGTCCAGGTCGTTCAGTGAGTATATCTCGTAGTCCAGGTCCTGGGCTTCGTAGATCTCTTAGTCCAGGTCACTCGCTAAGTATTTCTTGTAGTCCAGGTCCTCGGCCTCGTAGTTCTCGTTGCCCAGGTCCTTCGCTTCGTATTCCTTGTTGTCCAAGTCTTTCGCTAAGTATTTCCAGTGTCCAGGTCTTCGGCTTCGTGGTTCTCGTTGTCCAGGTCATTCACTGAGTATTTCTCGTAGTCCAGGTCCTCGGATTCGTATCTCTTGAAGTCGTGTGTAGAGATTATTAGGATATATCGCCGCCGCCGTGTCAGACATTTTGTGCTCTCCTCGGCTATCCTCGGCTATCCACGGCTATCTTCGGTTATCCTCGGCTATCCTCGGCTATCTTCGGCTATCTTCGGCCATCCTCGGCTAGCCCCAGCTGTCTTCGGCTATCCTCGGCTATCTTCGGCTATCCTCGGCTCTCTCCGGTTCTCTTCGGCTCTCCTCGGCTGCCTGGGCTCTGCTTCCCTCTTTCCCTTTCCTGGGCCCTTGAACCGAGGGGAGGACCGGGTTCGGCTCCCCTTGGCTCTCCCCGGCTATCCTCGACTATCTTCGGCTATCTTCGGCTATCCTCGGCTATCTTCGGCTGTCTTCGGCCATCCTCGGCTCTCTTCGGTTCTCTTCGACTCTCCTCGGCTCTGCTTCCCCCTTTCCCTTTCCTGGGCCCTCGGACCGAGGGAAGGACCGGGTTCAGCTCCCCTTGGCTCTCCTCGGCTGTCCTCGGCTATCTTCGGCTATTCAGGATAGTTTTCGATAGGGAAGCCGAATGGGCTGTGGGGAGGGGGCGAAAACAGCCGAGCGGGGTCGAGAAAGCCGAGGGCGGGGTGGGGGGAGCCGAGCGGGGTCGAGGAGGCCCAGGGCAAGAGGTAGGGGGGGGGAGGGATAAACAAAAGCCGAGCGGAGCCGAGATCGCTGGGATACTGACGAAGGTTAGGTTAGATTACCTAACCTAAGCTAACCCAACCCGACCCAACCTAACGCACTCTATCCTGACCAATGCAACCTAACCCAACCTGACCTAACCTAACCTCACCTCAAAGGTCAGGTCAGGTAAGGTTAGGGGTCAGGTACGGTTAGGTTAGGTTAGGTTACCAGCGTAACCTACTCTATCCTGACCAAGGCAACCCAACCCAACCTGACACAACCTAACCCATCCTAACCTAACCTAGCCCACTCTATCCTGACCATGGCAACCTAACCCAACCTGACCTGACCTAACCTAGCCTAGTTAGGTTAGGTTACCTAACACCTCAAAGGTCAGGTCAGGTAAGGTTAGGTTAGGTTACCAACCTAACCTACTCTATCCTGATCAAGGCAACCCAACCTAACCTGACCTAACCCATACTATCCTGACCATGGCAACCTAACCCAACCTGACCTGACCTAACCTAGCCGAGTTAGTTTAGGTTACCTAACACCTCAAAGGTCAGGTCAGGTTAGGTTAGGTTACAGACCTAACCTACTCTATCCTGACCAAGGCAACCTAACCTAACCTGACACGACCTAACCCATCCTAAGAGTTAGGGGGAGGGGAGGGGCGAAAAGAGCCGAGCGGGGTCGAAGAGGCCATGGAAAGGGGGGGGGGGGGGGGGGGGGGGTAGCGAGCGGGGTCGAGGAGGCCATGGAAAGTCTGACACGGCGGCGGCGGCGGCGGCGATATATCTTTATAATATATATATATATATATATATATATATATATATATATATATATATATACATATATATACATATATATATATATATACCTATATATCTATATATATATATATATACCCGGGAAAAAATTTTTTTACGAAATTTTATGAAATTTCATAAGTTTTCATAAAATTTCATGAAATCTCGTGAAATTTCATAAAATTTCAGTATTCAAATTTTATGAAATTTTATGAAATTTTATAAGTCCTTATAAGTTTTTATACATTTTAAAGAAATTTTATCAAATTTCATAAAATAACATAAAATTAGAATCGCGTACAAAAAGTATTGTTTCTATAAAATTTTATAAAATCTCATATAATTTTACAAAATTTTGTGAATTTTTATAAAACCTTGAGAAATTACATATAATTTTATAAATTAGAATCGAGTGTAGACAGTATTGCTTTCATGAAATTTTATAAGTTCTTATAAATTTTTATACATTTTTAAGAAATTTTATCAAATTTTGCGAACAAATTTTTTTCCGGGGCAGTACGAATATACAATATTGTAAAATTTGATCGAATTTAATTTCTATGAAATATATTTTCGGAATAATGAAATGAAATTCTGTGAAATTTGTATGTTTCTATGGAGATGTGATACAATTCGTACATTTCTATATACGAATTTCACAGAATTTAATTTCATTATTCTGAAAATATATTTCATAGAAATGAGATTCGATCAAATTTTATAAAATCTTATTGTATATTCGTACTGCCCCGGATTTCTATATACGAATTTTACAGAATTCAATTTCATTATTCCGAAAATACGGATACATTTTCATAAAATTTCGTATAATTTGATAAAATCATTTTTCGAAAGAGAGTTCATTTCTACATTACTACCGTTTTGAAAAAATCAACTTCATATATTGTATGTTTCATGATTTTCATCCAGTATATCCATTATTCAAATGTACAACTGGAGATATGATACAATTTAATACAATTCAATTACAGGCCATTTTCAGTATGAATTTTTATTCATAAAATGACCTGGTCAAATTTCATGGGATTTTATAAAATTTTATCAGGCCATTTTCAGTCTAAAATTTTAAAATGTTGTGAAATTTTATATCGAAAATAATTTGTTGGAATTTTATGAAATTTCATAAAGTTTAAGGGGGACCACTAGTGTGACCACCTGAAAAAAAGGTGATTTTTGGGAATTTTTTTAAAGAAAACTACTGCATGGAATGTTTTAATGTTTTGAGTATATATTTGTAGATACATACTGAATCTCTCATAAAATTTTTAGATTAAAAAATTAAAAATTCAGGGAGTTATCCGCAATCTCCCAAGGCTCAAAAAAAAAAAGTACCCCCACTGCTGCAGTGATGCAGACCTTCACAGTGCCTGAAATCTAAAAAACCAAAAAGTTTATGAAACTAGAAGGTATTTCCCGTACTATCAACCTCGGGTTTTGAAAAAAATTGAAATTCAACAAAATGGCAGAGTTTAAAAAAAAAAGTTCAAATTTCGCGCGAAAATTTGATGATTTTTGGCCTGCCAAAATTACATTTTTCATTCGATCGGAAAACTGGAGGTTCATGGTACGGAGAAACATCTATAAAAGAAGCTGCAATAAGAATCAAATCGATCGGATGATTTGTCTTCGAGTTACAACTGCAGCAAATTTGAAAAATGTAGTTTCGGGAAAAACGCGCTTAAAGTTTCCCGGGAAAAAATTTTTTCACGAAATTTTATGAAATTTCATAAGTTTTCATAAAATTTCATAAAATCTCGTGAAATTTCATAAAATTTCAGTATTCAAATTTTATGAAATTTTATGAAATTTTATAAGTTCTTATAAGTTTTTATACATTTTTAAGAAATTTTATCAAATCTCATAAAATAACATAAAATTAGAATCGCGTACAAAAAGTATTGCTTTTATGAAATTTTATAAAATCTCATATAATTTTACAAAATTTTGTGAATTTTTATAAAAACTTGAGAAATTACATATAATTTTATAAATTAGAATCGAGTGCAGAAAGTATTGCTTTCATGAAATTTTATAAGTTCTTATAAGTTTTTATACATTTTCAAGAAATTTTATCAAATTTTGTGAACAAATTTTTTTCCGGAGCAGTACGAATATACAATGAGATTTTGTAAAATTTGATCGAATTTAATTTCTATGAAATATATTTTCGGAATAATGAAATGAAATTCTGTGAAATTCGTATATTTCTATGGAGATATGATACAATTCGTATATTTTTATATACGAATTTCACAGAATTTAATTTCATTATTCCGAAAATATATTTCATAGAAATGAAATTCGATCAAATTTTACAAAATCTTATTGTATGCCCTGGATTTCTTTATACGAATTTCACAGAATTCAATTTCATTATTCCGAAAATATGGATACATTTTCATAAAATTTCGTATAATTTGATAAAATCATTTTTCGAAAGAGAGTTCATTTCTACATAACTACCGTTTTGAAAAAATCAACTTCATATATTGTATGTTTCATGATTTTCATCCAGTAAATCCATTATTCAAATGTACAACTGGAGATATGATACAATTTAATACAATTCAATTACAGGCCATTTTCGGTATGAATTTTTATTCATAAAATGACCTGGTCAAATTTCATGAGATTTTATAAAATTTTATCAGGCCATTTTCAGTACAAAATTTCAAAATGTTATGAAATTTTATATCGAAATTAATTTGTTGGAATTTTATGAAATTTCCTAAAGATTCATAAAAGTTCACAAAATTTTATGAAATTTCATCAGGCCATTTTCGGCACGAAATTTTATGAAAATTTAATAAATCCCATCCCCGGGAAAAAATTTGTTGGAATTTTATGAAATTTCATGAAGTTTCATAAAAGTTCACAAAATTTTATGAAATTTCATGAAGTTTCCCAAAAGTTCACAAAATTTTATGAAATTTCATCAGGCCATTTTCAGCATAAAATTTTATGAAACTTCATGAAAAATTTTTTTCCCGGGTATATACAGGGTGTTCCAGACCTCGCGACGAATATTTCACAGGGTAAATCTTGATCAAAAATGGGATCGAAATTCCCTCAGCCGATTTTTTCGGAGATGCATGGATTTTCCGTTATAATTATTTTAATTGCAGCTAATGACATGCGACTTATAAACGGCCGTTTGTCGGTGTAATCACCGCTCGGTTGTGTGCGCGTCTCTCGCCCTATTGTCGCCACGAAAAAAAGTGCACACAACCGAGCGGTAAGCACACCGACGTGCGGCCGTTCGTAAGCCGCGCGTCATTGACTGAAATTGAATTAATTATAACGGAAAAAATATGCATTTAAAAAAAAATCGGCTGAGGAAATTTCGATCCCATTTTTGATCAAGATTTACCCTGTGAAATATTCGTCGCGAGGTCTGGAACACCCTGTATAGGTATATATATATATATATATATATATATTATATATATTGTAACATTCCGGCTGTTCTGGCTCCTGCCGGAGCAGCCGGACAAGTGTCCATCACGCATCTCGCGACGCGCACCACCGAGTTCCGTGTATTGCTTAATGTTGCGCAATCTGCGATTCCGCACCACCAGCGATTCCGCGCAACCCGCGATTCCGTGCAAAACCGCGATTCCGTGCATCCCACGATTTCGCGGTGCGGGCTAATTATCGGTATAAAAGGGGGTACGTGGAGGCGTCAGGTACCGATTGTGTGGCAAAGTGCCCGTCGAGTCACATCGTTAATTACTCATTAGGCACGTAGCCAAAATAGTGCGTGACCTGTACTTGCTCTTAAATCGCGTTTCGATACTCATAAAAATTGAAGTGATTAAAATCGCGATTTTCGATATTGAAAAACATAAGTCTAATTAAAAATTTAAATTCACATTTCACACTGTTCAAAGTTTTTTTACTAATTTTTTATAAACAAATAAATTAGACTGCAAACGTAAAAGTCGTCATAGGAGAGATCTATCGACGCAATTTAACTCAATCGTGGATTGGAAATTCACGATCAATAAATCAAATAAAATACCGGCGTTAAACAAAACTCAAAACCAAATACATGGAAACATTGATTATGAACTCTACCTAATTCTAATCTTATTCTAATTTATTATTTCTTTAATATAAACTGTTATATTATATTCTATTCTATTCTTTATAATTTATTAATATTCTAATTCTATGCACGAGATACTGATTTTCTGTTTAATTCTTTTGTATCGTTTTCTACGACTGACCAATGATTATTTAATTTCATTAAATACTATCTATTGTTAAACGACATCTATTTCTTTCAATTTCCTATTTCCCTTAAATTAACAATCTCTAAATATTTCAGGTTTCTTTCTTTATTTTCAATTTGCAAACGACAGCTACGGTGCGGGTGTAAAACCCAATCCCGACTCTAGTTGTTCAGCTTGGTACGCCTAGCGACACCCAGCTCTGTGCTAAGGCAGCAACGGTTGAGTTGGTGTGGGTTTGCAACACTGGGGAATACCCATGTCTGTGATTCTCGCACACAACTAGCTCGGCCTGCGTCTGTCGTACAAGCTCGGTTAGCGAAGCAGATCCTCGCTCAGCCGATAATTAGCTCAAATCGGTTGAGTCCTGATTTGAGTCTATAATAGGGTATTTTGTGGTTTTTCACTTTTTCCACCAGAGGAGCTCCAAAACATCACCCGTGACAAAGACACTCACGCGGACTAGCACCGTATCTCCAGCCCTCAGCTGAGATATCGGTGCAGTAAGTTACATTTGGCGCCCAACGTGGGGCTCCTCTTAAATAAAATTAAATTCATTAGATACAAAATTCAATTTAACTTCATTTATTCAACTTAAATTCATTCTACAGACAACTTAAATTCATTCAAAATAACTTCAAACTTTTTTTTTCTTTTTCGAATCTTAAGGGAAAATGGAAGGAAAAGATGCCGTTACCGGTAAAGCTCAGGGTAAAGCCGCAGGCGGGTTGAGTAGTGACACCGGGTATCACGCGCCAGATGATACCGTTATGCATGACGAAAGCATTTTAAGTCAGGAAGAGGGTCCTGGTGATGAACACCCCGATCCCCTTGCACAAATAGCCGCGCGTCTAAAAGCATTAACGGACAGCAATGATAGGGTTGAAAAGAAATGGGATGAAAGAATTAAAGCTCTAGAACGGCGGGTTGAAGGAATGCACCGTATACAGGTCGAAGACCGTGTCAGTTACGAAGCTAAGATAAATAAAGAAGTTAGAGATCACGCGGATGCAAATAAAAGTCGAGTCAACCGTCTGGAGACTACTGTACAAGCCGTTATAGAGAGATGGGATACCGATGTAGCCGGTTGTATCAATAAGATCACAGATACGGAAAAATCATTGCGAGACGAGGCTATTGGAAATTACGAAGCCCTTAAAAGCAAAATCAAGGAGGGGGATCGGGTAAATCGAGAAAAGATTCAGGAACTTGAGCATAGGCATGAAAGTCTAAAAATCGGTCTCGACTCTGAACTCAAAAAGCTTAAGAGGCGACCGGGAGCCCCGAATGAAAATAACGAACAAATTCGCTTGTTAACAAAACAATTAAAACTGCCGACTTTTTCGGGAAAGAGTTGGGAGAAACCGGTGAACTATATCCGGGAATTAGAGGAATACCTTACCTTTTTGGGTTCAGAGGACGATCTTAGCCTGCGGCTTGTCGGTCAAAGCTTAGGAAACGATGCAAAAGACTGGTGGATCGCTCGCCGAGACGTCATTAACACCTGGGAAGGGTTTAAAGAAAAGTTCCTCACTAGATTCTGGGGTGAGGGAGTCCAGAGAGATATCCGCAAAGATATCGAATGGGGTTTCTATTCACCGGATTCAAAATTAACATGGTCCGAGTATGCAAATAGGAAGTTTGCGGCTGCAGTCGGTCTCCGTCCTAAAATTGCGGAAGAAGATATCGTTAAAAGCCTAATTAAACACTTTGAAGAACGGGTAGTGGTAGCTGCTACTTGCCGAAATATCCGGGAAATTGACACCTTACTTAACTTCTTGGATGAGATGCAATCAGGAGGGAGATCGAATGCACCCAAAAACTTCCGTGCACCGGCAAATATAAGCCGACCACAGCAATTCAGTAATAAAGTTACCGAAAATAAAGACAGTAAACAGGTGTCATGGCGTCTCGGCAGCGATGAGGCAAACACGTCGCGACCTTCCGTAGCGCGAGACACATACTTTAAGTCGGATTCGCAAGAAAACAAGCGCGACGCTGGACAACCAGCCTACACAAATCATAAACACAGTAACTGGACAAATCCAAAAGTCAGCGCGATTTCCGAAGTAGAGCCAGTCATAACAGAAATTGAGGATGAGACCGAAACTCAGCGAGCGGAAAACTAGAGCGCGCTGTGGTATGTGAGCCGCAAAACCCGGTGACACAGCGCGAGATCGTTATCAACGCGGCAAAAATAAACTCCCTAGAACCGAAAAATGATATGTTCGAAGATCCATCCGAGTACTTAATTAAAGAAAGCAATAATTGCGAGTCACAAAGCAAACAGTGCCCGGAAGTCTATTTTAATATCGAGGGGATAGAAGTCAAAGGGCTTATCGACACCGGAAGTCAAGTCACTTGCGTTTCTAAAGATTGGTTCGATCGACATATAAAAAGATTAGAGCAATGTGAAAGGCTGCCAGTCGTTAATTACCAAATAATTGGAGTAACAGGGGGCAAGCCCGTAAGAATAAAAGAACAATTTTATGCAGAGATAACTATCGGGAAATCTACCGATCACATTTGCTTCTTGATAATTCCAGGGCTCGGTCACGAAATAATTATCGGAATAGACACCTTGCACCGGTGGAAAGCAGATGTAGACCTTCGAACTAACAGACTATTTTTCCAAACAGCTTCCGCCGATGTTAGTATCGAGCTGTTCAAAGCAAATCATATCGAAGATTATCAAAGAGAATCGGTACAAATCAGTAAAATCAATCTAGAAAAAATGACCGTCGGTAAGATCGAATACGAGATTAATGAGTATGCACTGACCCGTGATGAAATAGATGAGAAATTGTCTGAGTGTCAGGTACTAAATCAACTCGAACTAGATTCATTTTCAAAACTACTGATAGAGTATCAAGACATCTTTTACAAACTACCCGGTAGAGTCTCAGTTTACGAACACAAAATTAAAATTTATGAAGATAGACCTTTTGTTAGGAGATCATATCCTATACCAATGGGACACCGAGATAAAGTTAAAATCGAAATTCAGAAAATGCTCGATATTGGAGTAATTGAAAGATCATATAGCGAATACATCAATCCTATAGTAGTTGTTGCAAAGAAAACCGGTGATATCAGATTAGTCTTAGATGCAAGATACATCAACCAACTGATAGTGCCTGACCATGACTGCGCTCAATCGACTGAGGTCTTATTCCAGAAGTGTGGAAACGCAGCTTTCATGTCGAGTTTAGATCTTACGGCGAGTTTTTGGCAAGTTCCTTTGCATCCTGACTCAAGAAAATATACTGCATTTATGCACGAAGGAAAAACTTATCATTTTACAGTTACCCCTTATGGGCTTAATACAAGTTTGGCTAGTTTAATTAGAGCCTTGGACTTAGTTTTGAAGGAAACGGAGCAGTTTACAATAAATTTTGTAGACGATATACTGTGTATTTCTGACTCCGTTCCGTCCCATTTGGCTCACCTGAAATTATTATTTGAAGTGTTCCGAAAATATAATATGACGCTTAATTTCAAAAAGTCAAAATTCTTTCGAGAAGAAATCGATTTTCTCGGGCATCGGATAACAAAAGATGGGATACACCCACAGCCGGAAAAGATCGAGGCAATAAAGAAATTCCCGATACCGAGAAACGCGAAACAACTCAAAGGATTTTTGGGATTAACAAACTATTACAGTAAATTCACCAGCGCATATGCGGAAGCAACAGCTCCGTTGCTCTCTTTAATAAAGAAAGGTGCCAAGTGGGACTGGACGGAGGAAATGAAAACGCATTTCACTACAGTAAAACAATTATTTTGTGATACGATGGTTATAAACCATCCGGATCCGAAAAGGAGGTATTATTTGCAATGTGACGCCAGCAATTATGCAGTCGGGGCAGTGCTTTATCAATTATCCGAGAACAATGAGGAACGGATCGTGGGGTTCGCGAGTAGAACGATGAAGGGGGCTGAGCTGAATTATTTTACATTCGAAAAAGAGCTGTTAGCAATAGTATTCGCTCTAGAGAAATTCAGAACCTTCATCGTCGGTGCGAAGCTCACGATCCGGACCGATCATAAAGCATTAACGTATATTTTTTCGTGTAAACTCGTTAGCTCTCGTTTAGCACGCTGGGTTTTGTTCATACAAACGTATAATTTTGACATTGAATACATCAAGGGCACGGAGAATATAGTCGCGGACGTGTTGAGCCGCTACCCACCCGAACGAAAACAGAATCTTATAGAGTCAGTAGCGGAGTTGGGGGTCCTTGCACCTCTGGCAAAAGCAATTGACGACCAACTAAGTAGGGATTTAGGAAACTATCCAATTTTACAAAAAACAGATAAAAGGATCAGTGAATTACTCGATTCAACAAATTTAAAGCTAGATCACAACTTAGAAGTCATCGATGAAATATTATACCACCGAGAGCCAGGGGGCAGGTTACGAGCCTACGTCCCTGAAGCGCTAGTAAAACAGCTCATCATAGAGTGTCACGAAATGTACGGACACATAGGCGCCAACAAATGTTATCTCATACTTAAAGAAGGATTCTATTATCCTAAATTTGCTAAACGAATTAGACAAACTCTAGCTAGCTGCGAAAGATGCCAGAGGTGCAAGGTACCCAACAGATATAGCTATGCAAATATGCAAAACATTGTGCCAGACGGAGTTGGAGAATTATTATCAATCGACTACCTAGGTCCACTGCCAGCGAGCAAGGGGAACTATAAATGGCTTTTAGTCACCATAGATGCCTTCAGCAAACTCGTAAAATTATATCCGTTAAAAGCAGCAAACGCTCCGCAAACAATAAAATGCATATTTGAGCAGTATATCCCAGAGTATGGCAAGCCTAAGCGAATCCAGTGCGATCATGGCACACAGTTCACTTCTACAGCATGGCAAAATAAATTAGACGATGAAAACATCAAATTAATTTATTCCTCAATTAGACATCCACAAGGAAATATCGTTGAGCGCGTAAACCGCGAGTTAGGGCGATTTTTCAGAACCTTTCTAACCGACAAGCACACATCGTGGATAAATTGGTTAAAAATAATTGAGAGCTGTATGAACGAAGTGTGCCATGACACCACTGGATTCGCACCTTGCGAGATCCACCTTGGCCAACGCCCTTCAAGATTCTGGGAATCTTGGCTAGTTACGAATAAAACTGACCTACCGCGTGACGCGAAATTAACGCTAGTTAAAAAGAACATCATAAGACACGGCAAACGCCGAGCAGACCGGTTTAACTCAACGCATAAAATGGCTAAATTCAAAGTGGGAGTCCTAGTGTTAATCCGAGCACTCAATGTTTCCGATTCCAAAGAAAAGAAGATGGCAAAATTCTTCGATTTGTACGAAGGACCCTATAGAATCAGCAGGCAAGTTGGTGAGGCCACCTATGTCTTGGAGAACACCCATACAGGGATGGAACGAGGCAAGTTCCATGTGAATATGTTCAAGCAATACATCCAAGGTGCTGAGGGGGAAGCGACGTGAAACAGTAACACCTGTAAAGAATCGGTACGACGATCCTATAGCCGAAAAACACGAACAATAGAAGGATTAAAGGATTAACCCCACAAAATCGTATGACAACTCCTTATATGGTAATAAACCCATAAAGAAGGGATAAAAATAGATTATATAAGGGCCAGCTCATTACCATACGGCCTATTGTACTGCGAAATTTTGAGCAAATCAGTAAAGAAGCAACAAGCAAAGTGAAGATGAGCAAACCAAGATACCTGATACGTCCCCGGTATAGAATCGGCCAGCGCATCGTGCAAGATGTAGATACACAAACGGATGACAGAGGAGAACAAGAAGCAGGCGATCACGTGATCGAGGGAGTTGAGGAGAGATACGAGCGAGGGCATGGGAGACACCGAAAAGGAAGGTCGACCCAGACCAAACTAAGGTACCGCCCGAACACCCGGTCAGAGGCACCAGTGTTTCCTCCAACCATCAGGAGCCCATACCTGACGCCATCAACCAGCACGGGAGGGCAGACGGACTCAAGGCCTCCAACCTCCGTAAAACGCTCGGCTGAAGACGAAGAACAAGTAAAGGCAAAACGGATAGCCGAACCGGGGCACCCGATCACCTATATGCCATGGCGCCTGGTACCGGTAGAAATACCAGAGATGCCGGAAGAGGAAAAGGAAGAGCTAGGAAGGCAGCGGGCGATCCAGCAGATATTCGGGACCCTAGACCTACCCAGTGACGAAGACGGCAACGACGAAGCGTATGGAAACCTAACAACACCAGAGGGGTACCCAGCCTTAAGCACGCCGGAGTACATCCAATATTTTGAGTCAGAGGACGTTTCGATTTTCGACATGCCGGAGCTAAACTTCCCGGAGCTGGACTTCGCAGACCTGGATATACCGGAATTAGAGTTCTGAGGGAGAAAAAGGGCAAGGAAAACAACGATCTAGAGAAAAAAGGAACCAACATCTACCGACTCCTGATCCGACCGGGACCGAGGGATCTCCAGCCACGACCGAACATCCGTCGGTAGAAGGGGGCAGATGTAACATTCCGGCTGTTCTGGCTCCTGCCGGAGCAGCCGGACAAGTGTCCATCACGCATCTCGCGACGCGCACCACCGAGTTCCGTGTATTGCTTAATGTTGCGCAATCTGCGATTCCGCACCACCAGCGATTCCGCGCAACCCGCGATTCCGTGCAAAACCGCGATTCCGTGCATCCCACGATTTCGCGGTGCGGGCTAATTATCGGTATAAAAGGGGGTACGTGGAGGCGTCAGGTACCGATTGTGTGGCAAAGTGCCCGTCGAGTCACATCGTTAATTACTCATTAGGCACGTAGCCAAAATAGTGCGTGACCTGTACTTGCTCTTAAATCGCGTTTCGATACTCATAAAAATTGAAGTGATTAAAATCGCGATTTTCGATATTGAAAAACATAAGTCTAATTAAAAATTTAAATTCACATTTCACACTGTTCAAAGTTTTTTTACTAATTTTTTATAAACAAATAAATTAGACTGCAAACGTAAAAGTCGTCATAGGAGAGATCTATCGACGCAATTTAACTCAATCGTGGATTGGAAATTCACGATCAATAAATCAAATAAAATACCGGCGTTAAACAAAACTCAAAACCAAATACATGGAAACATTGATTATGAACTCTACCTAATTCTAATCTTATTCTAATTTATTATTTCTTTAATATAAACTGTTATATTATATTCTATTCTATTCTTTATAATTTATTAATATTCTAATTCTATGCACGAGATACTGATTTTCTGTTTAATTCTTTTGTATCGTTTTCTACGACTGACCAATGATTATTTAATTTCATTAAATACTATCTATTGTTAAACGACATCTATTTCTTTCAATTTCCTATTTCCCTTAAATTAACAATCTCTAAATATTTCAGGTTTCTTTCTTTATTTTCAATTTGCAAACGACAGCTACGGTGCGGGTGTAAAACCCAATCCCGACTCTAGTTGTTCAGCTTGGTACGCCTAGCGACACCCAGCTCTGTGCTAAGGCAGCAACAGTTGAGTTGGTGTGGGTTTGCAACACTGGGGAATACCCATGTCTGTGATTCTCGCACACAACTAGCTCGGCCTGCGTCTGTCGTACAAGCTCGGTTAGCGAAGCAGATCCTCGCTCAGCCGATAATTAGCTCAAATCGGTTGAGTCCTGATTTGAGTCTATAATAGGGTATTTTGTGGTTTTTCACTTTTTCCACCAGAGGAGCTCCAAAACATCACCCGTGACAAAGACACTCACGCGGACTAGCACCGTATCTCCAGCCCTCAGCTGAGATATCGGTGCAGTAAGTTACAATACATATACCTATATCAATTAAGTATATATACCCATATATATATATATATATATATATACCTATATATATATATATATATATTAGGGGTGTGCGGGTAGACCTTTTTCTCGGGTCGGGTCGAGTCGGGTAATTTTTATTTTTGTCGGGTCGAGTACCCGAAATTTTCGGGTACTCGAATCGACCCGAATATTCGAATGTTTTCGAGTACTCGAATTTTTTCGGGTACTCGAATGTTTTCGGGTAATCAAATGTTTCAGATTACTTGCATGTTTACCGGTAATTAGCTTTATAGGATACCCGCCGGGTTTTAGAAAAATGTCTCCATGCATCCATGTCGTTAGGTAATTCAAATTTATTTGAGTATTGGCTATGAGTTCCAATTTTAATTTCTATATTATTTATTAATTTAGGCAGTACGGTTAGTAGCTAACAATGAGGACTAAGATGCGGGATGTATTCAAAAAATAAAAATGTAATAATCTGTTCATGAATTTATTAAATTATATGACAAGTAGTCATATAATTTAATAAATTCATGGACAGATCAATGCATTTTTCAAATACATCCCGCGTCTTAGTCCTTATTGCTAGTCTCCTAACCGTACTGCCTAAATTAGTAAATAATACAGAAATTGAAATTGGAAGTCATAGTCAATGCTCAACTAAATTAGAATTACCCAACGACATGGATGCATCGAGACATTCTTTAAAAACCCGACGGGTACCCGAGCTAAGTGCCGGTAAACATGCGAGTACTCTCAAACATTCGATTACCCGAAAACATTCGAGTACTCGAAGAAATTCGAGTACCCGAAAAAATTTGAGTACCCGAAAAAATTCGAGTACTCGAAAACATTCGGGTACCCGAAACTGTTCGAGTATTCGGGTCGATTTGAGTACCCGAAAATTTCGGGTCACGAAAAAATCTCGACTCGACGAGTACCCGACCCGACCCGAGCACCGAGTACCCGAATAAATCGGGTACCCGCACACCCCTAATATATATATATATATATATCCATCTAATTTAATATCCACATATTATCTCATATCCATATATACATATGTGTTTATGGATATAAGTATATATATTATAGTATGGGACGTATCTCCATAAATCTTATAATGAAAATCAAAAATTTTAATTGGGTTTAATAATCTGTGTACTTCACTTATTCGTCGTGTAGAGTTCGAAGTGACAACAAATTTGAAAATGAGAGTAAATAAATATGGATCGAAAAAAACGAAATTTCGACACGACAAATGAATGAAGATACACAGATTATTAAACCCAATTTTTAATTTTTATTGTAAGGTTTATGGAGGTACGTCCCATACGGTATGGGCTAAGGCGCGCGCAGCGCGCCAAATACGCTAGTATTTTAAAAAACAAGGATTCAAACTATTTAATATACTATCATCATTAATGCCTTTTTCTCTTAGTATTTGAATAATTTCTGTCTTTAAATTAGGTAGAAACAAATTACGAATGAAAGAGTCAAAATAATCTACAAACTCTTGCACTACCTTTCTGGGATAATATGAATCGCTATAAAGCAATAGAATAAAGGCTAGAATATTCGAAAGTATTGGCGACATATTTCAAATACTGCACAGTAATCCCTGCTAAATGAATATCTGAAAAGAACCTTTACTTCTGATTTCGCAAAAATCATATAAGGAGTAAAAAGGTAGTATTATTTTTTGGGCACGTGCTTTCTCTTCAAAACTGGTATCTTGATCGGTACTATACTAGTTGCACCAGACAGTATGCTGACAAAATCCGTTGACGTCTTTATATTGCTTGTTGCTGGCCATTTGCATATTCCTTTCTCAATTGCGTTCCAAACGAACTCCGAAAAGTTTGGCCATTTATTCAATGCTATATAACATTTGAAGCAAGCTTCGATAGCCAGGACTGAATTTTCAAAAAGATACAAGTGACTGTTCAGAACGACGTAAATTTGGCTAATTTTCGATACTGGACCGCAAAAAATTGCGTAAGGTAGTGGAGGTTGTTTCAGATTTTCAAGCCATTGTTCGTGTTCCAATCTTTTTTCCAGAAGATTGTTTCCATCTTCTATGTGCAGAATGAAACAATTACAGACTTCGGGTTTGCTCAATATTTTATGTATAATAACAATTTCATCCGTATTCTCTCCTCTCGCCTCAACTTTTACAGTTTTTGGAGCATTTTTAATGCACCATGGTAGAGCCAATAAACTGATACTGTTAATATTATTTTCCTCTATCACGATATTTTTTAGTTTTGCTGCAAATGCTTCACAATCTTTTGTATTATTATTTTGCACAATGTCAATAATTTTCTGTGCAGGCCAATTTGAGGCAATAATAGTTTTGTAACTTTTTCTTTGGTATAATTCGTCTCCAATCTTCTGTTCCATCAAGTTATTGTAATCAGTTTCAAGCAGAGTAATTCCCAATGGTGGGCAAAGACATTTGAATGTATTTATATAAGTCTCTGTCGTAGCCGCTTTTTCTCTGGATTGTGCTGGAGGTATAATTAATTGCAGTCTCTTATCATACGATTCACTCCATGCACTCAATACCTCATTTTCTGTATATAAACTCCTATCTTCGTCGGTCAGTTTTTTCCACGGATGAATACTGCTTGTATTCCTGGTAGCTTCTGCTACACGATCGTTCTTGCCACTTTTCAATAGTCCAGCTAACTTCAACTGATGTCTTTCGCACTTGTAGTGATTATAAACTGCTCCACTAGCTCCTATTGACAATCCATTGGGCAAGTACTTATAAGGTGAGTAAAATAAGGTCCTATCAACTGTGGGGAACAGTTCCAAGAACTCCTTATACCATTTTTCAAAAACAGATGATGCTATTCTGAAAAATGAATCAATATACATTTTATATATTCATCATAAATGAACAAGAGAATAGGAGATAAATCAATATTCACAACGTCGAATGATATGGAAAATAAAGGATACATGTGACTATAAATCAATCAAACTTCAAGCATCGACACAAGAACACTTACTTAAAATTAACTGAGTCTTCTGCAAGTTTTGCAGAGACGAGAACTCGTTTAAGTCTACTCATATCAAGTTCGCCGAGTTCTTTATACTTTCCTAAGATAATTCTACCATCCATATTCTTATCATCATTTAAAAAATGATACAAATCATTTTTGAATAAACTGGAAGTCTAAAGAAGCAGGAAGCAAAATGATAATAATTACTATCGGTACACAAAACTTTTTGGAAAGAAAGAACAAAATTTCGAACTACCTTTCAACACTTTTGTCTCAATAGTATTATCCTCGTCAATGTCTTCAGACAATTTATTTACTGAATTTTCAGGAATTTCATCTGAACTCATAAAAGCACTGGGAGATGCATCAGTTGCACTGTTTGTATGACTTTTATTCTCTGGAGAACCTTCCTCATCTGAATTGTCTGCAGAACTAACTATATTTTGTTTGTCAGCTCCATCAGAGTTTAAATCGATCACCGCAGATGATGTAATAGATTCATTTTTAGAAGTATCAACGCTTTTTTGGCTCAAAGACTTTATGAAAGCCGACACAAAAGAGTCTAATTTGTCATAGCCTTGCAGAACTGTATATAAATGTGTTGCCTCCGTAGTAAAAAAATTGTCATCTGTCAATCCTGCTTCTGTATGTACGAAAACCAAGATACACATATTTTTATTCTCATCAAAAAATCTAATAAATCTTCCAGAAAAATCGAATTTCAAGAAATTCTTTGCATATGATGTGAATACTTCACAAGTTTGAGAGTATATTATACGTCACAATAATAATGGTAAGATGGGGCCGGTTCAGAGTTCCGAATTTTCTAAGCTCCGAACGGTCAAATTTCCGAATTTATTCTAAACGATTTCGAAATTTTCAGAAAGACTAAAGTTTATAGAAAATTAAAATTTCGAATGGTCGAAATGTAGATAGCTCAAGGCTTCGACCGTCTGATTTTCCGACAGTCCAAAGTACCGAAAGACCGAACGTGTTCTTAATGTGCTTCGGAGTTTTGGCCTTTCGGATCCTAAGCTTTCGGAGTCTTGACCTTTCGGACTTTTAGCTTCCGGAATTTTGAACCTTCGGTGTGCGATTCGGAATTTTTGAAATCGGTTACATAGACCTTTTGTAACGGAGTTTTCCAGAGTCCTAACTCCGCACCCTACGGCGTTCCTTGATACGTTAATTAATAAAATACTAAAATCGAGAGTTGGGCGCCAGACACGTGAGTGTTGTTTTTCACAAGATATACTGGATAATAAAGATATTCAAAGAAAATACTAGATTGCTGGAACGACGGCCTTAAAGCGTCAGCTAACTCAGACTTAACTGCGATAAGGGTAGAGTGGGTGCATTCACCTTAATAAATAGTCAAATAAAATATAGGTGAACTACCCTTTCTGACAACTGTGAGTTAGTTGCAGTAAAATTCGGAGATTCGACCGTTCGGAACTTTAAACATCCGGAACTTCGATCCGGCCCCGAAAAAAGCCCGATGTTACCGCGAAATTTTTCAAGTCGTCGCACAATATCGTGAAAAAAAATTGAACATACCATTTTTATGGAAAGAGTTCTGAATTTTCGAAAAAAAAATGTATTTCTCTCTTTCGAGCAGTCTTTCGCAGCGAAAACTCTATAAAAAAAGCTCTATAAAAATACACAAAAGTGATGTTTTGACGCTGTTCCCCAAGCTTTTTTGTATTTATTATATTTTTTTTCGGAAAATCTTATTTTTCTTAGAAAATTTAGAACTTGTACATCATGCTTGTATAGCTATAAAATTTCTTGAATTTCGCTTCAAGAAAATTTGAGGCTGACTTACGGTTCGGACTGAATTTTACTTGGACATGTCCGTTTCTCCGCAGGAAATCCTCCATTGTTTCATTAAAAACGTCCACCAAGACTGTTTGAATAAATACTTTGAATGATCTTCAAGGAAATACAATAATTCGTATACGTTTATATACCCGGGAAAAAATGATAAGGCATGATCATGCCTGTTCATGTATGATCAGGCATGAAATTAGACATGGTCAGGCCTGTTTATGTATGATCAGGCCTGAAATTAGACATGATCATGTCTGTTCATGTCTGATCATGCCTGATGCCAGACCTGAACCTGTCTGTTCATGCATGAACAGGCATAATCATGTCTGAATCGCTAAATACGTTAAGGCCTGTTCATGCATTATCATGTCTGTTCATGTCTGATCATGCCTGATGCCAGACCTGATCCTGTCTGTTCATGCATGAACATGCATGATCATGCCTGAATTGCTAAATACGTCAAGGCCTGTTCATGCATGACCATGCCTGTTCATGTATGATTATGTCTGATGCCAGACCTGAACCTGTCTGTTCATGCATGAACAGGCATGATCATGTCTGAATCGCTGAATACGTTAAGGCCTGTTCATGCATGATCATGTCTGTTCATGCATGAATAGGCATGATCATGCCTGAATTGCTAAATACGTCAAGGCCTGTTCATGCATGACCATGCCTGTTCATGTATGATTACGTCTGATGCCAGACCTGATCCTGTCTGTTCATGCATGAACAGGCATGATCATGTCTGAATCGCTGAATACGTTAAGGCCTGTTCATGCATGACCATGCCTGTTCATGTATGATTATGTCTGAAGCCAGACCTGATCCTGTCTGTTCATGCATGAACAGGCATGATCATGTCTGAATCGCTAAATACGTTAAGGCCTGTTCATGCATGGTCATGCCTGTTAATGTATGATTTTGTCTGATGCCAGACCTGATCCTGTCTGCTCATGCATGAACAGGCATGATCATGTCTGAGGCGCTGAATACGTTAAGGCCTGTTCATGCATGACCATGCCTGGAAGGTTTAAAACCTCCAGCTCTGATCAGGCCTGATACGTTGGTACATGTCTGACTAAACATGAACAGACATGATCATGTCTGATATTATAAATTGATTCAAACATGATCATGCATGACCATGTCTGTTCATGTCTGATATTTTGGATTATCTATACTTCAATAGATATACTTCAAATAAGTAATTTTTTTTTTTTTTTGCTGAAAAAAGTGGAACGGTCATCTTGCCTCACATTCCCTAAAATACAAAAATAATCTTAGAATCGTTAGATCATCATAATCAATAAAGGGCATCGTAAGGATTGATAAAAACTTCGTGACGAATACCATATATATACTGCACATTCTAAAAGTTTCAATTATCAAATACGTGAAGTAGCGAAGTGGTATAAGCTTCGACTGATACGCAGAAGGACCTGGGTTCGAATCCCAGTACTAAACAGTGAAAAAATTTTAATCCACAAAAAAAAGTTGATGATCAGAAATAACCATAATTTCCGATCACTGCGACATATAAAAGATATAAAAACGATAGTTCATATAATTTTTTAATTCAATCAACTGTTTTTTTTCTTCAATCGCCCGGGAAAAAATGATCAGGCCTGATCAGACATGAACAGGCATGAGTCTTCAGACCTGATCAGACATGAAAAATGACCGGGACTGAACAGGCCTGATCAGACATGAACAGACCTGATCAGGCCTGTTCAGTCCCGGTCATTTTTCATGTCTGATCAGGTCTGAAGACTCATGCCTGTTCATGTCTGATCAGGCCTGATCATTTTTTCCCGGGTATATGTATAATTTCTAATTTATATAATTTGATCGGGATTTTCGTTTTGTGCCGCGCTTTGTGACACTGAATGTGCTACAATTTCCGATACTGAATGTCACAAAGGCTTTTTACATCTACTGTCTTTTTTTCGCATGATAGTGCTGCTATCACGGCACGCACATCGCATTATATCAAGGAATAACAGTTGTATCTATGATCATGACGATCCCTGTCAACCGTGGGATACTCAGTGCGCTTTTGTTCTCTCCGTGTATGTGATTTTATGGGAATGGTTTTAGTGTCAATGACAACACGCGTCTGCTAGTGTTGCAGACGGTTTCTGTCTGCGATACCAGCGCTGACTACGTCATGACTCTCGTACTTACACCACTCGATACAACTTTTGTGTGGATTTTCCCTTCTACTATGTGATTTTATGGGAATGGTTTGAATGGGATGAATCTTAGTCTGAATTTTTGTGTGGATTTTCCCTTCTATGTTATGTTCCCAGATGCGTAAGGACGTATGTTCTGTGTATAAGCATACAACATACGTCCTGCGTTTAGCGACGAAATGTGATTTTATGGGAATGGTTTTAGTGTGAACGAATCTTGGTCTGAAGACCAAGATGAATTTTATTATACGAGGAAACGGGGTATCAGAATCTGTAGTTAATTATATCTCAGCACTCCGGACACCGATTTAATCGATCTAGGGCTCAAATGAAAGCTTTTCATGCCCACATCCTGGATTAAATTAGTTTTAATTCGTATATGTTGTGAAATTAAAGAAAACGAAGATACTAATTCGCGGTATAGGTTAGGGTAGTTGCCTCTCGGGTATATAGACTTATTGAGTCTCGCGCTTGAAAAAATTTTTTTTTTTTAATGTACTTGGCGCGAGACTCTACCGAGTCTCTTGATATATTGTAACAAATTTAATATTTGTTGTAATAATAAGTTAATATTTATGGATTCCCGAGGGAAATGAAGCGAATCTAGTGAAAGAATATCAATTAGGCAAAAGGTTTATGTATTCAGAAAATACAGGTCTGCTTCAGTACGAGGCTAAAGACAGACTGATTTGTTTTACAATAACCGTAGTTCTTATATTTTAGAAGATGTCTTTTATCATATAGGCTACTTGATCTAGATCATATAGAATTAATATATAAGGGTGATTTTACCAAATGTAACACTACCCCTCCCTTAGTAAAAGAGTCGACCCGACTCGTAAGGTGAGTATAATAAAGATTGTCTACGTAAAATCATCATAAGGATTAGCAAGTCGATATTTAAATTGTAAAATCTATTGCAACGTTTAGGTCCTTTTTAATTAATTTATTATTTAAGAAAATAGACTGATGGTCGGTGATGGTCGTGGGATGTTGCATAAAATTTATATTTCGAGCGTTGGTGAATCAAATATTGCGAAAAGCTAAGCTGTCAGACTCGGTACGCCACGTAGGGTTTACAGAGCTAAAATCCAGAGTTAAGAGTGTTCAAAGCAGCGGATACGGATTAGAAATCAATACCGATGCAAGTGCACCTGAACCTGGTGTCCCTGAAATTCCGGAGTTAAGAGTGATCAAAGCAGTGGATATGGATTAAAAATCGATACCAATGCGAGAGCACCTGAACCTAGAATTCTGTTGAAAAGAAAAGGGATTCATGAAAGTGTTTTAGGTTTTGTAGAATAAAGTTTCGTCAGATGAAAATCCAGTTGATTTAAGATTATTTTAATCAAATAATGCATGAAAAATAAAGGTATAAAAATAATACAAAAAGAAATAATAAAACTAGTCTTAACTGTTACTTTTTGAATTTGGCTATTTAGAAAGGTGTTTTCTTAACGCTATGTTTGTTTTCTGTATCCCGACAGGCGATAGGTTTTGACTCGACGAAAATAATGTATAATATGCCGCGTTTGGCTGTTGCTATGTTGAATTTTATAATAAGATAAACCCGACAGGCGTTATATCTGTAATGGCTCTAAATTTTAAATTGAAGCTAAGTAATCACCCGGTGAAGACCCCCAGTATGATTTTACAAAGAAAGAAATAGAAATGAGCTAGAATACCCCGACAGGCGGCAAATGCTCGCGAGTAGCCTGACAGTGCCGAATTTATACCTGTGATGACGTCACACTGGTCTTCGGACCGTTGAGCTGCCGGTGCGCGCGCCGATCAGATTCGGAGACGGCTTGATATGTTACACTATGTGTTCTATTTAGGAGAATCGGAGCTGTGGCTCAAATAATTAAAAATTTTCCTAAGTACTATCTGACATTCGTCTCTAATTAGAAGGGAAACCACAAAAAACCTCTAAAAAATAGTCGAACTTAATATCACAACATGGGTTTTTACAAAAATCTTCAAGAACAGGAACCAGGAACAAGAGTAGAAACTCAGGAATCCAGGATCAGTAGACAGGAATCAGGAAATAGGAATCATCAAACAGGAACAAGGCGAAGAATTCCTTGATCACTATGAGGAAAGTCCTGAGTACTGGAACAGGAAGTGGTTGGAGGGGTAAAAGGACCAAAGACCGGAGGACTCGAGGATTCCCAGGAAAGTCCGATTCTAAACTCCAGGGGGTCCAACTCCAAACCTCTTCGAAATAAATAATATAACGACCTAGACAGGAGGACAAATGTTATTCTCTCAAAATAATAAGGTCTTAAATATGAGTTTTTCTAAAAACTCTTCAAAATTATAAACTCCTTTTAAATCTCTTTCAAATCAAAATGATAAATTCCTTTTAAATCTCTTCTTAAATCAAGATAATAAATTAAACTTTTTGATATTGGATAAATGATTTCAAATATAATAAATAGATAAATTATTCTGTTAAATGAATGTTATAAATATAAATTGGAACGATCTTATCTGAATAGAAGGGGGGGAAACCGGAATAATAGGTCAGGATGGGATAGTTTCGGCTTGTCTCAGAATATTGAATCAGTTCCTATAGTGGGAAACTGAAAAATCTTGTTTTATATTAGTTACTTAAACTAACAATATCATTTCAACAGAACTATTATGTTCGAATCTCTTATATAGCCATCACGCTAATGAAATAAAAGAAAAGTTAGATCGATTGAAAATAAATAATGAATTGGAAGATAAACGATCGTAGTCGCGTTTAGAACATTTGTAACGCTTTTCCTATTAAAAATTGGATAGAACTAGGGCTATTAATAAAAAGTTCCTTCGATGATTCAAGCTCTGTTGAATCACCAGGACCTAGTTTCTTGAAGTTACTAGTTGCGTATCTGATGAGGGACCTTTATTCCTCCAGGAATTTTGATTTGAATAGTTATTGTTCTCATCGTCTTTTCGCCATGAAGTCTTATAATTTGAGCAATTCCCGTGATTTGATTGATAATTTGAGGGATTTCTATAATTTGATTGATTATTTGAAGAATTTCTGTTATTTGTTTGATAATTTGAGGAGTTTCTGATATTAGATTGATTTCTTCTTTCTAATGAAAGGTATTTTTCTGTAATATGTCCTATCTTGTGACAAAATCTACATATGGGCGAGAGTCTGTCTCCGTTATTTTTATTATAAGAATTCTTCTTTTTCTTATCATTATTATTCGATGACCGCCAGAGGCCAGATTTCTTAGTTTCGTCGATTTTAGCTAGTCCACAGGCCTGTGTTTATTTCATTGAGTAAGAGGTCAATGACAATAACATGAAATTCAAGTAAAGATTCCTTCAGTCCTTCAGTGGTCTAATTGGACAAGGCGTCGCAGTACAAATGCGCAGGTCCCGGTTCAAACCTGGGCAGAAGGAATTTTTACTTGAAAAAATAATTATGATGCACTTCCGTTTTTTTCGGTCTATCTGGAGATTGCACGCTCTATATAGAGGTGAGCTTCAGTTAGAAGACTTAAAAATTTGGTTCGACTGGTCCGATAAATTCACATATGGTATGAAATTTAATATTTGTTGTAATAATAAGTTGATAATAAGTTAATATTTATGGATTCCCGAGGGAAAGAAAGCGAATCTAGTGAAAGAATATCAATTAGGCAAAAGGTTTATATATTCAGAAAATACAGGTCTGCTTCAGTACGAGGCTAAAGACAGACTGATTTGTTTTACAATAATGTTTGTTGTCGCAGCAACCGTAGTTCTTATATTTTGGAAGATGTCTTTTATCATACAGGCTACTTGATCTAGATCATATAGAATTAATATATAAGGGTGATTTTACCAAATGTAACAATATATATATATTATATATATATATATGGGGCTTTCCATCCATCATCGCCCACGTCTGACCTCGACATTTTTTGTTTTGCTCAATTTTTTGATATGTTGTAGTACTATATTGAAAGATCATCTGTGATTTTTTTTTTTAATTTTCCAACAAACCGTTTTTTTTTTCATAAATAATACCAACTCTGAAAAGAATACATCCTTCAAAAATTCTGAAAAAAATCACCGATATTCTACGTCTGAAACTCGATTTTTTGATACCCTTCCGATCGTGGACGGTTGAGATCTTCTATTTTTTCAACCAATATCAAGATTCAAGAATCATTATTCAACACACAATTGTGGGCTGAGGGCATTTGTTTTTGATGAAAAAAAAAAAATACAATCCGAAATACGATTTCACCAGTCCCTGGCCGCACAGAGAAAAAAATCCTTAATTTTAGAAAAAAATGTATTGATTTTAACTTTTCGCTATGATTAAATTGACGCGTTAAAGTTTAAACGATGAGAATCATCGAATTACGGGCTTCTTTCAACCAAAACTGTCTAGAAATGATGCCAAGTTTTCCATAATTTTATCCTTTTTCGACTGGGATTGACAATAATTTTCATTCAATTAATCCATAAATTCAACATCAAAATTATCCTAATTTTTCGTTATTCTGACCAATTTTTTGTCTCTGTGCGTCTACCCTATAATATGGGAACCTTAGTGACGCGGTACTGATCAAATTTTTAGATTCTCAGGCCATTAATATAAAAGCACACAACTGTACTCGAGGTGCCGGGCGAAAACCATGGATTGATCGCATCGTGTTAAAATAGTTCTTACTTCAGAGTTCAATTTGTCGTGTTAGACATCCGCACCTATGTGAATAGGCCGGAGAATTTCAACTTTTCCGAGTTTTTTTTTTTTTTTTTTATCAATCGTTTATTTGTTTGTTCGTGATTATCGGACTAGTGAAATCGTTTGTTGGATTGTCTTTTTTTTCATAAAAAATGAATGCTATCAGCCCACAAGGATTGTGTGTGTTGAATAACGATTCTTAAATCTTGATATTGGTTGAAAAAATAGAAGATCTCAACCGTCCACGATCGGAAGGATATCAAAAAATCGAGTTTCAGACGTAGAATATCGGTGATTTTTTTCAGAATTTTTGAAGGATGTATTCTTTTCAGAGTTGGTATTATTTATGAAAAAACAACGGTTTGTTGGAAAATTAAAAAAAAAATCACAGATGATCTTTCAATATAGTACTACAACATATCAAAAAATTGAGCAAAACAAAAAATGTCGAGGTCAGACGTGGGTGATAATGGCTGGAAAGCCCCATATATACAGGGTGATTTTTTTTAATCGCCCCAGGCTGATAACTCCAAAACCAAGCAAGATACGGGAAAACACCTGAGACAAAACTTATAGGAAATCGAGGGGGAAAGGATATGGTGCAATCATATATTTTGTAGGTGGAGGCGCTGAGTTGCGGTGAAGGTCAACTTGGTTTTTTCAAATGGAATGGTATAGTTTTTTTTTTCACAGAATCTGAAAGAGCATCAGATTCTGAATTAAAAACACTTAAGCAGATATTTTTTAGAGTTGATGGTTTATGAGATGAGAGCTGGGCAAGTTGAGTCGAAAGAGTAAGTCCAAATTACCTGAATACTGTTCTTAAGTTTTCTCGAAAGTGTCTGAGATACTTTTTTGTGGAAAATAAAAATTACAAGTTGGTACAAACTGATTGAAGGCAGACATGACAGTAATGATGATAACATTATTAATAAAATTTATTGACCTCAACTTATTTTTATTTTTATTTATATTTTGATAAAAAATGAAAAACTTAAAATTTTTCATTTATTATCATATTTTTAGTTAACTTTTGAGTAGACGAATGAAAATTTAAGTGACTCTCCCTCAAATGATGAAATTTTTTTTGCTTAGTTAAATGCATCATACATTCAAGTTAAATATTCTGCAAGGAAATCTCACTGCTCGCTATTAGTGTAAATAATATAAAATTATTTACCACCGAACGGTGAGCGGTGCCGGTATAGCGCGCGGCCGCGTGCTATTGACATGGCTTCGATTCCAGTCAGTCGTCGTTGGCAGAAAGTTTTTATAATTAAAAACAATATTTGACAATTTTTTTTTATACGTAATATATTATAAACAAATGGATAAAAATAACTTTTTTATTAATAAACAAAGCCAGAAAAAACAAATGAATTATTAACTACAGATTTTACAGTAACGCATTACTTTTTTGTTGTTGTTTCTTTCACACTGTATTGGTAATAATTTTTTTATTTTTTGAAAATAGACGTAAATTTTTAATTTACTAAAAACACTCCATCTTCAGATATTGAGAAAAAGAATATGAAAGTTTGAAATAATCGTTCTACTAGTCGTCACGAAGAATATCAGTTTTTCGTACGGACGATATGAAAGATTATGACTTTCCTTCGGAAAAAAAGGGATCGAGCCGAGGCTATCACCAACACCAGTATCATCAGGAAGTAGAGGTCACACATACTGAAAGGACAAACACATCGGGTATATACATATGTACACAAATTACATAGGAGTATCGCGCAACACACTTATAAATTAGACCGAGAGACTTATACCTAATACATTTACAATATATACACACATATTATAATAACATGCATGAAAATTTCAGAAACTTCTATATACAGGGTGATTTTTTTTAATCGCCCCAGGCTGATAACTCCAAAACCAAGCAAGAAACGGGAAACACCTGAGACAAAACTTATAGGAAATCCAGGGGGAAAGGATATGGTGCAATCATATATTTTGTAGGCGGAGGCGCTGAGCTGCGGTAAAGGTCAACTTGGTTTTTTCAAATGGAATGGTATAGTTTTTTTCACAGAATCTGAAAGAGCATCAGATTCTGAATTAAAAACACTTAAGCAGATATTTTTTAGAGTTGATGGTTTATGAGATAAGAGCTGGGCAAGTTGAGTCGAAAGAGTAAGTCCAAATTACCTGAATACTGTTCTTAAGTTTTCTCGAAAGTGTCTGAGATACTTTTTTGTGGAAAATAAAAATTACAAGTTGGTACAAACTGATTGAAGGCAGAAATGACAGTAATGATGATAACATTATTAATAAAATTTATTGACCTCAACTTATTTGACCGTGATATCTAATCTTGACAACTCCAAGTAGAAAAGTTTCTCAGACACTTTCGAAAAAACTTAAGAACAGTATTCAAGTAATTTGAACTTCTCATTTTGACTCAACTTGCCCAGCTCTTATCTCATAAACTATCAACTTTAAAAAATATCTGTTCGGGTGTTTGTAATGCAGAATCTGATGCTCTTTCAGATTCTGTGAAAAAAAACTATACCATTCCATTTGAAAAAACCAAGTTGACCTTCACCGCAGCTCAGCGCCTCCACCTACAAAATATATGATTGCACCATATCCTTTCCCCCTCGATTTCCTATAAGTTTTGTCTCAGGTGTTTTCCCGTATCTTGCTTGGTTTTGGAGTTATCAGCCTGGGGCGATTAAAAAAAATCACCCTGTATATATATATATATATATATATATTAGGGTGGTCCTTATTTGGTAAAAAAAAAATATTTGGTGTGCCGCCCCCTCAATCGGTTCCAAATTGAAAAAAAAAAAAAAAAAATTCGAGCCAAATTTTAGGTGATTCGGCCAATGGGAACACGTGCCCCAAGGTGGTTTATTTTTTTAACTTTTTTTTTTTTTTTTTTTTCACAGGACACAGTATGACAGAAAAGGAAGAGAAAAGGTTGTAACAAATTTTTTTTCAACTTTCGGTTTGGTAGGAAAAGTAATATTTTGGAATTCCGTTAGCAAAAATTGATTACTACGTGTAAAATTACAATAAAAATAGTATGAATTCCTCTTAATGGAAGAAAAATTAGTTACAACCTTTTCTCTTCCTTTTCTGTGATACTATGTCCTGTGTAGGAAGAAAAAGAAGAAAAAAAATTGAAAAAATAAACGTCCTTGGGGCACATGTTCCCATTGGGCGAATCACCTAAAATTTGGCTCGAATTTTTTTTGTTCAATTTGGAACCGATTGAGGGGGCGGCACACCAAATATTTTTTTTTATTAAATAAGGGCCACCCTAACATATATATATGGGGCATTCCAGCTCAACTCAACCCGCCAACGGAAGTGACCTCTTCGATTTTGTTCTCGAAATAATATATGGTAGTTCTATATTAAACATAACATGTCTGTAAAGATTAAGCATTAAATCAAAAATCTGCCAAAGTTATGATTTGAGTCGCCTCACATTCAAATATTCACTGCCACCAAACGATGAGTCAACTCAAAAAGGTGTCCAATGGATTATGTCCGGTACAAAGGCTAGTTTGGATGGAAATTCAATGAAAAATTTTATGCATTTTTTTTCGCTAAAATTTCTCGTAAATCTCAATTTTCTCGGGAGTGCCCTAATCGATTGGGATGAATTTTGCACACAAAGTTTTCGGTGAAATACTACAAATTTTGGTACCCGAAACAATATGCCCGGACGTCAACTTCCGGAGTTGTGCAGTTTTTAAATAATTATATAATTACCATTTTCGAGGAAATTTTTGGTTCGCACGAATGAATAACATTGGGTATGATGTATAACATACAAAACTTGGATACAATTATTTAGGAAGTTGTTATTAGACGTCAATAAATCAATTTAGTAATTGATAACACCGGCACACAAAAAAAAAAAAAAAATAGTTTGTACATTTGACGCCACCTACCTACCGACATGTACTTCGACCCGCTGAATCCGAATCTGGAGTCAGTTTGAACCGTATACCCTCAAAATCTCGAGTAAATTGAAAAAAAACCGTGAAAATTAGCGAAAATTGGGTGTTTTAATTATGAAAAAAATTTTGTTGCACTAGACCAAGCATGATTTTCATGTATTTCGATCCGCTGAATTCAAATCTGAAGTTTATTTGGACCATAAGCCGTTTTAAATATAAGTAAATTGCAAAAAAGTCCTTGAAAATTGCCAAGAATTGCAAAAAATTGCGATTATGTTCATGAAAAAAATTTTGTACACCCGGATCGAGTGGGATTTTTATGTAATTTGATCTGCTGAATCCGAATCTGTAGTTTACTCGGACCATCAACCCTCTAAAATCTGAGTAAATCGTAAAAAACCGATAAAATTGCAAAAAATGTCAGTTATAAAAATAGAAAAAAATTTATTCAACGCGATTAAATACGTTCCTTGTATTTCTGATGCATGAAATACAAGTTCAAAATCTGAAAATGTCAAAAATTTTAAATCTGTATCAACATGATGGTAAATTTTTTCTGGATGAGAGAGAATGGGTAACGAAAGAGGAACCCACTGCGTAGATCATTTGAGGACAAAAGAGTTCGATACAAACGAAGAACAGTTTGAAATCCATAAAAATCGTTCTCTTCATTCTGTTTTCACACATTTTTTTGCAAATTTTAACATTTTTGACATTTTCAGATTGTAAACTTGTATTTTATGCATCAGAGATATAAGGAACGTATTCAATCGCGTTTATTAAATTTTTTTTCATAATACGTGCATAAAATGGGCCTTCTTTCATGCTTGTCGGGCGTGGGGAAAATCGCTTGTGTCGAACTACGACGAGAGCGGGAGGGAAAGTACTTTTCCTCCCGCTGCAGCGGGGAGAAAAGTACTTTTCCTCCCGCCCATATATATATATATTGTAACAATCGCGACTTATCCCCAGAGGATTTTCCCCTATATTTGAATAAACCGGACGTTATCTAGAAGTTAGAATCCATATATTAAAGTACGTGACGGATGTTCGGATGTCCCAAATTTTTGAAATTTAGTTCGTTATTTTGAATTTTGATTCGTTATATGTGTGCTACTATATTCTCTGATTTGAATTCCGAGGCTTCGTTACTTTCCAGGTCGTTCTCCTCGGGAATTTCGATGTCCAGGAGTCGCGATACGTGGTTCTAGCGCTCCAGGTCGTTTTCTTCGGGGATTACGATGTCTAGGAGTCGCGATACGTGGTTCTCGCGCTCCAGGTCGTCTTCTTCGGGGATAACGATTCCCAGGAGTCGCGACACGTGATTCTCGCGCTCCAGGTCATTTTCCTCGGGGATTACGATGATCAGGAGTCGCGACACGTGGTTCTGGCGCCCCAGGTCGTTTTCCTGGGGGATTACGATGTCCGGGAGTCGCGACACGTGATTCTCGCGCCCCAGGTCAGTTTCCTCGAGGATGACCACCTCCGGGAGTCCCCATCCACGTGGTTTTCGTAGTTTTTTTTTTTTTTTTTTCTTTTTTTTCCCGGTACGCGGTTCGTGGTTCTCGCGTCTCAGGTCGGTTTTCTCGGGGATGACCATCTCCAGGTGTCCGGTGGTAGTGGAAAAAATTATCTACATAACACCATTATAACTACATTACAAAGTACGGGCTTGATAGTGTTGCCTGTAGCATGGACCGGAATCGCAGAGAATTTATTGAAAGGAGGAAGAACTGCGCATTCAACTTTTAAACTAGCGTTACAATTCAACGAATGCTGAACGTGTAATATTAAACCGAAATCCAGACAAGGTTTGCACATTCGAAACGCGAAAGTCATAATCTGGCATGAAATAACAATGGCCTCCAAGTATGCACTGGAGGCTGATGAACGTATGAGAGATATATGTGAATGTAACGAACCATTCGGCGGTAAAATAGTTATAGTCTCTGGTGACTTTCGGCAAACTTCACCAGTTGTGCGACATGGAAGTCGGACCCAAATTTTAGAAGCCTGCGTTAAGAGAAGCAGCTTATGGAATCAATTCATGTACATGTCATTGAAGGGCAACATTCGTGTCTCCGATGGGCAAATAGACTTCAAACAATGGCTTCTGCGAGTGGGCAATGATGTTTTTTGTGATTCTTTTGAACGTAACAACGAAGTTGTAAGCATTCCTACGGAAATACGTTCGAATGGTGATATTGTGCGAGAAATATTCGGAGAAAGTGCAGATCCACAAGATCCTTCGAATTATGGTAAGGTTATATTAGCTCCAACCAATGTCGATGTCATTGCCATAAATACCCAAATAATGTCAAAAATCCAAGGAATTGGAGTGGTATATCTGAGTGTTGACACAGGTGAAGATGGGGATAATACAGATATGAGCAACATACTTCCTATCGAATTCATGAATTCATTGACACCTAATGGTCTTCCACCTCATAACTTAACGTTAAAAGTAGGAAGTATCGTTATTCTGTTACGTAACCTAAATCTCTCACAAGGACTATGCAACGGCATTAGACTGGTTGTCAAAAAGCTAAATCAGTATCTGATCTGTACCGAAATTATAAGCGGAAATTGTGCCGGAGAAACTGTACTGATACCACGAATAGACTTATCACCGAGCGAAGAGGATGTACCATTCAAGATGGTGAGAAGACAGTTTCCAGTGAGATTAGGGTTTGCGATGACAGTCAATAAGTCACAAGGCCAATCTTTCGATAGCGTTGGAGTGTATTTACCAAATCCCGTGTACAGTCATGGTCAACTCTACGTTGCTTTGTCCAGAGTTAGGTCAAAAAACAATTTGAAAGTGTTGCTGACAAAGAAATCGATCGAAAAATCAAATGGTAAGGTGTATACAAGAAATATTGTCTACAAAGAAATCCTCTAAAGATTTTGTCCCGGGGATTATGCAATGGCACTAGATTGGTTCTAACAAAATCGAACCCGCATTTAATAAGTCGCACAAATTGAAAGTGTTGTTGACACAGAAATCTGTCACTGTTAATCGTGAAAAATCTAATAATCAATCGTGTACAAGAAATATTGTCTACAAAGAAGTTCTAGGTGCCTCGTCCCGCACCGAAATATATATATATATATATATATATATATATATATATATATATATGCCAAAAATATATGCGACATAGATGTCAACATACATGCTGCATACATGTTGCGACATACATGCCGCAACATTTATGTTGACATAATATATCCGACATTTTATATCAAACTTATAAAAATATATGTTAGCACAAAAAACAAATATGTCGCATAAATTTTTCGCATATATATATATATATTTCCGCGCGGGGTAAGTCAATCGATTCAGTGGCAAACGAACAATGATGATAACGAAATGTCGAACATGACTAGCTGCTAATCCTGTTTATCTGGACATAAGCGCTACGAAAATTAGCTGCTAAAATATCCTCTGGGTACGAGCGCTACAGAAATTAGCTGCTAAAACCTCGTCCGGGTATGAGCGCTACAAAAACTAGCTGCTAAAACCTCATCTGGGTATGAGCGCTACCAGCGCCGGATTTACCTATAGGCCCGAGAGACCCGGGCCTACACTGAAAAGAGATTGAGAGCCTGGCGCTCGCACGAAAGAGCCTCGCAGTCGTAGAAGTAGGACGACTGGACTCGGAGAGTTGTGCGCGGCCCACGCTCGCAGAACGAGAAGGCGAGCGTCTCAGAGTGAGTTACAGGTGATCTCACATGTATGGTAGTGTAGGGCTCTATCCGTCTGAGAACGCGTGGATTGCAGAAAGCGGGATAGGCCTGCCTACCGTGCGATGACCACGCGCGCAGAGTAGCTACGATCGTGGCACGATGAGTATTCTTAAATGACGGCGCTCTGAAAGTGGGATGCTCTGTCGCGCGCAGAGTGAGCGTGTGACCGTGCTGCTTCCAAAAGGTTGTGCGAGCGCCAGGCTCGCCATCTTCTTTCAGTGTAGAGCGGCATTACAGAGGGGCGGCAAAAATTGGGTTTGAGAATCCAAATCATATGCAACTTGTATGATGAAATTATTTTTTTTTTTGTACAAATGAAGAAGTCCTAACGTTAAAAAAATGTACTACCTATGAAAAGATACAAATTCTCATTTATGAAATAAAAAGAATTGTTATTATTATTATCCTATTATTATCATATGTATGCAGCTATATCGGAAAATATTGAATAAAACGGCTGTTTATGAGCTTGTGTAATACAAATTATTGAATATTGATCTATTTCGATTGAAAGAATTTCATTAGTGAATAGATGACTAGGTAGGGGGGCCTAACCCAACCAATCTGAAATGCATATTGCGACAATATGCTCACCAAACGTGTTGAATACCACTGGCAACCGAGCGAGCGTAGCGAGCGAGGAACAACGCTCAACCAACCGAGTGAGCGAGCGAAGCGAGCGAACGAGCACAATAATTAGCTAGTCTTTATCTAATCAACGAATTAATAATTCGGGACTCTTTCTCGTCTATGAGTGTTTAGCCTATTTATTTATGACAGTTCTTATATTTAGGGATTCCCATATGGTCGCTACCTCAGAAACTTTCGTACCGTTGGCGTTGATTATATGAGAGCTGTGGAAGTGTAATCGCAACTTCAGAGTATTTAAACCCGTCAGTGTTGATTTTCTTACTTTGATTATTTCTACTGTCAGGATAGAATAAAATAATCGCAGCTTCAGAGTTTTACACTCGTTAGCGTTGACTGTCTTATTTGGATTGATTAGGATAATTCACGTCCTCGGAGTATTTAAACTCGTAAGCAATGAATTGATAGGAAGGAATAATTTTATAGGAAGGATGTCGTAACCGCAAAGTCTTTCAACTTGTTGGTTGCGTATTTTGTGAATCAATAATAAATGTATTTGATTAATTATTATTTGATTAATAAGTTCGACAAAATTTGTTATGTCAATTGTTGGAAATACGACTAAGTTATAAGTTAGATTTAGCAACCTGTAAAACACACGACCACTCTTGATAATACGCACATATTCTATGCCTTCCGGAACTCACACTTACTTACCTTCAGTACCCTGATATGTACAACGTATAATAAATAACCAGTATGATATCCAAGATATAATAGTCCATCCACAGTTATTATTCAAAGCCTACCTTAGATTATAACAGGTTATGGGCCCAGGAACGTTTAGAAAGAAATATTTGTGGTGGATCATTGTAAAGTAAGTGAATTAAAAACAAAATTAAAAACGAAACTTTTGGAGGTTAAAATTCAGCCGCGTGCAAAAGTATAAAAATAAAATAACCTACAAAAATGGAAAGCGATCTAGTCAGAATCCCAAAACTGAAAGGAGCCTCAAACTGGGGACCTTGGAAATTCCAAGTAAAAGTACTATTAAAATCTCAAGAAGCATGGAATGTGGTTGACGGAAGTTTACCAAAGCCAAAACTTCCGGAAGAAGCAACTGATGTACAAACAACGCAATTTAACACAGCGATGACAACATGGACAAAGTCAGATAACATAGCACAAAAAGTAATTGCAACAAATATAGGAGAACAATCAGTACTACATGTAATGAATTGTGACACAGCGAGCCAAATGTGGGAAAAACTCTTATCAATCTATGAGCAAAAATCAGAGACGAGTGTGCATCTACTGCAACAACAATGGTATAATATAAAAAAGGACTCAGCGGACAACATGGCGACACATATATCTAAACTTGAGGATCTCAGTCATCGTTTAAAAATACTGGGTGAGCCAATATCCGAATCAATGATGATTACTAAAATCCTCATGACCTTACCTGCGACATATAGCCACTTCATAACAGCGTGGGAATCTACGTCGGAAAAACAGAGGACAATCGCCAACCTCACCTCAAGACTGATCATGGAAGAGACGCGCATGACAAACCAAAATAAAGTTGAGAATACAGCTTGAGTAGGTAATAACACAAGAGGAAACTACAAGAAACCCAATGACAAATACAAGAAAGAAGAAAAGCCGGCAGAATGCTTTATTTGCAAGAAACCAGGTCATTGGAAAAACGAGTGTTACTTTCGTAACAGAAACAACAAGTATAACCAAGAAAGAGAAGACAAAGAAAAGGAAAAAGGAAAAGGACAACCGCATGGGGATGCTATGATAGGTGAAACCCTAATGATATCACTGGAGGATGACGTTCAAGGGAATTCCTGGTATCTTGACTCAGGAGCCAGCGAACATATGACAAACCAACAAAACTATTTCATCAACTACAAGGAACTTGAAGAAGCCATACCCGTTAGAATGGGGGATGGAAAAGTCATTTACGCCCATGGAACTGGAGACATCAACATTCTTGCTTTTGATGAAACCGAATGGAAAGAAAGACATTTGTCTAAGGTATTGTACGTACCAGAAATAAAGTTTAATCTATTTTCAGTTGGAGCAGCAATGGACAAAGGTTTACAGATCACTTCAGACAAAGGAAAATGTAGACTAACAAAAAACGGAGGTCAAATTGCAGTGGGAGTCAGAAAAGGAAAATTGTATGAAATGCAATTCAAGGTAATATCTCCTGACGTAGATGACATCGCAGCTATAAGTTATTTTTTATTTATCAAATGTTTATTCATGGATTCTTTGTTGCATACATGAGGTGCGTGTTTGTTACCCCTAGGGTTTCTACTGCAGATTTTTACTTAGATTTATATTCTATTCATATTTCGTGTCTGTTTTTAGTTTTTCTTTATTGCGTATATTTATATTAGTTTTGTGCTTCGTTTGACTTAATTCTATGGTATGGTTGGTATGAGTTGTATGTGGGGTGATTGTGTGAGTGGGGCGGGGGTTGTCCGGCTTACGCTGGGTAGGCAGGGCGTAAGATGTTGTTTTTGGCGTTCCTGTTAGTGAATTCCTGATTGTCTTCTTCCGTCAGGGCGCTTAGGTATTGGCATGCCGATGTGGGCAGCTTTTCGAGGTTGTTCCGATGGAGTTTATGTAGTCGTTCCATGAAGGGGGTCTCACCTACCATTTCCCACAGGTCTGCTGTGGGGAAGGATATTGGAAGGCCCGCTGCGTTTTTCAGGGCTTTCTTATAAACCACCTCAAGTTTCTTGAGGCTGGTTTTGTTAAATAGCGGTAGAAGGCAGGCGGTTCCGTAATCAAGTGAGCTGAGATGCAAGCTCGTATGACTCTGTATTTAATGTATTCGTCGACTTGAGAGTGCCGGCCAATGATTCCTTGCAGGCATGCTATAGCATGTTTGGTTATGTTAAGTCTTTTGTTAGTCAGTGTATGTACTCTGAGGGTTCTTATGATTTTTACCCCTAGGTATTCCAGTGTAGGATTCATTCTCACCCAGGTGGGTTCATTTGTCTCTGGATTATGTAGTTTAAGGACTCTTAGCTCGGCTCTTGGTTCTTGTCTTCCGAACATGATTACTCGAGTTTTGTTGGCGTTGCATTTGAGTCCCCATTTGTGGTAGTAGTTGATCATGTCTCTCGGAGTCCGTGTTGTTCTGTATTTTGCTCGGGCCGGAGATGTTCCTGCCTCTATTATACACATATCGTCTGCGTACTGGGATGTCATGTCTGCCGTTTCGTCAATGTCTGCAGTGGCGGATTTACACATTTTCCAAGTATAGGCTGTTAAATTTTTGCCGCCCTTACCTCTACAATTGTCAGTTGCTAGATTATTTATACAACCCAACAATTTGGTTGAAATTGCACAAGAAATAGTTGTTGGGTATATTTCTGAGCTAATCAAAGCTCAATCGTGTACGACTTATAAGGCGGGGTAATGTATGCTACTTACATAATAATGTACATTCGGTAAACGTAGGGGAAGGTGGGGCAAGACGGGGTACTTAAGGTTTATCAACAAATACATCAACAATTTTCAATACTGGCATACAGAACTTTTTATTATTGTAATCTTTGGACCTTCTTTTTTATATTGCCACATAGCATATACCGATATTATATTAAGTAATATTATATTTTTTAACAAACAAAAAAGGTGGTATTTGCCCCGTCTTGCCCCACTAGTGGGGCAAGATGGGGTGGGCCGTGGGGCAAGATGGGGTTGGTTGTTGGGCAATGTTAGGGTACATCATTAATGTTGATTAATTATTTATTATCATTTTTATTATTTATTTATTAATTATTTATTATTATTATTATTCTTTATTTATTATTTTCATTTATTTATTATTTATTTTTTCACAAAATAGTAAAAAAATTATTTATTATTGTTATTATTCCATACCATATGTGAATTTATCGGACCAGTCGAACCAAATTTTTAAGTCTTCTAACTGAAGCTCACCTCTATATAGAGCGTGCAATCTCCAGATAGACCGAAAAAAACGGAAGTGCATCATATTGTTATTATTGTTATTATTATTTTCATTTATTTATTATTTATTTTTTTACAAAATAGTAAAAAACCGAACGATTGTAATCGTAGGGAAACGATGAAAGTCAGCAAGATGTAATCACCTACGGGGATAAAAGGTACCCCATCTTGCCCCGGAAGACCTGCCCCATCTTGCCCCTTGGCGTATGTTTCACAAAAAGTTGTTGTCACTGTCAAACAATGGTGATATTCATAAATATATTGGACAAACCTTAAAAAGCGATCCCTAAAGATGATCAAAATCGAAGACGCAATCGAATGTGATGCATGTATCTATTGTTTCCACGCACAATTTCGGAGCGCAAAATTACATCACAATGCTTGAAAACGCCATTTGTTTTTTAATTTACGACAAAATCGCGGAAATGGTGCTATACTCGGGTTATTCTATCAAGGGCCAAGTGGTGCCCCCATAGATAAAACAATCCAAAATTTTTTACCATTGTGTTGCTCAAAATGGAGGTACCCCATCTTACCTCACTACCCCGTCTTGCCCCACCTTCCCCCAGTTAAATAATCTTTGTCGCGCTTAAAAACAGTTAAAAAATTATAAATTCAATTAAGTTATGAACGTTTCTTACAATACCTTTTTGCGCGATTTTTTGTTGGCAAAATCATCGATGATATCGTCGTAAGTAATCTTATTCATTAATTTCGACTCTATGCACAAAAGAGCTAAAGCGTTTAATTTTTCTTGACTTAAGGTGGTTCTTCCGGTACAGTCCCACCAAACGTGGGTTTCAAAGAAGATTTTGAATACTTCTCGATGAGAAAAAAATCTGAAAATAATGAAGCATATAGAAGATCCTCATTAAATTCAAAAAAGTTATCAACAAATTGATGAAAAAAAAAAAAACTGTTCAAGAAATTAGCCGGTGACCCATTGTTCATTTTCGGGTGAAAATGATTGTTCAATTTTTCGAAACACGTATGAATTTTTTGCGAATTTTGTCAACTTTTGGAAAATTGCGTTTTGTCAGGTATGCAAAAACGCAGTTTTCAAAAAGTTGACAAAATTCGTAAAAAATTCATACGTGTTTAGAAAAATTGACAAATCATTTTCACCCGAAAAAAAAGTTGGGTCACCGGCTAATTTCTTGAACAGTTTTTTTTTCCATCAATTTGTTGATAACTTTTTTGACTTATTATTATTATGCAAAATCAATCTCCCGAGGATCTTCTACATGCTTGATTTTTTTCAGATTTTGTTTCCATCGAGAAGCATTCAAAATCTTCTCTGAAACCCACGTTTGGTGGGACTCTACCGGAAGAACCACCTTAAGGTCGATCTCAGATAATTTTTTACCCTTTTCAGACAAGAAAAGCTTCTCTTACCCGAACGATTTGTCGCTGGAGTACATAATGTAATACGAAGAGCTATGTCCGAGTTAGGATAAAATATTGATAATTATGCTATTCCTAATTTCTATATCAACATATCATAATAAATATAAAACATAACAACTAGATTCCAGATGATCTCGCACGTACGAATATTCAACGTCGTCGATTATATCTAGCTTTCAATCTGAAGTTTTTTTCTTAGCATTCAAATGATTCAAATAAAATTTCCTAAAGTTAGTACATGTTCAACAAACAATAGTCAACACATAAGATTAAAATCGATAAAATTATTCGATTATTATTTTTAAATCTTTTGATCCATTCAAAACGAAGAATATTTTATACTAATCATTTTTTCTTTGCAACAATTTTTTATCCATCAGATATACCCAAATAATAACAAATACCTATAGGTAATAGGTACACAAACCACCCAGTTCGTAGCCCCCAACCAGTAGTCAAACTTGTATACATGGGTAGTGGGAAGAGTGTGAAATATATTTTCCGCAATTTCACTCATCTCTTCTCACTTATACGAAGTGTGGGCAGAGGCCGATTACTGGTTGGGGCCCCGAACTGCGTGTTTTACCATGGAATATAGAAGTTTGCGGTACCGTTGAATGTATACAATGAAAGGGAAGAGGGAAAAGTCACCGGAAAGACGTCTTGTAGACTTCTTTCTGCAGGACATCAGGAGACCGTCTTACAGAAATCTTTTTGATTTTTGTAAGAAATCAGAAATCTTTTTGATTTCTGTAAGACGGCTGAGAAAAAAAAATCGGTCCCTAAATTTGCCGCCCCTAAAATTTGCCGCCCTAGGCTCAAGCCTACTCAGCCTACTGGTAAATCCGCCACTGAATGTCTGAGATGTATAAGTTAAAGATGATGGGCCCAAGCACTGATCCCTGGGGGACTCCGTGTGGCTGGTGTCTCACTTTGCTGGTTTCGTTGAGAAATTTCCCCTGTAGTTTTCTATTTTTGAGGTATGATCCCAGCATTTTTATTATTCCTTGGTTGACTCCGGCCACGTGGAGTTTGTATGCCAATGCGCCGTGGTTAATACAGTCGAATGCTTTCGTGAGATCAAGCGATGCCACGCAGTCGCTTTTATTATCGTTTACCTTCTTCTGGATAAAGCTTATTGTTCTAGTGAGCTGTGTGGCTGTTCCTAGTCCTGGCCGAAACCCATGTTGCGAGGATGGTATGATTGCGGAGCAGTCTGTCATCCTGTTTTGTATAATTCTTTCGAACCATTTTCCCATTATATTGAGTAAGGTTATCGGTCTGTATGATTTCGCGTCATTCAATGTTTTTCCGGGTTTGTGTAGGAATATACACGTCCCAGTTTTCCATGCGTCCGGATAGTAGTTTTGCTTGAGGCAATAATTGAATATTTCCTGAAATCTCCGCCAGCAGCTCTCATGCATCTTTTTTAGGTGCATTGCTCCAAGCTGATCAGGGCCTGGGGCTTTGTTATTCTTGAATTTTTTCAGGGATTTTTGCATTTCTCTTCTTGACGTCGGTTCAAGTTCTTCGGTTTCTATGTTTTCGGTATCAATTTTGAGCTCGTCTGAGACTTCTGCGTCTCTCACGATAGCTGCGTCGATCAGTTTATCTGCCACTTCTTCCTGTGAGCTACATCCTTCGAGGAATGGTACCCTTCTTTCAGGTCGTTTGAGGGATTTTTGGATTCTCCACATCGTTTGTCGGTTGTTTGCTTCGTCCTCTATAATTCGTGTCCAGGCAGCTTGTTTGTGTTCTCGGATGCTTGAGATTACATCTGAGGTTGCTTGTTTTAGGGCTCTTTGCCAAGTTGGTGATAACGCTCTTCCGGCTCTTGTTATGGCGTGACGTATTCTGTTCCGTTCTCGAATATTGATCTGTATGTGGTCCGGTAAGACTTCACGATTCTGTTTTATTACCCTTGTAAGTCTTTCGTTGCAGCGTTGTAGGTGGTGAGTGAGGTGTTTGACCGCCTCCTCCACTTCTTCTGTTGATTTTATCTCTGGTTGTTGTGCATAGGCTGAGATATTCTCATATTCTAGCCATTTTTCCTGTGATTTAATTCTTGTACGGCCCTTAGGGGCTTTCGTTGCCTCAAGTTTTAATGTTACCAGTATTGGGAGGTGGTCGCTGCCCACGCTCTCAAGGCTTTCACACTGTGTAATGTTGTTTCCGATGTTAGTTAGAGCAAAGTCTAGAAAGGATTTGTTGAGATTAGCTGTAGGTCTGGCTCCTCGGGGGTCCATGGCCATATCAAGAAGTCTGTTGTTAACGAGGTCAATTATTGTGTTTCCTCGGCGTGTTGAGGCTTGGTGGCCGAATGCTACGTGTGGTGCGTTCCAGTCTCCCACTGATATGGCTTGAGGTGTACCCAGGATGGATTCAAGGTCGTAATTTATGTTATTGTCGGCTGGTGGTGCGTACAAGCCGTGAATTGTAATTTTCCCGCTGCTCGTTTTAAGTAGTATGGAGCAGCATTCTATATTTTCGAATGGTTTCTTCCTTGTCCAATATAAATCGTTACGGATGTACATGAAGGTTCCTCTGTTTCCCGGGTGCACGTTTACTGGTAGTTTCAGGTCGTGAATTTTGCTGTAGTTTTGTATGTTATATTTGTATACATTGCCTGATTTAATCTTGATTTCGTTCATCATTACTATATGTGGGTCGTACTTGCCGACGAGGTTTCTTATTTCGGTGATTCGGCGGTGGATTCCATTGACGTTGCATTGGATTATTCGGATCGTTGTGTCTCCCATAGTTTGTTAAGAATTGTGGTGCACGCGTCTATTAGACCTCCGAAGTTGCGTTGAATTGGGGATTCGGAGTCCAGCTCCATTATCATGTCAAATATTTTAGTCGAGTGGCATTCGTTGATCGTACCTTTTCTGTACGAGCTTATAATTAGGTTGCTTACCACTATTGTTACCGGTAGTGTGTAGTTGTAATTTTTTAGTTTCTTGCTAAGATCTAGTTGGTTTGTTATGGTGTTAGCTCTTCTGGTGCGGTCGTCGCGTTCCGTTCCAGTCGGCGGTGGGTTTTCTTTTGTTGCTTGCGAGTATGAGGATGGTTTCTTGCCTATCAGAGGTTGCTGCTCGGGTGTTGGTGTCTGTGATTGTTTCGTCTGGTTTTGTTGAACTTTCGGTGGAGTGTGTCGTGTTGGTTCGTGTGTTTCCTCTTCGTCAGATGAGAGAACTTCGAATTCATTTACAGAGGCTCGTTGCCTTGTTGTTTTGCTTCTTTGGGTTGGTGAGGTCAGGGCTCTTTTCAGAGTCTTTTCCTTGCATTTTTTTATGAATATTGGGCATGTCTGGTTGTCCGCTCGATGATCAGGTGATTCACAGTACGTACATAGGTTTACACCTTGATCGTTCATTATTTCAGGTGATTTCTTCTGCTTTCCGCAGTTTATTGCGATGTGCCCAAAGTCTAAGCAGTTTTTACACTGTGGTGCGCGCGGGTTCCTGGCTTGGTATTTTTCGACTTTCACTATGAACACGTCAAGTTTGTTGTTTTTATAGATGGGTGCTAGGTTTGCATCGTGTGGGAGCACTACTACCATGTAGCTTGCATTATGCTTAAATGTTATCACTTTGAGCGGTGTCACTTTCCAATCGTCTTTTATTATTTCTACAATTTCTTCTTCATTGAATGTTGTATGGGTGAAACCTTTCACGAATACTCGTTTTGAGTTTTTGTTGTTTGTATGCAGGATGAATTCCGTATTCGTGGTTTTTAGCAGGTTTATCAACTCTTCTCTGCCGAGTCGACTTCCCTTTGGGGTTTTTATTTTAGCGTGTTGTTTGCCATTGTGCTGGAAGCCGAACTTGTGGTTCCTACATATTCTCTGGATATTGCTAGCTATAGGTTTCTCTAGTAGCCGCTCGCTCTGAGTTACTATAACTGATCCTCTGTCTGGGGACTCAGTGCTCTTATTGTTTACATTGATTCCCTCTTTCGGGGTTTCTCGTTTCTTTTCTGGGCCGGCCGTCGGGCTTCCTGACCAGTTTCTTTTTTTTGCGTTCGTGACAGTTTGCCAGGGGTTAGGAGGGGTGGATTGTTCTTCCTGTGCCTTGGTTCCTTGCGGTGTAGCCTGTGTATTCTCAATTTTATGAGTCGACTGACAGTTGGTTGACTGGTCGGTTTCCATCTCCGATTCAGTAAAGTCGGAGTTGCTTTCTCGTGTGTTTTCACTAACATTGCTGGTCCCTGGTTGAGGGCTTTTGTCCAGTCCGAGTTCTGCTAGTTTTTTGTAGATCGAATAGTGAGTGCGTATTCCTTGATCTTTGAAGTGTTTTATCGTTAATTTGTATGACTCTGTTTCTGTTTGTCCAGGGTTTATTGCTCTGATTTTTCCGAGCTGCTCGTAGAAATCTGTGTTTTTTAATACTGCTGTTTGTTTTCCACCAATATGTGTCGGTATCGTGGTAGTTTTCAGCGGTGGGCTAGGCGCAGCCATTGGCTGGCCGTTCGATGTATTCATGAGTAGTTCTTCTATCTTGTGTTCTAGGAATTTCCCTTTCAGTCTCGTATGGTGTTGTTTGTTTACTTACTTACTTGCTCGGGCGTAGGAGCTCGATACGAACACGTCCGTTCCCGACCACGGTTTAAGCCAAACTCGCAGCTATAAGTTCAGTAAAAGTATGGCACGAAAGATTAGCCCATCAAAACGTACAACAAGTCAAAAAGGTACTAAATAATAAGGAAATAAAATATAAAGCAGAGGAATTCTTCTGTGATGCTTGCGCATTGGGAAAGATGCATAGATTGCCGTTCCCGAAGAGTACTACCAAGACTACAGAAATAGGAGAAATAATACACGCAGACGTATGCGGTCCCATGCAGCAGCATTCGATCAACGGATCAGATTATTTTCTGCTATTGAAGGACGACTACTCACATTTCCGAACCTTGTACTTCATGAAACACAAATCAGAAGTTAAAACAGACTTGGAAGATTTTATCAAGAAAAACGAAAAACACATCAAAAATGGAATAAAAACGCTACGAACGGATAATGGTTTAGAATTCATAAATGAAGCAGTAAACCAACTAACACGCGAACATGGGATAAATCACCAAAGAACAGTAATCTACACGCCAGAACAAAATGGATCAGCGGAGAGAGAAAACCGAACCATCGTTGAAGCAGCGAGGACAATGTTATACGCAAAAGGCTTGGATATCAAACTATGGGCAGAAGCTGTCAACACAGCAGCAGATACCCTGAACTACAGTGGGACAAGCACTCAGAAGGACAAATCACCGTATGAACTATGGTTTGACAAGGAACCTGACGTAAGTAGACTAAAAGTATTTGGCACAGAAATATTTACTCACATCCCAAAACAAAAAAGACAAAAATGGGACCCAAAAGCCCGAGGAGGAATCTTTGTTGGATATGACAAACAGTCAAAAGCATATAGAGTCTATTATGAAGAAGAAAACGAGGTTAACACTGTAAGAGATATTATTTTCAAAAATGAAATAAATAATGAAAAAAAAGACAAGAACAAAGATGAAACAAAAGAAAACAGAGATAGTAATTATTATAATATTACAAAAGAAAATAATAACAATGTACCTGAACTCGAAAGAGTAATTCCTAGATTGGAGGAACCTGAACTTGAGCCGGAGGAAGACTTCGACGACCAAAATGAAGCTCGACAGAGAGACGAAGAAGCTGTGAGAGCTGAAATGGGAGACGAACAACCAAATATGGAAGAAGAACAAGGGAACGCACGAAGACTAAGGAACAGAGAAGACATAAGAAGACCGGAGAGATTTGCTGATTTTGAAATAGATATAGATTCGTTGTTTCTTGCAGATCGTATGGAACCAAAAGACTATCAAGAAGCAATCGAATGCCATGAGACTGAAAAATGGAAGGCTGCAATGGAAGATGAGATTCGATCACTTCACAAAAACCAGACTTGGGAGCTGGTAGACACTCCAAAGAATCAGACTATAATAGATAGTCGTTGGCTCTACAAGATAAAAAGACAACCAGAAGAAACAGAAGACAGATATAAAGCCAGGCTAGTAGCTAGAGGTTTTAACCAAAAACCTGGGACTGATTTCAAAGAAACATTCAGCCCCGTAGTGAGATTCGACTCAATCAGAGCAATTGCGGCAATTGCGGCAGCAAACAAATTAAAAATGACCCAATTCGATATAAAGACGGCATTCCTCTACGGAGACTTAGAGGAAACCATACATATGAAACAACCCCTAGGATACGACGACGGAACCAACCGTGTATGCAAGCTGAAACGAAGTCTGTACGGACTAAAGCAATCATCGAGATGTTAGAACAAGAAATTCAATGACTTACTAAACTCCTTCAACCTCAGATAAAAACAAGACATTGATCTTAGCAATATACATTGATGACGGGCTAGTCGTTGCAGATAAACCAGAGACAGCGGAAGAGCTGATTAAAAATCTTAAAAGACAATTTGAAATAAAATACGGAGAGGTAAGCACATTCCTAGGATTGCAGATACAGCAGCAAACAGATGGATCGATATTCCTACACCAAAGTGCATACGCCGAAAGAATATTGGAAAAATTCAAGATGGAAAATGCGAATGCTGTGGCAATACCAGCAGACAAACATCATGAAATGTATGCAGCTTTACACGAGGCAGAAGAACAAGAGAACACGAACGCACCGTATCGAGAAGCAATCGGAAGCCTACTCTACTTAGCAATTGGAACAAGACCGGATATAACCTTCGCTGTAAACAGTGCTAGTCAACACATGGAAAAACCAAAGAAGCTACACTGGCAAGCAGTAAAAAGAATATTCAAATACATAAAAGGAACTAAAAGCTTTGGACTATTCTATGAAAGTAGAAGCCAATTGAACTTGTCAGGATTTAGCGATGCGGATTATGCTGGCGACAAGGAAACCAGAAGATCAACGACTGGATATGTATTCAGACTAGGATCAGCAACAATCAGCTGGAACTCTCAAAAACAAAAGGTAGTAGCCTTATCGACTACGGAAGCCGAATATTTGGCAGCTGGGCAGACTGCAAAGGAAATGATATGGATGAAAAGACTGATTCAAGAACTCTTGAAGACTAAAATAGAAGACGCTACCACCTATATAGACAATCAAAGCTCGATAAAACTGATAAAAAACCAGGAGTTCCACAAAAGGACTAAACATATAGACGTGAGATTTCACTTCATACGAGAGAATTATAGAGAAGGAGAATTTGACATCGCATACATACCAACAGCAGAACAAGAAGCAGATTTGCTGACGAAGCCCTTACCGAGGGAAACATTCCAGAGAAACAGGAAACTGCTAAAGATTCAGGATAACGATAAAAAAAAAAATAAAGAAGCAAAATCGAAGTGGGAGTGTTGGAAATACGACTAAGTTATAAGTTAGATTTAGCAACCTGTAAAACACACGACCACTCTTGATAATACGCACATATTCTATGCCTTCCGGAACTCACACTTACTTACCTTCAGTACCCTGATATGTACAACGTATAATAAATAACCAGTATGATATCCAAGATATAATAGTCCATCCACAGTTATTATTCAAAGCCTACCTTAGATTATAACATCAATTACCTATTATCTTGAATTTACTGATCTATAATGAGATCCCGAGTCGCTTAACTCGTTCTCTTACATAGTAGCTGTCCCCACTACTTTTTGACATTGCGTCAGCAATTGCTTACTACTGAGCGTTTTCTATCTCTTTTTAATTTTGCGTTTCAACGAAACTACTAGGCTTTCTTTGTTAAACTCTATTTTGAGTAACTTTTAGCCAGATAGCTTCATACTCTATTTCTGCTAATTTTGTCGATCTTTATTTTCGTTTATTGAAATTTCTTTTTTCTTTTACTCTTTTAATATTCACATTTACATCATTATATGAATATTGTTACAATATATATCCCTTTTCCGATCGACGCGCATCAAAGAAGGCCTATTTCGTGCCCTTATTATGAAAAATACAGTGTGCAACTAGGGGGGGATGGCCATTCCCCCCCCCCCCCCCCCCCCCCCCCCACCCTAGTTGCACTATATACTATTCTATTTTTATAACTGCAATTTTTTGCAATTTTATCGGTTTTTTACGATTTACTCAGATTTTAGAGGGTTAATAGTCCGAGTAAACTACAGATTCGGATTCAGCAGGTCAAATTACATAAAAATCCCACTCGATCCGGGTCTACAAAATTTTTTTCATCAACATAATCGCAATTTTTTGCAATTCTTGGCAATTTTCAAGGATTTTTTTGCAATTTACTTGTATTTAAAACGGCTTATGGTCCAAATAAACTTCAGATTTAAATTCAGCGGATCGAAATACATGAAAATCATGCTTGGTCTAGTGCAACAAAATTTTTTTCATAATTAAAACACCCAATTTTCGCTATTTTTCACGGTTTTTTTTCAATTTACTCGAGATTTTGAGGGTGTACGGTTTAAACTGACTCCAGATTCGGATTCAGCGGGTCGAAGTACATGTCGGTAGGTAGGTGGCGTCAAATGTACAAACTACTTTTTTTTTTTTTTTTTGTGTGCCGGTGTTATCAATTACTAAATTGATTTATTGACGTCTAATAGCAACTTCCTAAATAATTGTATGCAAGCTTTGTATGTTATGCATCATACCCAATTATTTATTCGTGCGAACCAAAAATTTCCTCGAAAATGGTAATTATATAATTATTTAAAAACTGCACAACTCCGGAAGTTGACGTCCGGGCATATTGTTTCGGGTACCAAAATTTGTAGTTTTTCACCGAAAACTTTGTGTGCAAAATTCATCCCAATCGATTAGGGCACTCCCGAGAAAATTGAGATTTACGAGAAATTTTAGCGAAAAAAAATGCATGAAATTTTTCATTGAATTTCCATTCAAACTAGCCTTTGTACCGGACATAATCCATTGGACACCTTTTTTAGTTGACTCATCGTTTGATGGCAGTGAATATTTGAATGTGAGGCGACTCAAATCTTAATAAAATCATAACTTTGGCAGATTTTTGATTTAAGGCTTAATCTTTACAGACATGTTATGTTTAATATAGAACTACCATATATTATTTCGTGAACAAAATCGAAGAGGTCAGTAGATAGGGGCAGCTATGGGGAGACAGATATTCCCCCCTTTCCCCCCCGAGTCATCCTGATAAGGGGTGATAAGGGGTATGTGGGTCAGTGTGTTATCTTATCAGTCTGGCCCACATCCGGTCTGGTGTGTACGGGGACCTTCTAATCAGCTCCCCCCTCCCCCTCCCCCTGTCTGCGGTCACTGGCCCTGACCATGCTACCCCTTACCCCACCTCCCCCCGGGTCAGTTATGGGGTGAGTGCATCGCTCTGTCTCTTTCTAGTCTGGGTCTGTCTCTCTCTAGTCTGGGTCAGCTATGGGGACGATGACGCGTTCTACCGCACACTCACACACGCGCTCACCTCACCGTGTCCGTGTGTTCTAGAATGTTCGAGAATGTTCTAGAAGCTTCTGGAAAGCGATAACGATGATATCTCTACTCCAAAATTTTTGTACTTGGAAATATTTCAGAGGCATCCCCTGTTTACTATATGTACGCTTAAAACTACAGGAGGCGGGGGTGAAGGAAAGAGATTTGATGACGCGACAAATACATATCGTACGTTTCGTGTCCGTGTAATCTAGAATGTTCGAGAATGTTCTAGAAGCTTCTGGAAAGCGATGACGCGTTATCCCTACTCCAAAATGTATGTACTTGGAAATATTTCAGCGGCATCCTCTGTTTACTAGGTATATCTACGCTTAAAACTACAGGAGGGGTCAAGGATAGAGATTTGATGATGCGACAAATACATATCATACGTTTATTCAAAAATCTTAATGCTACGTACAATTATGCGATCATTCATGACATTCAAATGAGCGATACAAAATGAAAGGTAATATAAAAGATAACAGCATTAACATCATCACTGACACAAACAACAAGGTGTAGGTCTCCAAAACTTCAGAATCGATGTTTGTTACACGGTAATTAACACAGGGTGTTTCTTCACCTGAGTGGTGTGATGTCATACACGAATGCTGGTTATCAGAATCCAATAATGTCACCGTTGCCGTTGCGTCGAGAGTTTCTTCTGCAGAGCGAGAACCAGAACGTATAGGAACGTAAATCGACATTGCGTATACGATAATTTGCAAACGACGATCAGCTCAATTACTCTTCCACCTTCTGTTTGATTCCTACTGCGAGATAATGCGGGAATAATTTTGTCAATTCCAGCAGAACGATGTCGCAATAATTATTCACAAATTCTTCCTCCAGTTGTAACCTGACGTGTGCCCTTGCAAAATCAAACTCCCTTGTAGAGAGCAGATTTATTCGATGAAGAGATGGTTCTCGAGGGCCTTGTAGTTTCACCTTCTCCGCTATATGCTCGATGTACAGCTTCTTACACTGATTGACACTGTTGGCAAGTCGTTGAAGGCGGTGCGACTGTTCTTCTACACACACAAACACCGTCTTCAACCCGTCAAACATAGTCTTCTGCATCACTATCGTGGGACGATAAGACAGCTTCCGCTTGAAGCCGGCGACACAAACTTCTACGTGAGCCGTAATACGCTTCACCTATAGGCCGGTCGGACACGCACATCAAGCGCCGACCAATCACGTACGCGTGTAGGTCTATAGGTGAAGCGTATTACGGCTCACGTAGAAGTTTGTGTCGCCGGCTTGACACCCCCATTGCTCGTCTCGGAGTTTTCTTCTTCTTCTTCAGGATCAGCACCATCCGTCTCTTCGGCGATATTATTTGCTTCAAAACTGATACTTTTCGAACCGTGAGAGGTGGTAAAAGTTATGGTACAACCGCCTAGCGTAAGATGTTCGAAATACCAATCTGCAGCTGAATAGCCGCTCGAATCCAGATATTCACTGATGGTGTCCAACTCGTCTGCCAGTAACGACCACTCCGATGCGTTGAAATATATGCAGCACGAGGCATTGCTCTCGAGTTTGATCACTGGCACAAATGACTCGTCTGCACCAAGTCCGAGACCGACAACAATCTTTCTAGTTATAGAATTGTTCAAGCCGTACGTAGTCGCGAGAACAAGATTTCTTTGAGATTTTTTCATTGGCTTTGTAAAACTCTTAAAAATTCTACTTGCGTTACCCATGGGTACTTTCGATTTAGGTGTCGACATTGTACTACGACTCGGTTTGATCGCGGCTACAATAATACTGATTTAAATCTAGACGACACAACCCTCTGGACCCTCCGATTTCCCCCTCCACTTCCTTCTTGTTTTACCATTCCCATGTGTTAGTTGTAGAGATATTTCCGGTCAAGGTGATAAGCTTAGCTCGAACATTTCAACGACAGACTGATATCACTAACGGAAACTGAGCAACGAATATTATTTGAATAATATTATTTTTAAACTAATCTTATATATGGGGCTTTCCACGCCAACCCAACCTACCATCGAAATTGACATTTTTGATTTGGCCTAAATTTTTTTATCCTTTTGTACTCTGTGAAAAAGAGGTCCATGATTTATTTCGAATTTTTTTAATAATACGTTCACGAGATAAGATTTTGAAAAATTTTAGGTGTTTTTTTTTTGAATGCTCATAACTTCTCCAAAAATGCATCAATTTGAATGTTTTTTTTTTCAAATTGTGTGGTTTTCAATGAATTTTTCAAAAATTTGATCAAAAAAAAAAAAAAATTATTTGCTAGATTTTTTTTTCACACCTAGATCAGAATCTGATTTTGAAAACTGTTTGTATCCTTCGATTTTTTTTGAAAAATTCTCAAAAAAACTACTTCCTATTTCACAAATTTTCAGCCTGGGCCCATCGTGGGAAAACGTTTCTTGCTATTTTTTCAGAATTTTTCAAAATTATGATATTTTTTTTTTTTTCTTCAAAAACTTCAAATATGATTTTTAATGTGTTATGAAATAAAATATCGATGAAAAATTACAAATGGACGTAATCGGAAATCGTAAAAATAATAAATCTGTTTGTGGAACAAAATTTTTATTCCTAAATACTTTTGTTTTACTGTTGATTTTGTTTAATTATTATAATTATGATTATATTCATATTTTAAGTTTTTGAAAAAAAAAAAAAAAAAATTTCATAATTTTGAAAAATTCTGAAAAAATAGCAAGAAACGTTTTCCCACGATGGGCCCAGGCTTAAAATTTGTGAAATATGAAGTAGTTTTTTTGAGAATTTTTCAAAAAAAATCGAAGGATACAAACAGTTTTCAAAATCAGATTCTGATCTAGGTGTGAAAAAAAAAATCTAGCAAATAATTTTTTTTTTTTTGGATCAAATTTTTGAAAAATTCATTGAAAACCACACAATTTGAAAAAAAAAACATTCAAATTGATGCATTTTTGGAGAAGTTATGAGCATTCAAAAAAAAAAACACCTAAAATTTTTCAAAATCTTATCTCGTGAACGTATTATTAAAAAAATTCGAAATAAATCATGGACCTCTTTTTCACAGAGTACAAAAGGATAAAAAAATTTAGGCCAAATCAAAAATGTCAATTTCGATGGTAGGTTGGGTTGGCGTGGAAAGCCCCATATATACTTATATTTACACTAGAGTATTGGGGAAGGTTAGAGATTTGATGACGCAACAGTTACATAAACGAAACTAAACTTATTTATTCAAAATTTGAAGATTTCAAATGGTAAATCAAATTATAATAATATTAAAAAACATTGATGTCACCGGCGCGCCGGGAAATTTTTGGGGAACGGACGAAATTCGCCCGCCCCCAACAGCTTCTCGATGGCCTCCTTCACCATCGAGCGGCACGTCTCGCACGGTTCGGCGACCCAGCGCCGTCGCAACATCGTCATGCCGCGGACTTTGCGAATTAACGCCCACTGGCGGAAAATATCCGCCGCGAACTCCACCTCGTTCACAGAATACATTCGGGCCTCCTGCGGGTCCAGGGCCCGCATCACCTCCGCCACCTTCTGCCTCCACAAAGCAGTACCTGCAAATTACGAAATTGAATGAGTTATTTCTGTTATATTGAGGAAAACGTCGGTTGTGTATTACGTGATGTTTCGAGAAAATAATAAAAATCACAGTTTCGGAAATGTAGTTTAAAGTTATGATGCTACGTATTACCGGTAAGCTGATGAAATTTAGGATACCAATTGAATAAGTTATTTGTATAATATTGAGGAAAACACCTGGTGTGTATGAGGCAATGTTTCGAGAAAATAATAAAAAAGGACAGTCTCGGAAATGTTGTTTAGAGTTGTAATGCAGCGTGATAGTATTACAAGTAAGTTCATAAAATTTAGTATAACTTACCCATTTCGTGCGTGTATCCTGCCGATGTGCAGTAAAGTCCCGATTCCCCGGCCATGATGAAAAGTTGTATATATATTTTTTCTCGCTGGGTGTTTGAAAACGTTTTTCAGGCTAGCTGATGGTTGTGAGTAGTCTGGTGAAAACTGCACGTCTTTATATACGAAAAGCCAGACTTGCACCCCTCTCCAAAATTTTCAAACTCATATACGAAAACCCAGTCCTGCACCCCCTCCAAAATTTTCAAAGACATATACGAAAAGCCAGCTCTGCACCCCTCTCCAAAATTTTCAAACACATATACGAAAAGTCAGACCTACACCCACTCTCCAAAATTTTCAAACACCGCTTGTATCTCGGTTTTGGACGAGTGGTCACATATAAGAGATTGAGTCAAACCCTTGGTACGGTATTGCTGAAGCGATGTGTACGGGAACAAAACAATAGGCTTGGGGGATGGGCAATGCCAAAATTTTGAAACACTCTTACTAGCTGACTTTTGGGTGGTGAGTGGATGCGATTAGGAGATTACGGTGATCCGTCACTCGCTAGCATAGCCACTATATCTTACCATCACGAATCGTTAAAGGCCGCTGTGATTATAAGTCGATTTGGACTATAGCGGGCACATGTAAGAGATTGAGCCAAACTCTTGGTAAAGTATTGTTGAAGCGGTGTGTCCGGGGAACAAAAACAACAGACTAATGAATGGGAAATACCAAAATTTTGAAACGTTCTTAATCGCTGATGAGCGGATGTGATTAAGAGATTACTGTGTACCTTTACTTGCTAAATCCAAGCATCGGTACTCGTTAACGGTAGGAGGGTCAAGTCCTGCGATATTGACTAGGGGCGTCGTCGGTAGCAATTTGATGACGGCGTACGGTAATTTGGTCCAGAGTGTAAAACGCTGAGAGACTACGGTAATCGTTTATCGCATCTCAACTTTTTCAGATCGCATGAAATGAACTTTTTTCAACGGCGAGAAACAGGGTATAGAGTCGGAGATAGAGATAGAAAGATGAAATTCGGAAACAGAACGAAAGATAGGTTATTTTCCCGAAATTTCCAGCATATCAGTCAGCTAAGCAGCCGCAAATGCTGTGTTCTGAGGTTTAGTTCATTGGTCATTCAAATCACGTGGTCCCTTGGGAAACCGATATATAGCTTGTCACAAGGGATATTTTTTCAGTAGGAAATTTTTTGTATACAAGTTCCAATCTTACACTCTGTATAATGTCTGTATGTGTGTGTGTGAGTAAGTGCACGGTACATGTGTCGGAGTTGACGTCGATTTGTGTGATCTCCCAAGAATAACCACGTTCAATTTAAATCATGCCTGATACGCAGAACAAAAAGTATCGCGCTATAGTGCTAAAGGCGGTCTCTTATGCCAGACGTAAGAGTAGCGCTATTGATAGGTCCTGCGGTATACGATGGACACGATCGCTTGGCCGAATGACTCGGAAAAATTCGCTGCGACAGGTGCGACGAATGATTGCTATGTGCGATGAGAGGTCTATTTCTCGTCTGTATAATCAAGGTGTTTTCGCGGAGTTGTGGGAATGTTTACGAATCGCTGCCGAAACGGTGATTTCGCGTGGTACTTCTACCTTCTGGATATTGCGGGGACTGATGACAGAGTATTACGAGTGTCTGAATGTGATCCGTGCATGTAGCAAGAATAACATTCATGAAACCCCGCGGCGACGTCAGGTGTCAAGACTTGGGAGGAACGAGAGAAAGGCTAGGGTGGCTACCGCTGAAGACGACGATAACGGGGTGCAAGAACGGGGTCCGAAAACTCGGCCGAATCCCGTGCCGGTTTCAAATGACACGGATATCTTTGAAGATAACAGTATCACCGATGAGATGCTGTGTGCAGCGGTGGAACAATACGAGGCCCGGACAGCTGGTGAACAGGCGACAGTCGACAGTGATACGGAAATGTATGAAATTATACCCAGCTCCTCGATCGACAGCGAAGAATCTCGTCATCCCTGGTTATCGACTGTTTTGAAAATCCCAAATAAAAATTGGGTCCTTCGACCTATGCCAACTTGGGGCAGCAATGCGGCTTCATCCGGTGATTCTTCTGACTACGCGGCAACAGGGGGTGACGCACGCGGATCAAGCACCCAACGTCGTGACGAAGCGGACGAAGAACCTCGTCATCATGATCATCATCATCAGGACCCTGTAGCTGAAAATTTACCAAACGAGCACTATCCTAACTCTACTTGTAAGGCTTGTAAACCAGATAAATGAACAATTTTTCAAATAAATTTTAAATAAGTTATAAATACATCCAATATAACATCCTTTATTTACTTTCACTCTTGACCAACTCTATCTTAAATACAAACAGATGGAAAGACCACAGCCGTGGGATTTCGTAAATTTCGTGTTAACGAAGGAGCCAGTACCTCGGGGATTCAACACGGCGGACACGTAAACAGACCTGTCACAGATAATACTGACGAGGACGGAAGTACTGTCGAGGATGATAGCGAGGATGATAGCGAGGAGAGTTCAGAGAGAATAGCTAGGGAAAATTCTTCGTTGGTAGAACAGCCTGGTGGGGTGAACGGGGTGGGAAGTTTCGAGAATGGGTCATCTTTGACGGAAGATCGTTTCCAAGTGATTAGCGAGCTTAGAAAATATTACAAACGATTCGAAATTAACGGTCGTCAGATTGTTATCAAGATAAAACCGGTTGCAGAAGGTGCAAATCCCGTCGAATGGTTAGAGGGGGCGTTCAGGAATATTCATGCCTATGCCACTGGTTCGTGTCGCGAATCAGACTACATTGGAATCAGTTTCAATGCAGGGTCTTTCAATCTTGGAGCCGCTGGTCTTTCGTTTCGATCTGTTAAAGATTTGCGCTACGAAGATTTGTGGAAAATTGTGTACGGTGTGACACAAAGCGCGTCCGAGTTTACCGTAGATCAGACGATCACCGTGACCGTGAATACCGTTAGAGTTCCGTCGGGGCGGGGTAAGGCAATGAGATTGACGCACGACGGTGTAGGAAAACGCTCTGTTTTGGAAATTGGAAACTCTGACAATATGTGTCTTCCGCGTGCTCTTGTTGTAGCCAGAGCTCATGCCGAGAGGGGATCCATCCGTAGCGGGGCGTTACACACGCGTTGGGGTTTGATTAGACATAAAGCATCGTCGTCTCAACGCATCGCCGCCTGTAAGTTGATAGAAGACGCGGGTGTAAAAATTCCGATCGAGGGTTGCGGCGTACCCGAGATCAATCTGTTTCAAACTTATTTGGCTCGCGAAGGTATAGCGATCGTGGTGTATGAAAATGGGAAACTGGGGAACGGCGGAGAGACGCTCTATGACGGAACAGATGTGGTTACGGCGAGCGGACGCCCCGGTGTTACGTATAAACTGAATATCCTCTACTTTCCAACTAAACGGCATTACAAACCTATTCTGAGTCTGACGGCTGCAGCGGCAGCGAGATATTTCTGCGAATCCTGTAACAAAGGGTACAGGACCGGTAACGAGCACCGATGTTCGCGCAAATGTCCTCAATGTCTTTCGGTTCCCGCCTGCGATTCAGCTAACGAGAGTCTAGACTGCCGATTCTGCGGACGTTTTTTTCGCGGTAACGAATGTCTGGCGAGGCTTCGGAAAACGGGGTCGTTCAGTCCACGTCGCAGCGTGTGCGAAACTCTTCAGATCTGTGGTAACTGTACGCGTTTTACGGATCGTACCAAAGGTGTACACTCGTGCGAGACACGGTACTGTGCCACCTGTTGTTCTCAGCAGCCGTATAATCATAACTGTCACATGCCCACTATCAAACGCGATAAGAAGCAGTCCCGGTATATCTTCGTGTTTTACGATCTTGAGACACAGCAGTGCGAGACTGTTGAGGGAGATGAAATAACGAACATACATGTGCCTTATCTGTGCGTAGCTCATCAGGTTTGTAGCGAGTGCATTCACGATTTGGATATAAAAAACGGTTGCGACTCTTGTGGTCTCACGCGCGAGTATGTCTTCAAGTTCGATCCTATCAAACAATTTGTTGACTTTGTCACGCGACCGATCCGTGATTTCACTAAAATTATTTGTATAGCTCACAACGCAAAAGGGTTCGACGCTCAGTTCATATTGCGATTTTTAGTTGAGCGAGGCAACGAACCACCGCAAGTAATCTTGAACGGAAGTAAAATCATAATGTTAGAGATGGGACATACTCGCTTCCGTGACTCGTTAGCCTATATGCCCATGGCGTTATCTGCTTTACCCAAAGCTTTCGGTCTGCCTCCGAGCACTGTCAAGGGATTCTTTCCTCATCTTTTCAACACACCCGATAATAGCGGTTATGTGGGGCCACTTCCTGCGGCTAAATTTTACATACCGGATAGTATGAGTGTGAGTGCTCGAGATGATTTTTACAACTGGTACAATAGCGAGGTTGCACAAAATCGTCAATTTGACTTTGACGAAGAGTTGATGACGACTTACTGCAAGGCAGATGTAGATATTCTTCGACGTGCGTGTATCGCGTTTAGGGACATCTTTCTCGAGTGTGGGTGTGTGTGTCCGTTCACAGAGAGTACGACCATAGCGTCGGCCTGCATGACGGTATTTAGGAAAAATTTCTTACAGCCGTCGCAAATAGGTATTATCCCCAGCGAGGGTTATAGGCGTGTCGATAATCAATCCCAGAAGGCACTCGAATGGCTTGTCTGGAAGGAGCATGAATTGGATATAGTAATCACCCATGCGGCACGGGCACGCGAGTTCCGTATACCTGAAACGGGTCGTCCTGTTGACGGTTACTATGAAAATAAACAAACGGGCGTACGTCACGTGTTTGAGTTTCACGGGTGTTATTGGCACGGCTGCCCGCTGTGCTACAAGATAAACAGAGATAATAAACTGACCGCCGGTGACACGATGGATAGGCGGCTCGAAGAAACACGCTCAAAGACTGCTAAAATGACAGGGTTGGGATACATCGTTACAGAGATTTGGGAATGCGAATGGGATCTACTCAGAAATGAAAGCGAAGAAATGCGTGAATATATTTCGAATCAGTCATTAATTGCAAACACGGGTTCGTACAAGGCGTTAAATCCGCGTGACGCGTTCTACGGTGGCCGTACGGGTAACACGTCTTGCTATCGCGAAGTGAACACAAACGTGGATGAGGGTGTACGCGAGGAAATACGCTACGTGGACGTATAATCTCTGTACCCCTACATATGTAAGAACGGACGGTTTCCCATGGGACACCCGACAGTTTATGTCGGCGACGATTGTAAATTCTTAACAGGAGGCAGGGGTACCGATATCCAGCGAATCGACGGATTGGTCAAGTGTTGCGTTCTACCGCCGCGAGATCTCTTTCATCCCGTATTACCGATTCGCATGCACGGTAAACTAATGTTTGCGCTGTGCCGTACTTGCTGTGAGGAAATGCTCCAAACAGACTGTCCGCACGAGAACGATTGCGAGCGTTGGTTCGAGGGTACTTGGGTGTCCGATGAATTAAAAAAGTGGAAAAAGGTTACACGGTGGTGAACGTACGCGAAATCTGGCAATATACAATGACACGATTTGACCCTCATACTCGGAAGGGTGGTCACTTTGCGGGCTATATAGACACCTTTTTGAAGATTAAACAGGAGGCTAGCGGATGGCCGGCCGGGTGCGTAGACGAGGAATCGCGGGGTCGTTACTTGTCTGAATATGAGAGAATTGAGGGCATACGACTAGACCGCGATAAGACATCAAAGAATCCAGGCCTACGTTCCGTCTCAAAACTCTGTCTCAACTCGTTTTGGGGAAAGTTTGGTCAGCGTGAGAATATGTCAAAGACCGAGGTTGTAAATTCCCGTAGACAATTGTTAAGAATATTAACCGATCCGGAGATTGAAGTTACAGATCTCCTACCCGTCAACGAGAAACTATTATACATACGATGGGTTCACTCCGAGGCGAGTGTTAAACCGACACCCCTGGCAAATGTAGCTATAGCGGCATATACAACCGCCCAAGCACGCCTCAAGTTATACTCGTATCTCGAGAAACTCGATCGGAGGGTGTTGTACTATGATACAGACTCGGTTATCTACACACGCTGTGCGAACCGTCCTGACGAATACGAGCCAGAGACGGGAAACTTTTTGGGTGATCTTACAGACGAATTAGAGGTTTACGGAAAAGGTAGCTACATACGGGCGTTCGTTTCAGGGGGAGCAAAGTTTTACGCGTACATCGTTCGACATGCTAGCGGTGAGGAGACGGAGGTATGCAAAGTCAAGGGTATTACATTAAATTACTCGAATCGTCTCAGAGTCAACTTTGACTCGATACGGCGAATGGTAGTGGATAACACCGAGCCGATACAACTACAGTATCGCGCCATCCGTCGGACAGTGTTGCACCAGGTGGTGACGCGTACTGAGTCTAAGACCTGCAGACCGGTAATTGTCAAGAGGCGTCGTTGCCCCGATAACTTACCCTACGGCTACAGGGAATTCCCGTCAAACATTGAACGCCCCAAAAGTAATCCGTGCAACAGGGATTAGCTCCTAACGCACCCGGTACCGGGGTAATCTATAATCTCTACATAATCTCTTACATTCACTCGGCAAAACTCTCTATTTTCTAACTTTATCGCACTTTCTGTCTCTTGTTTTCTCTCTCTCTCTCTCCCTCTATCTCTCTCCGACTCAAACCTCTCGTCCACACTACCGCAGAAGATAAATATAGAAGATAACGGATATACGTTTACGCAGTATAAGGTCAGTATATATATATGAGGTATTCCACGCCGTTTCGAACGATCAAAAAAATCACCGCTTCCGAAAAAATCGTAATTTGGTGCTCGAACACAACTATATCGAAAGAATTTTTGTGAATTTTTTCAGAATTTTCGGATCGCATTTGTGGATTTTTTCCAAATTCCAACTTTGTCTACAAACTTCCGTATCTCAAAAGTATAAGATCCTACAAGAAAATTTATGAGACACAAAAGTTGCAGTTTCGAATCAACTTTCTGAAAAAAATATTTTGGGAATTTATCGAATCCCAAAAATACCAATTTTTATCAAAAATACACAAAAATCGATTTTCAATCAATACGTCATCTTCGATTTGCCTCAATAAATCACAGAAAATACTCTCAAGTGTGGAGAACAACCCTGTATTTTGGTTGAGATGGGTGGTGCAATCGTTTGGAAGATATGCTTTATTAATTTTTTTCTCAGAAAAAAAAAAAAAAATTTCAGAAAAAAAAAAATTAATAAAGCATATCTTCCAAACGATTGCGCCACCCATCTCAACCAAAATACAGGGTTGTTGTCTACACTTGAGAGTATTTTCTGTGATTTATTGAGGCAAGTCGAAGGTGACGTATTGATTGAAAAATCGATTTTTGTGTATTTTTGATAAAAATTGGTATTTTTGGGATTCGATAAATTCCCAAAAAAATTTTTTCAGAAAGTTGATTCGAAACTGCAACTTTTGTGTCTCACAATTTTTCTTGTAGGATCTTATACTTTTGAGATACGGAAGTTTGTAGAAAAAGTTGGAGTTTGGAAAAAATCCACAAATGCAATCCGAAAATTCTGAAAAAATTCACAAAAATTCTTTCGATATAGTTGTGTTCGAGGACCAAATTACGATTTTTTCGGAAGCGGTGATTTTTTTGACCGTTCGAAACGGCGTGGAATACCTCATATATATATATATATATACGTTATCTGTGTTTCTGAAAAAAAAAAAAAAAAAAAAAAGTAATAGAAACAATTATCACGCGCGGGGATGCAATAAGCTGATTCAAGGGGCACGCGCGTGCCAAGCTCGTCCCCGCGATGAATCCATCACGCGGCATGAGGCTGGTACCGCGGGCGTGCGAGGGTACTAGCTGATACCCTCGACGCGTACGCGCGCGCGCTGATATAAGGCTCATAGCTCAGCGCGCTCCGCCGCCGCCGCCGCCGCCCCCGCCCCCGCCCCGTGAAAAGCTGATCCCCGCGGAACATATACACTTACCCCGGACGTTTTTAATTCTGATTTTTCTACGTCTGTATACAGATTACACGTTCGGACGAAGATATATATACTCTCTGTGTATAGAGAAGGGGAAAACTGAACCTATATCGAGGATGATGGACACGCGATGGAAGCATCCGTTCTCTGCGATCGTGGCCGGTCCTTCGGGTTGTGGAAAATCCCATTTTGTAAAGAATTTCTTGAGACACAGCAGGAGTATGTGCGATACGGAATTCAGTCGCGTGATTTGGTACTACGACGAATGGCAGCCGCTGTACGAATCGGGTAACGGAATAGAATACCGAGAGGGATTACCGCAGCACGCCGACTACGACGGTGACACGAAGCCCAAACTGTTGGTGATCGACGATCTGATGCGCGAGGCGTCAAACAATGTGGTCGTCGATCTGTTCACCAAAGTCTGTCATCACAAGAATCTCAGTGTTTTCTACATCACGCAGAATTTGTTTCACCAGGGACACGGTCAACGAGACATCTCTCTGAACGCTAATTATATCGTTTTCTTTAAGAATCCCCGCGATCGTGGTCAGATTCAACACCTCGCGCGACAAGTCTACCCCGAAGATTCACGATTCCTTCAGGAGGCCTATCACGAGGCTACCTCCGCGCCACACGGTTATCTCTTGCTGGATCTGAAGCAATCGACGCCTGAAAATTGCCGTTTCCGTACCAGTATCTTTCCCACTGACGTACATCATTACGTCTACGTTCCACGGAAGGATATAAAGACGAGCAGTGCTCACACAATACCAGTAGCACGGATATAACGGCTAAGACACCTCGTCGCACGTGTGAGCAGGAGTGCCGTGCCAACTTTAGTAAAATAAACACTCTACTGCTGCACGTGCTGCAGAAATTAAAACCGAGTCAGCGAACAGCTCTGCTACGTACAGCCGATAATACTTTGATTAAGAATATCTGCGAGTGCGCGCTCAACACCTTAGAGGGCAACGTCGTGCTTTCCCCCTCGCAGAAGACACGGCTCCGTCGTCACAGACAGACGCTTCGTCGATTGGCCCGTAATCAAGGTAGCTGGAAGACCAAGAAAAAAATTCTCGTTCAACAGGGAAGTGGATTCTTTGCTCTGCTGTTGGCTCCGATACTTGGAAGCCTGATTTCTAGACTGTTTTCGAAATAACTGTGTGTCTGTGTGTGTGTGTGTGTGTGTGTGTGGGGGGGTGAGTACGATGGAACGGGCAAAGAAAATGGTTTTAATTCCAATGGAAAGTATGGAGAGATTCCAAAGACGAGTCACGGATGGTGTAGCTGCCGGCATATCGTCTGCTGCTGCTACGGATACTCCCAATTCTGGCCACGCTGATCCCATCACCAGTCTAGATAACGAGATGAGAAACATTTTGAAATCAAAAACAACGACGAATGCCGAAAAATGGAAGCTGTATCAACAAGTGCTGCAGCGATATCTGTATTTTATCAAGGAGTCTAGAAAACCGTTACAGATGCTCATTCGCGAGGAGGACACGGTTAAAAATGCTGAGGGGGTACCGCTGAAACAGGAGATCGGAGCCACGTCTTCTAACGAGGGACAAATGGATCTGGGGCGAATACTGGGAACCATTCCGAAAAAGTTTCTAACTAAAGCGAAACTTTTGGTAAAAATGTTGGGCGATATGCCGACACGCTTCACGTGGAACAGTGACGGGGCAATAGCGATCGACGGTGTAACGGTACCCGGAGCAAATATTGCCGATCTGACTAATCTTGCCACGCGTTCGAGAAAAAGTTTCGATCCTGTGGGGAGGTCTCAGTTCGCTCGTTTTCTCCACGCGGTCAACGTACCGCGAGATTACGTGGGTAACGAGGCTTTTTGGCAAGACATACGCCTTTTCGACAACGATAAGCTGGCGGATGCCGCTTCTTCGGCTATTGCACATCAGCCGTCGTCGTCATCGTCCACGGTCCGACGCACGGGTGACGGTAGTCAGGGATCGTTCGCAAGCGCTCAGGGTTTGTCACGCGGTAGGGGTGTTGACGGTAATCATCGCAGTCAAAATATCGGCAGCAGCAGCAGCAACAGTGAAATAGAGGACGGTGGTATAACCGAAACACCTGTACCGACTAAACGTAAAAGCCAGCGAAACATTCTACGCGAAGAACACAGCATCAACAGCAGCGATAAGAAGAGGCAGCGACGCAGTGGGTGGATGGAACTCCGCTTGAAGAAATAAAGATGTCGAGTCTTGAAGAAATATATTACGACCCCTCACATCCGGCTGGCTACACGGGAGCACGGAACCTCGAACGTGTCTCACGGGGGGACACTTCGCGTAAAACGGTCAGAAACTGGCTATCCGGTCAAGATGCCTATACGTTACACAAATCAGTGAGAAGAAGATTTCCGCGGGCAAGATACAACGTTTCCAACATCGACGACGTGTGGGAGGCTGACCTGGCCGATTTGAACGGTAAAAAGAAACATAACAATGGGTATCGCTATCTGCTGGTGGTCATTGACGTTCTGAGCAAGTATGCGTGGGTAGTTCCGTTGAAGCGTAAGACAGCAACAGCTGTTGCCGAGGGATTCGAACATGTGTTGAACACAACCAGACGCAGGCCCGTACTACTACAGACAGACAAGGGTAAGGAATTTGTCGGCTCTGTCTTTCAGAACCTGCTAAACGCTAACGAGATACGGTATCGGGTCACTCGAAACCCTGACATAAAAGCGGCTATCGTTGAAAGATTTAATCGTACGCTCAAGGAACGCCTATGGCGATACTTTACGCACAAGAAGACGCGTTGCTACGTGGATATCTTGCCGCAAATCGTACAGGCGTACAATGATACCGTACACTCGAGTATCGGAATGGCTCCGTCGTCGGTGACGTTGCGCAACGCTGCCGAGGCACGTGCCTTCATGCAGAGACGATATCCACAGCGGTCAAAGGGTAAACCAAGATTTCACGAGGGTGACACTGTACGAATCAGCAGAACCAAGGGTACGTTCAAAAAGGGATACGTGGCAAACTGGAGCGAGGAATTGTTCAAGATTCACCGCGTACTCGCGCGTTCACCGGTAGTCTACGTGTTGGTGGATTTAGAGGGAGAGGAAATCGACGGTGCGTTCTACGAAGCCGAGCTTCAGAGGGTGGCGGAGGGGGAAAATTAGGAGACACGCTTACTCAGAACTGACGAGGAGGAGGAGGAGACGGTCAGTAGGCGTGTGCACGTTGATTGAACTATACACACCCGCGTACGTTCTCAACTCATTATGAGGGCTAATCAATTTTACATCACTCTACCGAGCAACAGTTCAATGCAGTTTTTTCCCGATAACCGTACCTGTTGCTACATGACACAGTTACCGCGTGCTATCGAATTGGACGGTGAGTGGGAGGTGGGTCTCGCAGAGATCGATTATCCGCTCACATTTTCATCGCCGTCGTCATCGTCGTCGCAACGAACCGAGACTATCACCGCAAGACCTAAATCATGGAGAAATGCTCATGGGTCCGATGACGTCACTCGAACGGATATATTGTCCCGGGATCCCCAAACTGAGAACCCCTTTCCGGTAATACCGTCGTGTCAGATGTTTGTCTACTGTGATCTTGTCGAGCCTCGCATCGTCGGTGATGTTTACGCACCTTTGTTACGCGTTATTCATGCCTGTGGAAACTCGCATTCGACTCGCGGAGAATCGGAAATAAAGACCCTATCACCGCCGTACTACTTACCACTGTTGCTTACAAGTTTCCGAACCGTCGAAATCAATATAAGGGATCATATTGGCAGACCCGTGCCATTTGAAGGTAGGACGCTGACCGTCACGCTTCACTTTAGACGCGTTCGCTGATTTAATAACCCTTTCATCGTCATCATCAACATCAACATCATCGTCGTCGTCATCATATAGTAGGGGAAAAGACCATGGACCATTACACCGAACACTACGAGAGTCAGCTGGGAGGAGGTATGGAGGTTTTCTACCGAGGCCACTCTCACCAGCGGGGTCACGGTATCGGTAGCTTCTTGGGAGGATTATTCCGTAGGATATTACCATTGTTCAAAAGTGGGGCTAGGGCGGTCGGAAAAGAGATTCTACGCACGGGGAAGAACGTTCGGACGGATATGCAGAGCGATACACCTCTCAAAAAGTCTCTGCAGACGCGCATCAACGAATCGACTCGGAATCTGAAACGAAGAGCTGAAGAAAAACTTGGGGAATTGATGAAGGGCTCGGGGTATATGAGCGGTGTGGGAGGAACGAGACATCAGTCGATGCTCGCACGCGTAAACAGACTAGTCGACGCTGGAGCTTCTGCCAAAAAGGGGAGAATTAACAAAAGACGACCGAAGAAATCAGTTAAGAAGAAAAAGAAGAAGAACACAAAGAGCAAGAGCAAGAACAAGAAGAAAGTAAGTGTTTCCAGAAAAAAAGGAAATAAAAAGAAGACCTCTAAAAAACGAGCTTTGACCGACATATTTGGACCCCGATAAGTTTATCTCCCATACACACACACACACACACACACACACACACACACACACGAATATACGGATAATGGCGTTCCTACACGCACACTCTGGCGAGTGTATGAAGTCTGAGCTAGATTTGTTCACTATCCCTCCTACGCAAACATCTATTGAGGGTGGTCAGTGGGTGCACTACAAACCTGTCTCTTCGCTAACCGATGATTCGCCAATCGGATTCGCGGTACCGGGCCAAGGTGACGAGTACATTGATTTGGCCCACACCATGTTAAGCGTACGCGTGCAGGTGCAATTGATTAAACCTGAGAATAACCCAAGTAGATATTCAAGGATTTAGTGATGTGTTTGGAAATTTGCTACCGAAAGAGGTGGCCATAGTCTGCCTGGATAAGTCGTTCCACGCCCATTGGATTATCGAGCCACCTTATCCGTTTACCAGCCTGACTCAAAGAGAACGCAAAGCTAATAATCATAACACGTGTTACCAGCACGGTATCGAGTGGTTCGAGGGGGATACTTCTGTGAAAAAGCTGGAACTCAATTTACGGGAAATAGCTCGAAGCGCGTACCGTATTGTAACACGAGGGAAATACGAAGCCCAGTATCTGCAGGTTATTACGTCACGCCAAGTTGTCAACCTCGAAGAGTATGACTGTCCTGCACTTCCCGATCTGGAGCCAAATACTGAATATTGTATTCATCACGGAGTCAGGAAAGAAGAATATTTCGCCTGTGCGTTAAACAATGCCCTCAAGTTAAAACATTGGGTCAACGAGAAGAACATCCTCGACAAGTATGATTATGAAGCTCATGCGAATACGATAATTGGCAGTCGTCGTTCGAACCTGGATGAGAGTTCAACCTGTACCAGTGTTGACAGCAACAGCTCCAGTGGATATCATACGGCCCACACGTGTGACAGTTCCTCTCATCAACCTGATCGGTCAATGTCCGATTCCACAGAAACTATAGTGGCTACAGAGTCGCAGGACACGAGTCTCTCCACAGTCACGACGGAATTATCTATCACACTATCGTCTCTGAATATTGTCGACGAGAAAAATGGATAGTCTACAGATACGGAAAGCGTTGCGGAGATTTCTCAAGCAAAAGAAGATCTAGGTTTTCCCCGCAGATCGGATACCGTTGGTATGGACACGACCGATGGCTTTTGTTGCTAACACGGATGACCACACACAACCCGGTACACACTGGGTGGCGTTTTACATCAACGCAGCCGGACATGGAATATACTTTGACAGTTTTGGCATACCACCGCTCGTGCCTCATCACAATAGGACTTTACGCAGAAATTCCGAACGGTACACCTGGAACATCGTACGGTTGCAAAGTTTCTCGTCAAACGTGTGCGGGCAATACTGTGTTATTTTTTTTTTTTTTTTTAGAGGAAGGTCATTTTAGACAGATGGAACACTAATTGTTTCCTATCTCAACAATACCATAAAAACGAGTTAACGCAAACTAACACTTGTTTAGCTAAAGGTTATGGACTACCGAAAATACATAAAAAAGACATACCACTGAGACCCATTATCTCAGCCATAGGCAGTCCGACGTATTCGATCTCTAAGTTTCTTAGTAATCTACTAATCAGGAGTTTTCCTAAGCCTGACTCGTACATTAAACATAGTTGGGACCTGATTGATAAACTCAAAAATGTCCAGGTACCTAAGGATTTTGTTTTAGTCTCCTTAGATGTGACGTCTTTGTTTACGAATGTACCTAGTGAACTAGTCAAGTCAGCGATAGTGAATAGATACTCCTTCATAGCGAAACATTCCACTATGCCTTTAAGTGAAGTATTAGCGGGTGTAACTTATTTACTAGAGAACGTGTATTTTCAGTTTGATAAACAATATTATAAACAAATTTTTGGGTCACCCATGGGTTCCCCAATTTCACCGGTTCTAGCTGACGTTGTCATGGTAGATCTAGAACGCGATTGTTTGTCTAAATTGAATTTCAAACCATTGTTTTATTACCGTTACGTCGACGATATCATCATGTGCATACCCAGGGCTAACGTTGAATATGTGACTAACATTTTCAACAGTTATCATGACCGCCTCCAGTTTACGCATGAACTGGAGGAAGAACGTAGGCTAAGTTTTTTAGACATTCATGTGATTCGGGACGATTCCAACATGATAATTACTAACTGGTATCGTAAACCAACGTTTTCTGGTAGGTTTTTAAATTTTAATTCATCACACCCTCAGTCTCAAAAGCGAGGTATGGTTTTTAACTTAGTGGATAGGGCGATTTCACTTTCCCACCCAAAATTCCATACTGAGAATTTGAACTTGGTAAGAACTTTGCTACGTGATAATAACTATCCTGATTCCTTCTATGAAAAGTTATTAATCAAAAGGGTCAAACATTTGAAATTTAAGAACCTGCAGAATAAGAATACCAACATAGTTATCACGTTAACTGACCCAGAACAAAACACGTCGGTTATCACAGTGGTCAGTGGTCCAGTCCGTTCGAAACGCAAATTAGTACCGATACCGTACATCAGGGGTTTTTCTGAGAGATTAGGTAGCTCACTCAGGAAATATGACTTAACACCTGTCATGAGTGTCAACAGCAATCTTAGGTCTGTCGTTACCAAAGGTAAAGACCTCACGGACAAACTTGACAAATGTAATGTAGTTTATAAGATTCAATGTAAGGGTTGCTCGGCGTCTTATGTAGGTGAGACCAAACGTGAGCTTAGGACTAGACTGAAAGAACACCAAGACAATCTTAAGAAAAACCCAGAATCACATTCTGTAGTTTCCTCACATCAAATTGAATTTAACCATGTTTTTGATTGGGATAAGACATCTATACTTGATAGGGAAGCAGTTTGGTCCAAACGGATCACCTCCGAGATGTTACGAATTAATTTGCAACCGAACAGTCTGAACAAGAAAGAGGACACTAAAAAATTACATTTACCTTATTCTAACATGCTTCACAGATTAAGATCTAAAAGCTGCTCTTAGTTTTGTTAGATGTTGTTGTTGGTGAAAAAACTTGTCTATGAGAGCGGGCTCTATTCAGAAGAATATAAACAACCATTGACGTCAGTCATTGACGTCATTCGCTAACGTCACGAAGTTTAAATTATTTACATTATCACCTGTGACGTTTGTCAACATGACGAGCCTCTGCAGAGTCCGTATATAATAAGAGTTGTCACACCCCCTTGTTTTCATAAGCGTTCCACGATCACAGGATGACAGACTGCTCATCCTGTTGTGTGACAATGGCTATAATAAGTATGCCAAGTTTTTTCACTTAACACCAATTTATTAAGGTAATTAAAATTTTGTTTACGAATTGTCATTAGGTCTTATCCGTTTGTTTACTTTGTTTCAAATGCGACTTTCATTAAATGTTTGACTTCCATTGTATTATCTGCTGTAAGCTGTATTTTAATCATTAGACTTTTAACATATGTAATTAATGTACACATGTGTCAAATAACTAAATTTCTGTAATATTTTGTTTTTTTTCAATAAACAGCCTCTGATGAGGGCAGAACACGACTGCCGAAACGTCAGGCAATTTTGACTAAAAAGAATAATTGACTCGACTTGATTGATTGAGACCTTCCTCTAAAAATTAAGAAGTTCGAGTGTTACCTTCATGATGAATAATACTGTGTTATGTTTGTGTGGTTCATGGCTGCCGGATTTGATTTGCATCAGTTTCTTGATATGTTTACCGATAATTATGAAAAAAATGATTCCATAGCTGCTTCATTTTACAAACAACTTACCTCATTCCGAAATTGCAAGTCCCGCGAAGACCTAGATTTGATCGGTTGTCACCTGCAGTGTTGTACTTCTAGAAAAAAATGTAATATCTCATAGTTTGTACGGATTTGTTAGGTATAATTAGATTTAAGTTTTTTATTTTCCTTTGTTTTCACTTGATCTAAACGTAGTAATAGTTTTGATTGTATACTTAGCTTTAATTGATTATAATTCTTCTTTGCTTTTAAAATCACATTACACAATATTTTTAAGTTTTTCTTTCTCTTCTCATTTGATTTCACTTAATCTAATCCTAGTAATAGCTTTCACTGTATACCTAGCTTTAATTGCATGTCATTTTTCTTTGCTTATAATATTATACTACGCTATATATTTTACTCTTCTCATTTTCATTTCGTTTAATCTAATCGTAGTTATAGCTTTCATTGTATGTCATTTTTCTATATTGCCCTTCATTTTTGTATCGCTAATGAATAATCGCATAATTGTACGTAGAATTAAGATTTTTGAATAAACGTATGATATGTATTTGTCGCGTCATCAAATCTCTATCCTTCACCCCTCCTGTAGTTTTAAGCGTAGATATAGTAAACAGGGGATGCCGCTGAAATATTTCCAAGTACATAAATTTTGGAGTAGGGATAACGCGTCATCGCTTTCCAGAAGCTTCTAGAACATTCTCGAACATTCTAGAACACACGGACACGGTGAGGTAAGCGCGTGTGTGAGTGGGCGGTAGAACGCGTCATCGTCCCCATAGCTGACCCAGACTAGAGAGAGACAGACCCAGACTAGAAAGAGACAGAGCGATGCACTCACCCCATAACTGACCCGGGGGGAGGTGGGGTAAGGGGTAGCATGGTCAGGGCCAGTGACCGCAGACAGGGGGAGGGGGAGGGGGGAGCTGATTAGAAGGTCCCCGTACACACCAGACCGGATGTGGGCCAGACTGATAAGATAACACACTGACCCACATACCCCTTATCACCCCTTATCAGGATGACTCAGGGGGGAAAGGGGGGAATATCTGTCTCCCCATAGCTGCCCCTATCTACTGAGGTCACTTCCGTTGGCGGGTTGAGTTGAGCTGGAATGCCCCATATATTGTGACGTGGATTTTCCTGGTTCTCAGACTAGACCGGATAGCTTGGCTGAGAACCGTCCACTCGACAATTGGCCAAAGAAAACTAATAATTAAACAAAGATGTTGGGCGCCAGGCGTATAACCGCCACTTTCTGAAAATCTAAAAAAAAAACGTACGAACTACAGATACTTGAGCGCCAGCTAGCGTCAGTACCGCGGAGAGGGGTCGGGATTAATGAAGGATTAGCGTGGCGTATTAACGACTCGATGATTTGAATGTAATAAAGAAAATAAAATTTCATACCATATGTGAATTTATCGGACCAGTCGAACCAAATTTTTAAGTCTTCTAACTGAAGCTCACCTCTATATAGAGCGTGCAATCTCCAGATAGACCGAAAAAAAACGGAAGTGCATCATAATTATTTTTTCAAGTAAAAATTCCTTCAGCCCGGGTTTGAACCGGGACCTCCGCATTTGTACTGCGACGCCTTGTCCAATTAGACCACTGAAGGACTGAAGGAATCTTTACTTGAATTTCATGTTATTGTCATTGACCTCTTAGTCCACAGGTCTGTGTTTATTTCATTGTGTAGTGACTCTATCGTTCGAAACCTATTAATTCATACCATATGTGAATTTATCGGACCAGTCGAACCAAATTTTTAAGTCTTCTAACTGAAGCTCACCTCTATATAGAGCGTGCAATCTCCAGATAGACCGAAAAAAACGGAAGTGCATCATAATTATTTTTTCAAGTAAAAATTCCTTCAGCCCGGGTTTGAACCGGGACCTCCGCATTTGTACTGCGACGCCTTGTCAAATTAGACCACTGAAGGACTGAAGGAATCTTTACTTGAATTTCATGTTATTGTCATTGACCTCTTAGTCCACAGGTCTGTGTTTATTTCATTGTGTAGTGACTCTATCGTTCGAAACCTATTAATTCATACCATATGTGAATTTATCGGACCAGTCGAACCAAATTTTTAAGTCTTCTAACTGAAGCTCACCTCTATATAGAGCGTGCAATCTCGAGATAGACCGAAAAAAACGAAAGTGCATCATAATTATTTTTTCAAGTAAAAATTCCTTCAGCCCGGGTTTGAAATTGACACAGACGGAATTGACACAGACGGAATTGAAATAAACACAGACCTGTGGACTAAGAGGTCAATGACAATAACATGAAATTCAAGTAAAGATTCCTTCAGTCCTTCAGTGGTCTAATTGGACAAGGCGTCGCAGTACAAATGCGGAGGTCCCGGTTCAAACCCGGGCTGAAGGAATTTTTACTTGAAAAAATAATTATGATGCACTTCCGTTTTTTTCGGTCTATCTGGAGATTGCACGCTCTATATAGAGGTGAGCTTCAGTTAGAAGACTTAAAAATTTGGTTCGACTGGTCCGATAAATTCACATATGGTATGAATTAATAGGTTTCGAACGATAGAGTCACTACACAAGAAAATAAAATTTATTCAAGAAAAATAGAATATAGAAAAATAGAAATGACGAGTTTTACAACATTAAATAAACTAATAGCTTCCACGTAGGAGAGCAATAACAAACAAAAATAAAGCAAAAATAAATAACTCGACAAATACGTCCCTCGCAGAACAAAAATTACAGCTAAAAGATCGGAATATGCCCGCAAGGCTTAACAAAACTAATTCCCAGAATTATTACTCAAAAATTAACTTAAACTAACTCTGCCATCGTAGGCGAAACAAAAAGACTAAACGAAATTCAAAATATAACAATGATCTGTGTCTCCTCGTGAGAGGGAGAGAGCGCGACAGTGACGTACTATGACTTTCTTTCTCGCACTCAGGTGCGAGGCCTACAGCTCTATAGAATGACTAATACGCGACACAAAACTCGAAAATATTACGCAAAACTGAAACTCAAAACTTTATTATGACGCGAGACACTGGTGGCGGCCTACCGACTCGGAGGTCGTCTTAATTTAATTCTCAAAAATCTCTGAAAGCCTCGTGGCTCGGACAGAGCAAGATGGCTGATGGCCGTTTGCCGAATTCAAATTAGTATGAGTCAAATTGGCTAACGCTTACCGTTGTCCAGCCACACTTTCAATGAGATTTCCTCGTGGAAAAAAAACTCGGTTCTTCTGGCTCTCCAGCACACGCAGTAACGCACTCAGACACTCAAAAATGCAACAAAAGTCCCTCGAAGGGAATACTACGAAAAGCCACGATTAGAGCGAGCCCTGAGCTCGGCGCTCCATCTGCGAGGCAAGCCTACGGCAGAGTGATCTCTGACCGCCGGGTGTCGATAGTTCGCACCCTGGTCATATGATCGCCTAATAATTTGCGTATTGATCACTAGATCGCCTCACGTTAGGCAGTAGATCTTGGCTCCACGCTAAACTCAAAATCTACTCTGATGATAACGGTTCCTGCAGGAGGAACGTGGTTCGCTGGCTCTTCGGGGTGGCGGGAATCTCTTCCACCACCGTTATCCCTCGTAGCTGAGTACTCTAGGTACTCCCCCGCGTTCTCTCTTTCTATGGTAGACTCCACTGCAGTTCTTCGCCTTCAGAAGCGTAATTGACGGGCTTTATCGTCGAATGCCTCGTTGTTGCCTCCGTCTCTGTAGATTTCGGTCTCGTACTCGAAAATATCGGCCATGTCTCCCACATAATAGAGAAAAGGTAGAAAAAGAACAAAAAGAATAAGAAATAGATTCGACAGTCTTAGATCGGTCACGGTCGCCTCTCGGAGATTTTATAGCCTCGGGGCTATCCTAACGCATTCATACTTCTTTCATGCATTCACCCGACGTAACTATGGTCGTCTAAGGGTTCGGGAGTCACTTGTAACACGCGTTGCAAAATGCAATGTTACAACATATAGGCCGGAGGAAAAGTACTTTTTTATAACGCATGCATGAAAAAGTTGCTTGTTTGGGGCTATGGAGCAGTCATATTGTGGCACTTTTCTGACGTTTGAGTAGGCGATGCCAACTTGAAACAATATTGCATGGCAAACGTGCGCACTGCATTTTGCGCACATCGAACGTGCACAACATGATTCTTGTTAAGCACGGAGTGCGAACAAGAGCAATTTATAATCATTCATCCCTGTCGACGCGCTATCTCCGTGCATACTGCTGAATCGATTCAATGTTTTTGGTATGGTTGTTTACATTGACAAAAGAGCCCCACAAGCAACTTTTTCATGCATTTGTTATAAAAAATAGCGTTCGATACTCCCGCGAAGTGAGGCGTTTAGGGTTGCCCGATGTCTTCAGCACTCACCTTCGTCTCGGCTGCCGCCTCGACTACGGTTCGTGCTGAAAACATCGGACACACCTATAAACGCCTCACATTTCGCTCTCGTATCGAAATCTACTATTCTCCCCGCTACAGCGGGAGGAAAAGTACATTCCCTCCCGCTCAGTGGATATTCCGGATTCACGTTCGACACAAGCGGTTTTCCCCACACCCGACAAGCATGAAAGAAGGCCCATTTCATGCACGTATTATGAAAAAACCCTTAAATACCCTAATGCAGACTCGGATAGATTTTACTCTACCAGAGCTGACTCCCTACAGACTTGGGACTTGTCCAACCTGCTAGACTAGGCTAACACTTTTTGTATTATCGTAGCTGTTCGGTCGGACGCACCGAAGCTGTGTTTTACAGACTTGAGATGTGCAAGTTTTCCAGACCAGGATAGTGATTGAGCACTATCGTAGCTACGAAAAATTCAACACCGAAGCTGTTTTCTAGCTAATAACGAATTTACCTGAAAAGAAAAGATTAAATGATGCAAAACGAGGAGAATGGAAAATAAAGAACAGATTCCTAAGCTTTGCTAATTATAAATGACTATGAGCCATGATATTGTATTTATTTTAATTATTTTGACAAATTTAAACCTTGATGGTGGTCGCCGAATTTTATAATCCCACGAAAAACATATGAAATGTAAAAAAACCGCCAAGTACACAAATTATCTTGCGATGAGAATTTTCGAAAAACTTATCGCCAGTTTCTGTCATGATATTAGGAAAGCCTGCAAAGCACTACAATCTTCCCGCAAGTATACGTCGTGAAGTCGGATCTCGCTGTTTCATGTAGTGATATCGGAACATCATTCCAAGAGCTACGTACTTGGCGGGCACATTTACTTTCTGTATTTTACTTCCATAATACCTGAGTTTATATTTACATTCTTGTAGCTGCAGAATTAACGAAGATACGACTTTCTGTTCTCGCATACGGCAATGGATTTTAGATTCCAAAACTTGATCGGTAATAGTCAGCAATAATAGTGCTACGCTCTCTCGGGGCTAGGAAACTTTTACTGGTAATAATATTTGCACTGTAAAGGTATTGATGTTTTATCCAGGTATATGTCTATAATAAAATGAGATACTAATTGATTGTACAGAAATTTGAACCAGCGTTCGCTCGAACCATTGAAAGCGATTCGACAAAAGAAGTGTACTATGATGGATATCGTAAGGTATCGTTCTGATCTTTGTATTAACGCGTTATGAGTCTTCTTTGGGAATAAATATATTCTACAGAAGTGAATAAGCGGTCTATTACTATGTGTCTTGAATCAGCTTTTCAAACCCAGTTCCCGCCTCTAATATGTGTTTCCAAAATATAGTCGCGCGCATCCGTACACTCGCGCGCGACTATATTTTGGAAACACATATTATTGGTGAATATAGATATCTATCGTCAATAATAATTGGACGATCGTTGCATGAAATTTAGGAGCACACGATGAGCAGCTAGTTTCAAATAATTGATTGCTTTCTCCTTGTCGGAAAATTTATCGTCGTACATCTTTCATCATTGTACACTGTGATACGACGAATCGTACACGATAGAATATTGCATATGCTTGAAACAGAATTGCGCCTGAGCTGGAAAAGCCAAAGTGAAATAGCATCCAACATACTATTCTTATGTTCAAGCATACAGCTGATACCACACATAAAGGCAGATTATATTAGTATGACGGTCCCGGACGGTCCACCTATACTAAACGTAATTGCAATGAATATTGACGATAATACTGCGTACCTTTGCAATTAACATATTTATTGACATATGCTTTAATATTCTTCGTCGTTGTAGATACGTTGTAACATGGAAAGTGTCGTCTTATTTATATATAGATTATGATTGGTACGATTATTAGTCCGACTATTCAGACCGTTATTGGTGCTTTGCAAATATTTCTCACAGAAAATGGGATTGATGGAAGGGTACATGTGGAAAAAAAAATGTGCCCGCCAAGTACGTAGCTCTTGGAATGATGTTCCGATATCACTACATGAAACAGCGAGATCCAACTTCACGACGTATACTTGCGGGAAGATTGTAGTGCTTTGCAGGCTTTCCTAATATCATGACAGAGACTGGCGATAAGTTTTTCGAAAATTCTCATCGCAAGATAATTTGTGTACTTGGCAGTTTTTTTACATTTCATATGTTTTTCGTGGAATTTCACTTCTTTTTGTAAGATTGTAACAACAATATTATCGTATATCGTCTTTGACAAAAGTAATACCTCCAAAACTTTTAAGATATTTAGCATTCGCATGTGATGAATATGTTGCACATGCTTACAACTCAGAATGAAGTCAGATAGTGCAGTTCTACATATTTATTTACATCCAACGCTGCTCTTTGACAGACCCAAACTAATGTAACCTAAATGCGTATACTGAATGGTAGTTACCAGTTATACTTTTAGTATTGCCGTACATAGAGCTAGCACTTGATTGTTGTTGTAACGTGAAAACGTGATCCAAATGATTGTCCCAGTGGCGACCTAGTATTATGATTATCATCTGGAACAATTGTACTCATCCACAAAATGACGGACAAAGACTTGTTTTGGGGTATGCAAACGTATGTTACCAATAATAATATAAGGGAAGTTGGAAGAAGTAAGTGGTAATAGAAATATTTAATCAAAAATCAAATAGTCCTGTTCCTCTGTGAAGTGCGTCGAACACAGACAATTTATTACTTGACCTTAATCCTACTTTATACATTGTGGATACATTTATTTCTGTAGATCAATTACAATGAATGGTTGATGATTATTGCAGTGCACGCAAGCGCGTCCGTACACTCGCGCGCGACTATATTTTGGAAACACATATTAGAGCGGGAACTGGGCTTGAAAAGCTGATTCAAGACACATAGTAATAGACCGCTTATTCACTTCTGTAGAATATATTTATTCCCAAAGAAGACTCATAACGCGTTAATACAAAGATCAGAACGATACTTTGCGATATCCATCATAGTACACTTCTTCTGTCGAATCGCTGTCAATGGTTCGACTGAACGCTGGTTCAAATTTCTTTACAATCAATTAGTATCTCAGTTTATTATAGAGATATACCTGGATAAAACATCAATACCTTTACAGTGCAAATATTATTACCAGTAAAAGTTTCCTAGCCCCGAGGGAGCGTAGCACTATTATTGCTGACTATTACCGATCAAGTTTGCAGGTCTTACTGTTACACATAAAATTCAGAAATTTGTAACTGCGTCATTAGGAGAACAGACATTCAGAGAGATCAGCACACAGGGAAGTTATAATAGTACATTACGTAACGAGTGCGCAAAATAGGTGATTCCCGCACGAGTCGGGTTTGTCGCCCGAGCGAAGCGAGGGCGACAAAAAGACGACTGCGGGAGACACCTATGCGCACGTGTTGCGTATACTATTTTCCCTAACGAGCTGTGCAAAATTCAAGAACATCGGTAATTCGTATGTAATATTAAATTATTAAATATACCGCGATAATCAGGTGAAAGAGAATGGTCCATCCGCCCAGGCAGACAATATTTCGTATTTTTAGGAGGATAGCCACTCGTTGCGCTGAAAAATTCCCTAGGGTGATTTTGGCGCGCGGTCGATGCAACTCGGCAGCCATTGTTGATACAAGCCGGCTGACTGTCAATACATCGCGGAAGGTAGACAAGTGTGGTTATGTTCGTTTATTTGAAGGAAATGATAAATAAAGTGAATGAAACCTACGTGAATAAGCTAGGAATATTTATCAAAAATCGATCAATTAGTTTTAAATGATATCTTAATGCAATCAACGACTTAACCGAAGCTATAACTGGAAATTAATGAGAATCGAAAAGTTCATCGAGAACAACTAATTTGAACGAAATTATCATTTAAAACTAATTGATCGATTTTTGATAAATATTCCTAGCTTATTCACGTAGGTTTCATTCACTTTATTTATCATTTCCTTCAAATAAACGAACATAACCACACTTGTCTACCTTCCGCGATGTATTGACAGTCAGCCGGCTTGTATCAACAATGGCTGCCGAGTTGCATCGACCGCGCGCCAAAATCACCCTAGGGATTTTCAGTGCAACGAGTGGCTATCCCCCTAAAAATACGAAATATTGTCTGCCTGGGCGGATGGACCATTCTCTTTCACCTGATTATCGCGGTATACAAATGATAGTATAAAAGACAGATGAATTGATACATAGGTAGCTACTGACGGTGATGGGGGTCCAGGGGCGCAGCCCCTGGTGGGGGTGCAGGGGGCAAAGCTCCCGCCGAGGGGTTGGGGGGGGGGGGGGGGGGCAGAGCAGATATATAAAAATAGATGGGGGGGGGGGGGGGGGAGGCCAGATATATAAAAATAGATCGAAATTTTATAATTTGATTATAAAAATATAGTGCGGTTTGATCACAAGAGCGATGAAATTTTTTTCTCATGAAGTAATTTAGCAATTATCTTAATACATTGATACGGCAGAAAAGAAACGAAAAAAAAAGAGTTCAATGAAAATATTTTATTTTATTTTAACTTAATCATTTTACAAACTGAATTATCATTGCTATTATTGTGCAATTATTGGTACTTTATATGAGAATGAAATACAAATACCTATTGTAACGTGGTAGATTTGATATTTAATATTTTGTATTTATCATCTGCCACTGGACCGCGCCTCCACTTGCAAACGTGAGCGACCATGCTGCTGCCGTACCGAAATTCTTCACCGAAGCGCAAGTCCAACCTTAGTTTTTGTGAATATTGTGTCTGCCGTAAGTTTTTATTGTGAACCACAGGTACACCATCACCTAGGACATCGTGGGACTCATCGTGCGTCGCTGGATCGTCGGGGGGATGTCCTGGAAGCCTCGGCACTAGTAACCGCACCTAAGTCATCAGCCTCCGTCACTGCAGCCTCGTCACCTGCCGGCCGGGAGAGGGCTGCACCTCCCAGCCTGCTATCACCGCCAGCCGTTACCTCCCGGCCTGATTTTGAACATGCTCAGCGCTCTAGGTGCGGAGAACATGTCGAGTGTGGAAAGGCTTCCCCCTCCACTTTTTCGATCGTCGATCCACCGATTTTGGAGACACTCCGTGGCTGACCAGCAAACCGTCTATACGTCGAGTGCTTACGTTACCGTACCTTATCTTATCTTTCTCTGGGGTTTTCCGTTATCTTTTCTGTATCTTATCTATTCTTTTTGGGGTTTTCTTTAGTTTTCCTTTAGTAGTTTGTTATCTTTTGGGGGTTTTTCTTAGTTTTCTTTCTTGGATTCAGTTTTCTTTTGAGTGTGTGCGTTTTCTTTGGAACCACCTGGGCTGCGACCCACCTGAAAGGTAGGCTTTCGTCCAGACCTCGACCATCCGTCCTCCAGCCAGGCGCGGACTGGCGTCATGAAACCGGCCCGGGCAAATTGATGAAACCGGCCCATGCAAGGGAAATATTTTTGTTGAGTTAATGAATATGAATTATTCTATTTATTGATGGAATTTCATTAAACTATGTAATATAGCCATATAGGTTATTAAGGTAGTTGTTCAGCGAGATATAGTTTGTGCTATTGTTTGCTCTCTCACTCACTATCGCCTACCTCGCTTTCACTCTATGACTTTATCCGACTCGATAACTCAATTATTACCAATGTTATGTATTTAGATGAGTTCGTTCCTCGTTTTTACACCGTGGGGTAACCGGGGTTTTAGGAGACAGGTAGTCACAGTGAATTGGTATATTTTTATTGATAGCGTTTGATTTGTAGTAAGATTGTATATATATATGAGTTATAATTGTAAGATAAATGATGGGTGAGTGAATTTATAATGCGAGCTAAATTATATGCGACTGCTCTGATTGACGATTTACTTGCAAGTGCCTTTGTCAATCTTCGCTACTGATGAGCTGATGATGAGCTGAATCGTTAGGTCATCATTTCCATTGTCCCGGGCATGGGCGCGTTCGTGCAGGTGCAGTTTTATGGGAGCATAGGTAGGGATGGACTTCTTGGAATGTAAGGGTGAGACTTCCTCTGATTAGAGGTGGTGAGACTGGATGCATACAGGATATTATGTCTTGGGTGTTGAGAGTGAGAGAGGTATTGAATAGAGTGGGATACGTAACACCAATATCTGAAAAACTATGCGGTGAACAATTTCCGAATTTTTCAGCATAATAGTAAATATATCATTCTAATTGATGTCAGTTTTTCAAGAAGATGGTAATATCCCTTCAATACAATAATGGTAAAATTTGTTAATTTCCGACGGTTTTCCTTTACGCTCCTATGCTGCATGTACAGAAAGAATCATTTTTAATGGCAAATATCTCACGTTTGGGACGGTCAATTGTTTTTAGTTTTCACTCACACGTAGATGCCACATTTATTGAGCTGTGGTTTAATTTTCAGATTTTTCTTGATAAATACGATTTCCCGAACAACTACGTTAAAGGAGCAAATACGAAAAAATAAATATTTCATGTCATGTTTTTTCGTTTATTCTGCATAAAACTCCGATGAAATTTTTATTCCAATTTCGATGCACATATTCTTGTAGGAAATCTAATTTTTTAATTTTTTTCAATTTTTCAATTTTTTTTTTCTAATTTTTTAATTTTTTTTTTTTTTTTTTTCTATTTCGAAAGCCTGATAACTTTTTATCTGTTAAGACTACGAGAAAAATATGACAGAGCTTTTTTGTAGAGAATTAAATTTCCTATGAAAATATGTGCTTCGAAATTGGAATAACATTTTTTTTCAGAGTTTTACGTGCAAAAAAACGAAAAAAAAATTTTTTTACGTGTTATTTATATGGGAAAACGGAAAATCGTTGAGCGTCTCGTAGAGTTGAGATATTGAGCTGCGCTTTTGGGAGAATTCGTTCTATACCTGAAAGAAACTTTTGAGATGATAAGACTTAAAAAAAAAAAGAAAAAAATGATTTTTCATCATTCTAACCTCAAAATCGCAACTTCGTCGCGATTTCTCGACAATCCTGATGAAAAATAATGATCGTTACTTGTACGTAAAGGCTTTTTGACTAACCTCGTTACAGCACTCGCCTTCGGCTCGTGCCGTAAACCTCTCGTTTCGTCAAAAAATCCTTTCCTCACTCGGAATAAAATGTACTATTTTTGACCACCCTAATCCACATATTATTATGATCTGTCTGCCACCGGCCCACCGACCCACCGGCCCACCGGGCATTATGCCCGGTGTCCCGGCGGCCCAGTCCGCGCCTGCCTCCAGCTACCTTTTGCGTGACCGCCTAACGGCTAGATTTCGAGTTCCGGGTATGACGGGTAGTCGTGGTCTCGGCTATTTTCGCTAGGCTAATTTAACATAATTAAGTCAATTTCTATCTTTCTTTGGACTTGCGCTCAGTGGCGTAGCTAGAGGGGGGCGGTGGGGGCGGTCCGCATCGGGTGCCACCTGCTTGGGGGTGACACCCGACCGCGAAAAAAAAAAAATGAAAACTCGCAAAAATTCGTATTATTCAAATAAATACTTAAAGTCCTTCGCATTTTTATTGGTTTGATTCTTGGGGTGACACCATCGATATCCGCACCGGGTGCCACCCATGCTAGCTACGCCACTGCTTGCGCTGCGCGGAGAAGAATCTCGTGCCGTCTCGCATACGTTATCTATAATTGTCTTTCTTTCCTTTTGCGAGCATTAATTTAAACTTACCTATTACCTAGTATTATCTCTAATTTCCTTACTTTGCGTACGTTAATTTAACTTTAAATATTATTTAGCTCTGATTTCTCTAACTATTCTCTGGTGTTATCTGCGATACCTTTTATTTGTTGGTTTTTTTTTTTTTTTTTGAATTTATCTTTTGCGGCTTAACCGTTACATTGTATGCAACGCCGGAATTAAATTCCGCTGCTACCTTTCTTTTGAATTAATTTACTATTGTATTATTCTACCGTTCTGTAATATCTTTTGTTATTTATTTCTTATTTATTTTTGTATCGCTGCGTTTGATTTTGAAATTATAGTTATCGTTACCGTCTACCTATCTCTGAGCAAAGTGTGTTATTTCTACGCCCCCACGTTCCCCTCTCCGTCTATCTAGTCGGTTATCGTCTCGTTTCTGAATTCAGTTGTTGCTTACTGCGTTTTGTTTTGCTAACTCTATCTGGCACCTTCGTGTGCCTGGCGCCCAACACTATCTTTTAGCTTTCGTTTCGTTCCTGTATCGTACCGTGTTTTGAGTGAGAATACGTTGGGACTTCTTTAAGCGGGATTTATTTTTCTATCTAATTTCCTCCGGGTAGGAAAATTGCTCGTTACACTACAGGGTGTTCCAGACCTCGCGACGAATATTTCACAGGGTAAATCTTGATCAAAAATGGGATCGAAATTCCCTCAGCCGATTTTTTCGGAGATGCATGGATTTTCCGTTATAATTATTTTAATTGCAGCTAATGACATGCGACTTATAAACGGCCGTTTGTCGGTGTAATCACCGCTCGGTTGTGTGCGCGTCTCTCGCCCTATTGTCGCCACGAAAAAAAGTGCACACAACCGAGCGGTAAGCACACCGACGTGCGGCCGTTCGTAAGCCGCGCGTCATTGACTGAAATTGAATTAATTATAACGGAAAAGATATGCATTTTAAAAAAAATCGGCTGAGGAAATTTCGATCCCATTTTTGATCAAGATTTACCCTGTGAAATATTCGTCGCGAGGTCTGGAACACCCTGTATATATACCTATTGTGACGTGTATCTTATAATCCCTCGCCACAAGGCGATACTATCGAGAATATGATGATGCGTGACGTAGACAGGGTCTCCAGGAAAAGGTAAAATTAGGGAAAATTAATTAGGATTAAGGTGAAGTGAAACGTTTGTCAGAACTTCGAAAACGGAAATCGTGAATTCTCCGGAACTACTGAATCAATCGCAATGAAACTTGGAGGGATTACACATAATTGTGGCAGAAAGTGGCTGATTATTTCACTTTTTCGAAATTTTACAAAAATTTTTACAGATTAATGTACCGACCACATAAATCGCGAGATTATTCACTTTTGACGTAGATAATCGCGTTTTCCGGATAATCAGCCACTCCGCAATGAAAAACCAAACACTTTGAGCCTAAGACCGTGTCATTTGATGGAGAAATGGCTGAGAAATGACGATTCTCCGTTACTCATAACTAAAAAACCGACATTCAGTTGGGATCACAACCCGTATCGATATTTAGTTGAGATCACAGACTTGTACCGACATTGCAGCGACTTGACTTGCAAACCGAGCAGCAGCGCTAGTGAAGGTTTCCTCGGTCACTTTACGTGAGATATTGGTTCGTGCTGCTTCCGCTTGACGGCGCTTGACAAGCAACACAAATATTCAATATCGGATCGCACACGGCTAACCTCACCCGACTAACAGCTAACCTAAAATGAAAACAAACGATAGGTAGAATCGTGCTCGGTCTTCGCTTGACGAGAAAACTTTATTGCTCGTTTATTTATGCTACCCCTATCTTGCATACTAATGTTTCGGAAAATAAGTAGCGTATATGAACAATCAATATCGCATCCCAGACGTCATAACCTCACTCGTCTGTCAGCTAACCTGAGACTCGAATATAGGATGAACAAAATTATATGTGAAAGTCGGGGTTCATTCAGCTCGTTCATTTATTTCATGCGTATTTTTCATTCTGCTCGATTTGTTGGGAAGATATGCATGAGATGAAAATAAATTCGAATAACAGATACAAAATCCCAGACGTCATAATCTGTCATTTCTGGCAGCTAGCCTGGAAGCCGAACATAGCAAATGAGATTTTATTTCAGACTTGAGGTTATGGTATCGATTGATCAGTCGAAAATCAGAGTAATCTTCTTATTCTACTACTTTTTTTTTTATTGGAATCTAAATGATGAAAATACATTCAAATGACGTATGCCAGCAGACGAGTACCTAGCCTCACATTTATGACAGCTAGCCTAACTTCCGAGTTCATTTCAGAATTGAGGTTATCACATCGATTTGTTAGTCGGAAATCAGAGTAATCCCCTTATTCTTCTACTTTTTTTTTTATTGGAATATGAACCATAAAAATACATTCGAACGACGTATGCAAGCAGACGAAGCATAACCTCACATTTATGACAGCTAGCCTGACTTGGGAGTTCATTTCAGAGTTGAGGTTATCATATCGATTTGTTAGTCAAAAATCGGAGTAATCTTCTTATTCTACTACTTTTTTTTTTATTGGAATCTAAATGATGAAAATACATTCAAATGACGTATGCCAGCAGACGAGTACCTAGCCTCACATTTATGACAGCTAGCCTAACTTCCGAGTTCATTTCAGAATTGAGGTTATCATATCGATTTGTTAGTCGGAAATCAGAGTAATCCCCTTATTCTTCTACTTTTTTTTTTATTGGAATATGAACCATAAAAATACATTCGAACGACGTATGCAAGCAGACGAAGCATAACCTCACATTTATGACAGCTAGCCTGACTTGGGAGTTCATTTCAGAGTTGAGGTTATCATATCGATTTGTTAGTCAAAAATCAGAGTAATCTTCTTATTCTTATGCTTTTCCTTTTATTGGGATCTAAATCATAAAAATACATTCAAATGACGTATATGCCAGCAGACCAGTACCTAGCCTCACATTTATGACAGCTAGCCTTACTTCCGAGTTCATTTCAGAGTTGAGGTTATTATATCGATTTGTCAGTCAAAAATCGGAGTAGGGGAGACCGGTGTCGGTTGTAACAATTTTTACAAACTAATTTTTTTTTCGCTTAATATCGATATTTTGTGACTGATTTTTTTAACCTAAGTTCACTCACATCTAACTCTTACTAGTTCGATTTTTTTAGTTCGAGATTTTCGTTAGTATAGTCAAGAAAAATCCGTAACGGATGTTGCTACACGTGTTACAATTGACACCAGTGAGGTGTCAATTGAGGGGATGGGCGGAATAACGGTATAACTCGGAAAACATAGTTTCGAGATAAATGAGAAAAACGTAAGAAACTACGATAAACGGAACATATCCTGATATAATTCAACATAGCATGGTAGTACATAATAATGCTTCTGATTATATAAATAGAACCAAGTAGTGTATATATGAGAGTTCTGGATCAAGACTTCTTTACCGGCCGAGTTGTGATGGTAAGTTACCGGCCGTGCGGGGTAAGTTACCGACCGTCGGATGGTAATGATTTGGGTAAGCGATCGTCGATCTTTGTTACCGACAATCGGATGGCTGCAATTTTCGGTCGTGCGATGGTGCCACTGCCGATTGTTACCGATATTCCGATGGTAAGGATCGAGAATCCTGCATTGCCGATCTCCGCTTATCGACAATCTGATGGTTGCGATTTGCCGTCATGCGATGGCGCCACTATGGATTATCGATCCTTAGTTACCGATAATCCGATGGTAACGATCCGATCATTAGTTATCGATAATCCGATGGTAACGATCCGATCATTAGTTACCGATAGTCTGATAGCTGCAATTCTCCTGCAATTTTCCGTCTTGCGATGGCGCCACTAAGGATTCGCTTTCGAATCATGGTAACGATTACCGATCTTTTTTTTTTCTTACCGACAATCGATCCAAGATGGCTGAAATATCTAATTCTTAGCTTATATATACGAATTATACTAGCTGAAAAATGCTTGAAGAGTGACAGGGTGTTATATCTCTCTATATTATAAAGATATATCGCCGCCGCCGCCGCCGCCGCCGCCGTGTCAGACTTTCCATGGCCTCCTTGACCCCGCTCGCTCCCCCCCCCCCCCCCTCCCTTGCCCACGGCCTTCTCGACCCCGCTCGGCTCTTTTCGCCCCTCCCCTCCCCTCCCCTCCTTGCCCTAGGCCTTCCTGACCCCGCTCGGCTCTTCCCCCCCCCACCCCCCCTCTTGCCCGGGGCCTCCTTGGCCCTGCCCCCCCCCCTCGCTTGCCCTGGGCCTCGACCCCGCTCGGCTACCTCCCCCCCCCCCCCCCCCCACCGCCCCCCTCTCTCTTGCCATGGAAATTAGCACGGTTTTCCACAGGTTTGCACTGATTTTTCCGGACGTAAGACATAAGACATAAGACATAAGACTTAAGCCTTAGGACTTTTGACATTTGGGGATTTGACAGATCTGAACAAACATATTGGATAATCTTGGTGATCCCGAAAACATTTTCTGATATACGGAATTGAGAATTCGGAAAAAAAATTCGGAACCTATTCCAATGGAAGAGACGGGAGACGAACCTATTTTCAAATTGATAGTTTGCGGAAAACAATTGGTCGAGAAACAACGCAAGCCAACTGTTAAACGAAACTTGAGATCCCTTGGTGTTTTGACAGATTTGAAGCAATATCGAAAAATACATCCGATTATTTGATCCTAAATCCTGAATCCTGAAGAGATTCCGTGGATCGGATATCACGTCAAATAGCCAAGGTGAGAGTAGAATAGACATATTATTTACTGCGGTTGATTTATTTTTCCGTTGCATATTTACTTTATGAAGCGTAGGTATTCAACTGCGGATATTAATTAAGGAGATAGTCAATTGAAAACTTAGTTAGAAAGATAGTTAATCGAAATGAATGACAACCGGGCTATTGCAGTACGTATAGTGGGAGACGGTAATTGTTTATTTAGATGTTTTTCGTATTTTTTACATAATGATCAAGAAAAGTATCAGACGATAAGGTTGCAAATTGTTTCTAACGTAGTACACAATTGGTCGGTATATGAATCATTTATTGTGGGTGATGAATCGTACGATTCAGAAATTTTAGATAAATATGCATACCAATCACATATGTCTAAAACAGGAGTTTTCGGGGGGGGGAAGTAGAAATAGAGTCATTGAGTAGTGACTCTATCGTTCGAAGCCTATTAATTCATACCATATGTGAATTTATCGGACCAGTCGAACCAAATTTTTTAAGTCTTCTAACTGAAGCTCACCTCTATATAGAGCGTGCAATCTTCAGATAGACCGAAAAAAACGGAAATGCATCATAATTATTTTTTTCAAGTAAAAATTCCTTCAGCCCGGGTTTGAACCGGGACCTCCGCATTTGTACTGCGACGCCTTGTCCAATTAGACCACTGAAGGACTGGAGGAATCTTTACTTGAATTTCATGTTATTGTCATTGACCTTCTTAGTCCCAGGTCTGTGTTTATTTCATTGAGTAAAAAAAGTTATTTCATTGACTTAAAAAATTTGGTTCGACTGGTCCGATAAATTCACATATGGTATGAATTAATAGGCTTCGAACGATAGAGTCACTACTCAATGAAATAAACACAGACCTGGGACTAAGAAGGTCAATGACAATAACATGAAATTCAAGTAAAGATTCCTCCAGTCCTTCAGTGGTCTAATTGGACAAGGCGTCGCAGTACAAATGCGGAGGTCCCGGTTGAAACCCGGGCTGAAGGAATTTTTACTTGAAAAAAATAATTATGATGCATTTCCGTTTTTTTCGGTCTATCTGAAGATTGCACGCTCTATATAGAGGTGAGCTTTAGTTAGAAGACTTAAAAAATTTGGTTCGACTGGTCCGATAAATTCACATATGGTATGTAGAAATAGAGTCGTTCGTAAAAATTTATAATATACATGTATCGGTATATATAAATCAGTTTGAGCATCCAAGAAAATATGGGGATGAAATGAGTACGAATAAATTAATTCTTTTATTATCTGGCTGTTTAGACAGAGGTCATTATGACATTATCAATTCACAAAATTCAAATTTAACAGGTAGAGATAGAATTAATAGACTACATTACTATCATAACAAGGAGCGAATTAATGAAAAACGACGGGTAGAAAATCTTTCCGAGAATAAATTGAATGAAAAAAGGTTAAGGGATACTATTCGAAGTATGGGAAAAGAGCGAATAGAGAAAAGGCGAAAGAAAGATTTAATTAAGGGAATGAATGAGAAGCGTTTGGATAAAAAACGAAATAAAGATTTAGTCGAGGGAATGAATGAAAAACGTTTGGATAAAAAACGAAATAAAGATTTAGTCGAGGGAATGAATGAAAAACGTTTGGATAAAAAACGAAATAAAGATTTAGTCGAGGGAATGAATGAAAAACGTTTGGATAAAAAACGAAATAAAGATTTAGTTGAGGAAATGAATGAAAAGCGTTTGGATAAAAAACGAAATAAAGATTTAGTTGAAACAATGAGTGAAGAGCATTTGGATAAGAAACGAAAAAAAGATTTAGTTGCAACCATGGATGAAGAGCGTTTGGATAGGAAACGAAATAAAGATTTAGTTAAGACAATGGATGAAAAGCGTTTGGATCAAAAACGGAAGAAAGATTTAGTTAAGACAATGAATGAACAGCGTTTGGCTCAAAAGCGAAAGAAAGATTTAGTTGAGGCAATGAATGAAAAGCGTTTGGATCAAAAGCGGAAGAAAGATTTGGTTAAGACAATGAATGAAAAACGTTTGGATCAAAAGCGTAAGAAAGATTTAGTTGAAGCGATGAACGAAAAGCGTATGGAAAAGAAAAGAAACAAAGATAAAGTAATAAATATGACGGAAAATAGATTGAATAAAAAAAGAATAACCCAGCAAGCTGCAAAATTAAATAATCAAATAGAAGCATTACCGCGGGAAAATTGGTATCTCGATTTTGGGGATTTAAATTATACGTGCCCACATTGTTCAGCACTATTTTGGTCAGTGGAATTTTCAAAAAAAAGTTGCTGTCATTACGGGAAAATAAAACTTCCTCCGATGAGTGATTACGACGAAATATTACAAAATTTAGTGTTATACGACAAAAAATTTAGGGATCTAATTAGATATTATAATAATCGTTTTTCCTTCGCAAGTTTTAGTGCAAATGTGTTGAGCGAATCAAAGAAAGGTGTTTATAATTTGAAAATACAAGGTCAGGTGTGTCACACAATTCCGAGCAGTATTATTTCGGCAAATGATGAAAATCCAAATTTTGGACAAATTTACATATATGATGATTACGAAGCAACACAAAAACGGCTAACGGAAGATAATAATTTAGTACAAAGTCATATCGAATATATACAAAATTTGTTGAATAATAATAACCCGTATGCCAAAAAATATAAATATTTGTATCAACTCAGTCAAGACGAATCATTACCGGAATATTATTTATATTTTGTCCGTGATATAAATTTAGATAAAAATAGGTACACTACTCCAACAACTGCGGAATGTGCTGCCTTAATAATATCCAAAGATGGTCAGATACCATCATCGTTTGATATGTGTGTTTGTCCAAAAGATCTTCCACCTGGTGTAAATAGTTATACATCTTTGAACAAATTATCATTTCATATCGACCCTATGGTTTTCCCTTTGATGTTCCCATGTGGTGATTTAGGTTGGAGTTCGATATTCACACAAAATCCCGATGTTCAAAAACGATTAAGGGGGGGGGGTTTACCCAATCAGTTACCGATTTGTCAATTTTCTCCTAAACGGGGTAATCAATCGACTTGTCCTTTCGGCAGCCGATGTTTGATGAGTAATGAGTTCGAATTGGTACGTTTGATCGGACGAAATCGGGATTTTTTATTTTTTTTCAATCGAAAAGTGTTGGCGTGCCATTTATTGCGACTTATATCAAAGCCCATGCATCAAACATGTAAAATCGAGCTCTGTCGCCCGATTCTGTGAGGGATTCTGAACAGAACCATCCCAAAACATCTTTGTTTTCGACAACGATTCAGGAAACGCTTGGATTCCACGTTTTTGTGGTAATTTTTGCGATTGTCAGAGGCTGGGGGCGGCCATTGCCGCTACAGCTGCTGCAGCTGCTGATATAATGCGGTGGTCTCCAGAACACCCGTGAGATGTCACCGTAAAAGTATACTATACTATAGTAAAAGGATGAAGTTCAGTGTAGGGAATTCATCTAGGTTAAGATTACTGAGTAATAAATAATAACAATACCTAGTTAATTTAACATATTTCAATAATACTTTATTTTTATTAATTTGCACTTTAGGTTTTACATAATGGTCTTGCCAGTGAACATTTCACGTGTCTCTATCCTCAAGACTCCCAACTAACTAACTATATTAGCTAACCAGAAAACTAAGGCAGCGTCTAACTTGTCCAGATTTCCTGACAACCGTTGGACGCACAACACTTACCAGCAGTCGCCATAGTACCCCCCCCCTAGCAACTGAGTCAAGTTGCGAAATGAACTTTTTTACTTTTTTTAGCTCCAGAATAAGTACGAGGCGGCTTGTCAGGCCGTGGAGTTAGAGTAGGTGGGGCAGCAGGAATTGTAATTACTTTACGTTGTACAGGTTTTCCCAAACGATTACTTGTTTGCGCAGAATGCGCCAAAGTTGTATGTGTCGCATGCACCGGTGGTATAATTTCTGGTCTTAAATCTTGTAAATCAGTCTCTTTGTTACTTAAATTAGGAACATTTTCTTTTTCATTACTTAAATTAGGAACATTTTCTTTTTCATTACTTAAAATAGGCACATTTTCAATAAAAGCTGGTTTCAACCTTTCCGTAGACACTGTAATCGATTCATTCCCTTTCTTAATTTTAAAAACAACATCTGAAATACGTTCTAAAACTTCAAATGGACCTTCAAAAGGCTGTTCTAAAGAACTTTTGCATTCATTTTTTAAAAATACATGAGTACAGTCATAAAGATTTTTATGAGCAAATGGTTTTTTCTTTGAATGATGCGCTGTTGGAACTGGCCGTAAATTACGCATATGAGTGCGCAACCTTTGCACATAGATTTGCTGAACATCATTATCCTCACAGTCCACAAAAAACTCTCCTGGGATCCTCAGTGTTGTTCCATAAACAAGTTCCGCAGATGAAGTTTTGATGTCTTCTTTCAAACTCACTCTTAATCCAAGGAGTACAATGGGAAGTGTGTCCACCCATTCCAAAGTTTCATGACACATAAGTGCTGATTTCATTGATCTATGCCACCGTTCAACCATTCCATTCGACGCAGGGTGATAAGCCGTAGTACGTATTCTTTCACAACCCACGAGTTTAATTAAAGCCTTGAACATTGCAGATTCAAATTGAGAACCACGATCAGTAGTGATGGTGATTGGCGCACCAAAACGCGAAATCCAAACTGAGAAAAAGGCACTAACAACTGTTTCAGCTGTAATGTCCATAATTGGTATGGCCTCTGGCCACCTTGTAAAACGGTCGATGACTGTTAGACAATATCTATACTTCCTTGACATAGGCAAAGGACCAACAATGTCAATGTGCACATGACCGAAGCGCTCGTCTGGTACCGGAATGTGCTGCGGTATGTGACGATTGTATCGTGACACTTTACTACGCTGGCAAGGTAGGCAAGATCGAGCCCAATTAAGGATGTCCTTGTTCATCGAAGGCCATACAAATTTATTCTGTATAAGATTCTTTGTAGTTCTGCCACTTGGATGAGAAAGCCCATGAGTTGCATCAAAAATCCGTTTCCTAAATTCACCTGGAATGTACGGTCGAACAGCACCATTAGATACATCACAAAAAATTGTCTTTTCAGAATTATCTACTCGCAAAGGATGAAGAATGAGAGCAGTATTTGAATTTAATAGATGCTGAAGTTCTACATCTAAGGACTGAGCTGCTGCAAGTTCATCTGTCGAGAAGAGCACTGGCATGTCAATCATTTCAATACGAGAAAGAACATCGGCTACCACATTCTCCGAACCGCTAACATGAACAATATTGGTAGTGAACTGCCCAATATAGTCTAGTTGTCGTGACTGCCTCGGTGAAGCCTTATCACTGCGTTGCTTAAAAGCGTAGACAAGTGGCTTATGATCGGTTTTAATCAGTAAAGATCGTCCTTCTACCATGAACTCAAAAAATTTTAAGCTAGAGAAAATAGCTAATAATTCTCGATCATATGTACTATATTTAACTTGCGTTGAAGAAAGTTTCTTGGAAAAGAAACCGAGTGGCTCCCAAATCCCGTTCCAAAACTGTTCAAGAACTGCACCCATTGAAACATCAGACGCGTCCGTCTGTAGAGCCAATGTTGCACCCTCGATCGGATGGGCAAGAAGTGTTGCATTAGCCAGCCTTGACTTACAATCAAGAAATGCTTTATCTGCTTCTGTAGTCCAGATGATAGGCCTCCTGTCCTTCTTTTTCGCACCAATGAGATAAGCATTCAGCGGTGCCTGTACCCGTGCAGCATCACGCACGAACCTGCGGTAAAAATTAATTACACCCAAAAAACGACGAAGTTCAGAAATGTTTTCCGGTTTTTTATAGTCTAAGATCGCCTCAACCCGCTCAGGAAGAGGAAGAGTTCCAAATTCGCTAATTTGACACCCGAGATATCGAACACTTTTTTCACAGAAAACACACTTTGCTACGTTAATTGTAAGACCGTAATCTCTAAGACGCTCAAAAAGCATGCGCAAATGCTGGGAATGTTCATTCAAATCTTTAGATGCAACAAGAATGTCATCAATATAACAAAACACAAAATCAAGTCCACGAGTCACTGTATCCATAACTCTTTGAAAAGTCTGCGCGGCGTTACAAAGTCCAAATGTCATAACCGCGAATTCAAATAAACCAAACGGAGTTATTACCGCTGTCTTAGGTCTATCTTCCGGCGCGACAGGTATTTGATTATAAGCTCGAACAAGGTCGATTGTCGAAAATACAGTACATCCCCGCAATCGATGGGAGAAGTCATTAAGATGAGGTATTGGATATTTATCTGGTTCCGTAACACTATTTAATCGTCTATAGTCACCACACGATCTCCACTCTTCAGAATTTTTGGGTACCTGATGAAGCGGACTTGCCCACGGACTATCTGAGCGATAGCAAATCCCTTGAGCGAGCATGAACTCAAAATCCTTCTTAGCAGCTTTGAGTTTTACTCCAGAAAGGCGTCGAGCCCTCTCAGCGAGCGGAGGACCTTTGGTACAGATCCTGTGACATACTGTTTGCTTATGAGATTCAGTGAATTTTATCGGTCTCGTAATAACAGAAAACTCTTTAATAAGCTCTCGTAATGGAGTGTCACCTGCAACAGTTGAAATAGAGTATGCCTCACAAGCGACTATACCAATGGACGAAAGATTCGTCTCACTATCGACGAGACGTTTGCTCTTGAGGTCCACCAAAAGTCCAAAATGCGACAGAAAATCTGCTCCGAGAATAGCCCGGGAGACATCAGCAACTGTAAACATCCAAGAAAATTTTCGACGAAGTTTGAGATCAAGTGTCAACAACTTTTGTCCAAATGTATTTATCACTGAATTATTTGCAGCATAAAGTTTGAAAGACGATGGTTCACGACGAAATTGTACAGAACGCGTACACGGTATCACTGATATGTCCGCACCAGTGTCAACAAGGAAATATAGTCCGGAATCCTCATCATAAACGATTAGGCGGTATTGTTTCCCGTCGTCGTCACTAACCACCTCAAACTGTAACGACCTTTTTAGTTTCCCGAAACACTTGATGATGACCACGCACAAGGTTGATGACATTTGTGAGCCTTGTCACCAAATCGATAGTGATAGAAACAAAGTTTGTCACTTTTATTAACATCATTGTTCATGTTCTTATTGGATTTCTTTCCAGGATAAGGAGATTTCGATCGCCCTCTGCTGTGACTTCTACCACGCTGTTGCTGCCATCCATCTTTCATCAACTTATCGAAACGATTCGTTAAAGCTTCCACGCGGCGGATTAATTCACCCTGAAGAAGATCAACTGGAGCCCTTTCAGTGACAGCTATTTGAGGAGGTCGCTGTAAATCCATTATCTTGTCGGCCATCGTAGCGAGTTTCGTCAAGTCCTCCTCACTGGATGCTGAGAGGATAGCACTCACCTGCTGAGGCAGTTGCTCCAAAAACAATGACCTTAAAAGAACATCTTCACATTGTCCTGACGCCAGGTTTCGCATATTCTGCAAAAAATGCGAAGGCTTCTGATCACCTAGCAGTTGACCTTTCAATAAACGACGAATCTTGCTTTCTTCAGATTCCGCAAATGATTGTAAAATACGCTCTTTAATTGTTTTGTATTTGTTTTCAGCAGGCGGTGTACGGATTAAATCAGAGACAAAAGGAAGAACAGTAGGATCAAGGTTTGCTAGTAAATATTGATACTTTGTCTCATCAACAACGATTCGAGCGATGCCAAAAGCCGCTTCAACCTGATAAAACCAAATCGCCGGTTCTTGCTTCCAAAATGGCGGTAGTTTGGCAATCCTTGACATCTGCACCTGTGCGCTATCCCCATTTTCAGTCATGATACTAGCACAAAATAATAACACAGATCACAAAAATATTGAGCAATAGGTATTTAGCAAGGCGTCTGTACTCCCTAAGAACAATAAAAAGCGAGAATTGCACTCGGATTCCAGAGATGTTAATCGATGAGCAACACGTGTCGCATCGTGTTTCTGCCGATACCCATTGCAGTCAAAAAATATGTATAAAAAAAAATCTCAGCAAGAACTCCCGCACACATAAGAAATAATATTTAATGTCAAGTCTGTAATTAAGATTAATACGTTGGAGACCATAAAACAATGTACGACATAATCACTAGTCCACTTTTGCAAAATCTTATGGCTGACAAAACCAGTCACTAGGTTAACACAAACTTATCAAACGTTCCACACGTCGGGGTCACCAATTATGTAGGGAATTCATCTAGGTTAAGAATACCGAGTAATAAATAATAACAATACCTAGTTAATTTAACATATTTCAATAATACTTTATTTTTATTAATTTGCACTTTAGGTTTTACATAATGGTCTTGCCAGTGAACATTTCACGTGTCTCTATCCTCAAGACTCCCAACTAACTAACTATATTAGCTAACCAGAAAACTAAGGCAGCGTCTAACTTGTCCAGATTTCCTGACAACCGTTGGACGCACAACACTTACCAGCAGTCGCCATACAGATGGGCGCGTGGCGACATCTCACGGGCGTTCTGGGAACCACCGCGTTATATCAGCAGCTGTAGCGGCAATGGCCGCCCCCAGCCTCTGACAATCGCGAAAATTACCACAAAAACGTGGAATCCAAGCGTCTCCTGAATCGTTGTCGAAAACAAAGATGTTTTGGGATGGTTCTGTTCAGAATCCCTCACAGAATCGGGCGACAGAGCTCGATTTTACATGTTTGATGCGTGGGCTTTGACATAAGTCGCAATAAATGGCACGCCAACACTTTTCGATCGAAAAAAAATAAAAAATCCCGATTTCATCCGATCAAACGTACCAGTTCGAACTCATTACTCGTCAAACATCGGCTGCCGAAAGGACAAGTCGATTGATTACCCCGTTTAGGAGAAAATAGACAAATCGGTAACTGATTGGGTAAACCCCCCCCTTAACAGCGCTTCAATATTACTCATATCGTTTAGCGTACAGACCGAAAAGTAAATTTAATCCTATTCTGTATTGCGGAAGGCTAACACAACAGTATATAGTTCAAGCTTATATAATAATCGAAAATAATAGATTGAATTATATCAGGTACAATCAAAAACAATTACGAATAGAGTGTTATCAGGGATTAATGGACCACGTTGCCGGAAGTGCTATGAATAGATCAGGTAATTTCGAGAACAAAGAGAGGTTAGGAAATATGTTTGTATTACCATCTTCGTATATAGGTAGTCCGCGACACATGTATCAATTATATCAAGATGCAGTTGCTATTTGTAGGGATATCGGTAGACCCGATTTGTTCATAACCGTTACTTGCAATCCGAATTGGCCAGAAATTAGAAGGATATTAAATAATTTTCCGCCTGGAACAACTTGCAACGATATTCCAACGCTAATCGTAAGGCTATTCTATTCTAAACTTAAATCTATCATGTCTGATATCATTAGCGGAAAAATGTTTGGAAAGATATTAGCATTTGTTTATACCATTGAATTTCAAAAACGCGGTTTACCCCATTCTCATATTTTATGTGTCTTAGACTACGCTAACAAATTGTCGAATCCGGAAGCAGTAGATAAATTTATCAGTGCTGAAATTCCTTCGAATGATATCCATTTACAAAATTTAGTAATCAAACATATGTTACATGGTCCACATACATCTTATTCAGTATGTTATGATTCCAACAAAAACATTTGTACAAAGAATTTTCCAAAAGCATTTTGTGAGCATACTGCGTTTAAAGATAATGGTTTTCCAATTTATAGACGTACCGATAATCGCGATAAAGGATATGTGTACAATAAGAAAATTAACGGTGAATTTATTAACGTAGACAATTCAATGGTAGTACCTTATAATCCTGAATTATTGAGAAAATATGAGTGTCATATAAATGTAGAATATTGTGCTTCGGTTATGAGCATAAAATACATTTATCAATACCTACATAAAGGACATGATAGGGCATAGGTCAAATTAAAGAAATGTCAGCAGACAGAGGTCGATAAAAATAATGAAACTTATGACGAAATTTCTGAATATATCGATAGTCGGTATTTAAGTCCAATGGAATCTGCTTGGCGAATAGAAGAATTACCCCTCTCTGCTAGATCTCATACCATTATTCGTTTAGCGGTTCATACCGAAAACCAACAGAGAATAATTTTTGAGGAGGATAACGTAGAAGTTGCATTGAAAAATCATGAAACCACCTTAACAGCTTGGTTTAAAATAAATCAACGAGACCAAATTGCAAAAAATATACTGTACATTAACATACCGAAAAATTATCTATTTGATCTTTCCGAAAAGAAATGGATAAAACGTAAACAATTTTCAAAAGTGGTAGGACGTATCAACAGCGTCAGCCCTAAAGATTCGGAACGTTTTCATTTAAAATTAATTTTAAATAGAAAGAAAGGAGCCACGTCTTTCAACGATTTAAAAGAACACGAAAATAATATTTATCTGTCTTATAAAGAGACGGCAATCGCGATGGGATTAGTTGAAAGCGATGAACACATTTTTGAAATTTTTGAAGAAGTGTGCAATGTTGGAATGCCTAAACAGTTACGTAAATTCTTCGCGTGGTTTCTTATTTCAGACAATGTGTCATTTGCCAAAGAAATTTGGAATAAGTATAAAAAATATTTTAGCGAAGATTTCAAGGACAATAACGAAGGCAGAGCTTTGAAAGAAATAAATGATATTTTAAATTCAGAAAATATGACATGCTCGGATTTTCAACTTCCAGAACCTATAATAGGTAGTGAAAATCTCGAAAAAAAACAAATATTAATGATGAATAATAAAAAATTATTTGAACAAATGATCACGAAATGTAATGAAGATCAAAAATATATATTTGATTATGTAACGAATACTAATAAAAATCGTCTGATATTTATTGATGGTCCCGGAGGTACCGGCAAGACGTTTCTATACAAAACGTTGATTCATTATTATATCAGTCAAGGCAAAAAAGTTGTATCTATGGCGTGGACTGGGATAGCTTCTGTATTATTACCAGGTGGCATGACAAGTCATCGAACATTTAGACTACCTTTAGACTTATCAAACATCGAAACTTCGTTTTTAAAGTTAGATTCTGATTAAAAAAAATTGAGGGAATGTAATATCATTATATGGGATGAAGCGTCAATGATCCCCAAAAAAGCATTGGAAATTATTGATAAAACATTAAAAGATTGCTGCAATATTTATAATCTTCCATTCGCAGGTAAATTAATCATTCTAGTTGGCGATTTTCGTCAAATTTTACCGGTCATAAAAAATGGCTCGCGATTAAATATCATTCAAGAAACAATTAAATATTCAAACTTATGGAAAGATTTCAAAATTTTAACATTAAAAAACAATATGAGAAATAACAACATACAATTTTCCTCATTCTTATTAAACATTGGAGAAGGAGTGATAGACTCATTTAAAATCCCCGAAGAATGGAAAACTGATGACATTTGCGAAAAAATTTACGGTACCGTTAACGACAATATGAAAGATTTATCTAATCATACGATTTTAGCCAGTCATAATCAAGACATTTACAAATTAAATGATAAGATATTAAAAAAGATTAAAACCTTTGAGAAAACTTATTTCAGTATTGATAGAGCAAAATATAAAGGAGTGGACCAGACTGAAACTGATGCGAATTTAAATTATCCCGTCAAATATTTGAATTCTTTAAAATTTCCCGGCTTACCAGTACATAAATTATTGTTGAAAACCGGTGCTATAGTAATGCTCATCCGAAATTTAAGTATCAATGATGGTTTATGCAATGGAACAAGATTGAAAATACTTAGACTGTTTAAATTTAATATTGAAGCAAAAATTATTACAGGGGATAATGTTGGAAATATTGTGTTCATTCCGAGAATTGTGCTGGATACAGGGGAGCATTCGAGCTTACCATTCGTATTATATCGTAGGCAATTCCCCATAGTATTGGCATTTGCGATTACAATCAATAAATCTCAAGGTCAGAGTTTCGATAAAGTAGGATTATATTTTGGTAGAGATTTATTTAGTCACGGTCAATTATATGTAGCTCTTTCTAGATGTCGGAATTCAAATCAAATATACATAGAGAACACTTCAAAAAATTCAGAAGAAATTAAAAATGTTGTCTGGAAAGAAATTTTAAAGTAACCATATTTACAGGATTAGCTATAACTTAACAACAGCCATAACCCTAAAGGGGAACCCACAAAGAAAAAAAAAAGGAAAACACGCGTCGACGTACCGTAGTTTACAGTGAAACTAAATATCAACCTATCAATTCGATACTTGCGCGGAATAACCGGCTATCTCAAAGTCCGCTTGAAAAAGCGGCTATCTCAGAATCCATTCGGAAAAGCGGCCTGTGCCTATATCAATAATATAGGCTACAGTCGCTTTTTCGAATGGATTCTGAGATAGCCGCTTTTTCAAGCGGACTCTGAGATAGCCGGTTATTCCGCGCAGGTATCGAATTGATGTTACATGTTATGATCAAGAGACTCGACGGAGTCTCGCGCAACGTAGTAGACCTACATTACGTTAATTATTTTTCATTCGTAGAAAAGTATAACAAAACACTGCTGCTTTGCGCAATGATATATAGCTGCAGTGCGCTATGACATATGGATGCTTTGCGCCATAACATATGGATGCTTTGCGCCATAATATATAAAGTAGACTAACATATAAAGGGACTACGAGAACTATAGAGCGGATAGTGAACGAATTTTTTTCCATTTGTCAGGGCGTCAAAACTGTAAAGCTCTCCATGTAAACCAAAAGGATCCTGGAGCAAATCGTTAGAGGAAACAATAATATCAATAATAATAATAATAAGTGTTCTGCGAAATTTAAATTACTAATATACCTATTTGAGAATCTTATTATAATTATAAATGCTTTATTTTTTTTCATTTATCAATTGTACTTATATATCTATTAAAATATACCGCGAAGTTAAAACGAACCCGAACAATAACTGCACTATAGTTCGACCTACACTCGCTCGCATTGTGTACGTAAACTTCTATTCACCACAGTCGAGCTAAAGTGCGGTCATCGTTCGGTTTCCTTTTGACTTCACGGTATAGTGGATTAGGCTTTTTGAGGAAACCACTTTAAAAAAAAACGCGCCGAGTTATCTACTGCAAAGTGGTGTGGAAACGATAACTGTTGCAATAATTCTTATTATCGTTATATATATATATATATATATATATATATTGTTATTTACAGATTTTTCCCTACCAACTGTTCTACCTACCCTTCGGGATTACGTAATCCAAAGATAAGCTCTTAAACTTCGGCATAGAAAAAACAATTTATGGAATAGTTACCGAGCATTTAGAAGACCGAATCATACGACCTAAGGAGGATGCCAATAGATAAAAAAAGACGTGCCAACAGCACGAAAACTTCGAATTCAAACTGGATTTGTTTTCTGCATTTTTAATATGACTTCCTACTTTTTGTCTCAATTAGATTTCCTTTCCAGCATTCCTGTGAAAAATTTCGATCGAGTAATCAATTATTTTAATAACATTAGATAAAACAATTTCGATTTTGAATTTGCCGTCAGTTACTGTACCAATGTATTCGTCGGTTCGAATTTTGGAAGGCTGAATGAATTCGTCTTTGACATAGCCTCTGATTTCTGCAGTTAAGGTTATTAAACAAGTTATTGGACAAGTCTTCGGACAATGGTCGATCAAAAATAATCTTACTTATAATTCCGGTTTTGTGAGGGATGTCAGGAAAGTCACACGAATTAATTTTATCGGAGTTTTGGAGTATGTGGAATACTCCGAAACAACTTATTTTCGAGAAAGATTTTAATTGTAATTCGAAGTTAACGTTGCCAAGGTTGTACAACGAGGCGGAACTAGCGGTTACGTTTTGAAGAAGGTATATCTAAAAACAAGGGGTATACAGTTAACAAGAAAAAAATGTCCACCAAAAATGATGTGATGCAGAAGAATGATGTAAATAAGATTTACCTGATTATGTTTGATTTCGTTTGATAATTGAGGGGCCTGATCGCCCCATTTATAACAAGATACTCTTTTACCGTCATTGTTATTCAGAACGAATTTAAATAGGTCCAACTCTGATTTGGTGTTTTCTGCCTTATTTAGTGAAGTTTTCCGTTTAATTTTACTACACTGAATAGAGTCGACGTATCCAATAATAGCTATACATAAAAAAAGGGGAAATGTAATTATGAGACATTACGTTGAAATAATAATAATATTAGTAAAGTTATTGCTTACGCAAATTTATCTCCGATTTCGATGTTTTGAATGTATTCCGTAGTGGAAAGCGGAGGAATATTGTCGTCAGTCTTAGGTTTTTTTGATTTAGGTCGTTCATGTGAGTGACTTCTAGATGAGTTTGCGCGACGAGGCATTTTGTAGGATTGAATTTGAATCGAATAAACAGAATAAAATAAATAAATGTATCGGTCACAAAAATTTATCCCAATGAAACAGGAACAATTGATTTTTCAAGTGAATATAGTTACGGTTTACAGTTTCTTCATTTAATTTCGAGACATAAGATCGATATTCGATGAATTTTTGTTACTAACTATACTTAATCAAATTTCGCGATCGATGTTTAATAAATTTTTGTTAATTTCGAAAAAATTAGTATTCAAAACTTATTGGAAATTCAATTAATTTGGAAGATGGAACCAGTAAGGCGAAGTATGAAATATCGATAAATATCTAATCAGCGAACCGAACAACAGCAAACGAAACATAATATGAATTCACTAAAAATTAAATATCGCAATAGATTTGTTTGACGAAATGACGGAAGAAGAATTATGGGAGGAATTACAAGAAGTACTAACGGTCGAGCTAGAAACGGAATTGGAAAACAGATTGGATACGTTAACACGTCAGGCAAAAGAGGCCGAACTGGAAGCGTCGAACCGAAATCCCGAGTGGGCAGTTGAACGGGAAGCAGAAAGGGCAGAAATACTAGAAAGATTGGCCCAATTGGCACGTTTAGAGAGACGCGTTTATGAAACGGAAGTAATAGAATCTGAAGACAATCGGAATTGTTAGTAATATCAAATATGACTTGAATATATAAACGCAAATCGCAAACCATTCATTAAGTTTCATTAATTTGCCAATTATTATCTATGTTCAAAAAATGGTATCACTATCCTCGATTACATGTTCTCCGTATGTTTCCAATCCTTTATTTTAACAACATCACTTCTACATAAGAACGGCAAAATCTTACAAGAAATGCAGAGGAAAACCGAAAATGAGAACCGAGATTGCTGAACGCTGGCGAAGTTTTACGAAGAAACAAAAGTTGACATTCAAGTTTAAATTAAAGTTATATTTGAAGGTTTTATTGTAGTTGCGAATATTTTTTTTTTTTTTTTTTCACTACGATAATCGTGTATTGTTATATATGTATCAGAAGTATATAGTGGATTAGGCTTTTTGAGGAAACCACTTAAAAAAAAACGCGCCGAGTTATCTACTGCACAGTGGTGTGGAAACGATAACTGTTCCAATAATTCTTATTATCTTTATTATATTATTATTTGCAGATCCCTATTCACTATTACCACACGTGATCTAATGGATCATGGATGCATCTATTTCTGAAATAATTGCAGGACATTTTGAAAACCACTGCGATATACTACACAAAACTAATTGACTAATTAAATGATTAACGCTGTGTGACACTATTGACTGATTGACACTATATCATTTTGAGAATGTTTTGAGCTACATTGAATTCCGTTTTTTTTTTTTTTTTTTTATTTCATAATAATATATATGTGATTCATAGATGCTGTGCAATAATCAATATTAATAAATATGTATAACCCGTCAAAGAGATCCGTTGAAAATTTCCATTGTTTTGAAACCAATGTAGGTGATAAAATAATGTGGGGATTGGCGCGCCACCAAGTTTAGTTATCAAAATGATTTTCGGATATATAATAGGAAATTAATAATTAGAAAATAGTCAATGTACAGATGAAGGATTCTTTCTCAAGTGGGCCACCCATTTTCGTCGTGGTCTCGAATTGATTTCGTTACTTCCTCCAATGATTACCCTCCTTTTCAGGAGTTTTGCTGATTTTTTGCAGATTTTTAGCACTGGTAGGAGCGTAGATATATGAAATATCTGGATAATCTATTTATTTTACGTATTTATAAATTACTGATAGTGAAAGAAAAATCAAAATACACGGAAGTTATGTTTTTTCATCAGCTTTCCAGCAAAAATATTTTCAATTTTAATAGAATGACAGTTAGGGCTGAAAATGCCAAAAAACCCAGAAAAAATGCGAAAAAAGGTGGAAAAAACTGGTGGCAGCGGTACCCCTCGTTTACCGGACTATATAGTGCTAAAATTAGTGAATTATCCACCACTTAAAGCCGGTTATCCTTGGATGTAAAAACGAGGCACGAACCCAAGAAGCAGATATCCAAACAAAGGAGGAGAGAGAGAGAGGCACGTACTCAACGAACGCACGATCACAATCGTAAAATAAGGCAACGACAAAGACCCTCGCTACGAAGTGCAAAAAAAAAAAAAAAAAAAAACTACGGATTAGACGAATCCAATACCACTGAAGGATCAGCAAGGTGTCGAGTCTCCGACCCCTGAACACGTCCCACTTTGCGGAGGCCCATCTGGATTCGTCGTACTCCTGAACTACAACGCTTCACGGATATCGCCAACGCGATTAGGAACTACGGGCTACAACCTGGGGATGCAGCTGACCAGATCAACGTTTGTAGTGCTCACCATTCTGTAAGTCTTAGATAGTTTATCATTTAAGCGTAAAATATATAAGAAGATGTCTCACGATGAGAATCCTAACTTCGGAACCACTCCCAGCCCGTATCTGCCACTGCAAGCAGTGATACCATTGATACCAAGTTTCAATGGTGCAAAAATACCAGTAAGTTCGTTTATTCGGAAAATAGAAAGCATCAAGCAATCAATCCATGCGCGAGACTTGCCTTTATTTACAAACCTCGTATTTTTAAAAATCGAGGGCGCCGCAGAAAAGTTTATACAAAAAACGAGTTTAACGTCACTGGATGACCTACTAAAAGATTTAAAACGGGCATACAAATCAAAAGAGTTGTTACCGGATGTACAAGCGCAAATCACACGAGCAGTGCAGAACCGGGGCGAGAGTGCATTAGAGTACGGCATGCGGATGGAAAGACTCGTCGAGACGGCATTAGAAATATCCGGAAATTCAGATAACTCAGACCAAGTCGTTATGACAAATAAATTTATAAGAGATTTAGCTGGTCGATCGTTCATAAAAGATTTGAAGGACGTGGTTGAAATAAGAGTAACTTATGAGAAGCCGGGAACATTACGGGAAGCTATAGATTTAGCAATACGATTTGAAAAGTTCTTGGACGAAAGAAAAACCTTAAAACCGTCGCACGACACCATCCTGATGCCAGACTATGTAAACAAATATTATACAAAACAGAATTTGAGACCAGAATCTCAAGTTAGACCTTACTGTAGTTATTGTAAAAAACCAGGCCATACCATCGATATCTGTGGACCGAGAGAACGTGCTGGAAAACACTGCACATTTTGTAAAGTCATTGGTCACACATTTGATGAATGCCGTGCGCGGAAATCACATAATCAAAGAAATCCCCAACCTAACATTCCCAGTACCAATCCTCAGAACACTCAGTACAACCAACGCGAACAAAGTAGCCACGGACCGGGTAATGTACAATCGCATAACCACCAAGGGAATAATAGTCCACGTGGACGACCGAACCATTTTAACAACCGAAATTACGGACAGTATCCATCTTATCAACAGAGAAACAACGGACGGGTAAATGTTGCGGTAGACGATAACGCAGAACAAGCTAATGAGGATTTAAACGAGCAACGGGAATTTCGTACGGACGCCGCGACATCCCGAGCCGACGAAGAGCGTCCGATTATGATAGAGAATTACTTCCCGGGTCACCAATAATTGTAATAAAATCGGAACAAATCCTCGGAAAAACTGCCTCACTTCTAATAGATACGGGCGCGAATATTAATGTGATTAAAGTCGGAGTCATTTCATTAAAAACTCGTTTTACACCAACGGACACGCGTAACATCAGAGGAATAGGTGAAGGATTTGTAAAAACTCTAGGAAGTATCGATATGGAATTCTGCGGGACCCGGCACGAGTTCCACCTGGTAGATAATTCATTCCCGATTAAAGAAGACGGAATTCTAAGTATAGGCTTTTTGCGATCTGAAAATATGACTATATGTTTTAGAACGAATCAAATTTTCTCGCGAAACACAGGCACAATTCCACTATCTTATCGAAATCACGGTGCTAATATCAACACTTGTCGTGTATTAACAACGTCGTCTCTCCACGCGTCCAAGACTCGGGTATCAACTCCGCAACTCGCGAATGAAACCACTACGTTTCTTCTTGACACTGGAGCTGATATAAACATAATAAAGCGCGGCGCGGTAAAGGATGACGCACATACGCGACCCGACAAAATCAAAATAATAGGCATTACAGAAGATACTGCGGAGACTTCAGGAACGATAGACATCCAAATCGGGTACAATACTCACGAGTTCCATATAGTAGATGATTCATTTCCCATTAAGGAAGCAGGCATCTTAAGCATGACATTTTTACGTAACGAAGGCGCTACGATTTCCTTCCCAATGAACACGGTGACCTCCAACAACAACGAAACACTAAACATTTTTAATGAAGACATCATATCAATTCCTGCCCGAACTAGAGTAGTAATAGCATTAGAAGTAACAAAACTGTCACCAAAAACGGGAATAATTAACAAATTAGACTTAGGCCCGAATATCTTATTAGGCAATGCCCTCGTGACGAATAGACAAGGTCTGGCGTACGCTTATGCCATCAACAGCGGTGAAACAGCTGTAGAGATAAGACGACCTGTGGTAACTCTAGAAGAGGTAGACGAACCCGCGACAAACACAGATTCACACATAGCTTACAGCGAAGCAAGTCGAGTTACTCGTGACCGTCGCGGCATTAACATTGATAAAAACCAACAGACACTCCAAACCTCACGTAATCACGATGCGGGACGCATTGAAACCCTTCGGGAAAACCTCAGACTAAATCACCTAAATGAAGAAGAAAGGCAGTCAATAATTAATCTCGCAATTGAATATAACCACCTATTTTTCTTACCAGGTGACAAACTAGGGCAAACCCAAGTGGTTAGCCATACTATACCAACTACAGACGACATACCGATACACACAAAGCAATATCGACACCCACAAGCTCACAAAGATGAAATTGAAAAACAAGTGACTAAGCTCCTCGATCAGGGCATTATCCAACATTCCACGTCCCCTTACAATTCCCCCGTCTGGGTCGTACCAAAAAAAGCAGACGCACAGGGTAATGAAAAATGGCGTATGGTAATCGATTTTCGTAAATTGAATGAGAAAACCATAGGGGTCGCATACCCCCTACCAAATATCGTAGACATTCTAGACCAGCTAGGATCCGCGAAATATTTCACAACACTCGACCTAGCCTCGGGGTTTCATCAAATACCTATGCACCCCGACCACAAACTTGAAACAGCCTTTTCAACACCACGTGGTCACTTTGAGTACGCCCGAATGCCTTTTGGTCAGAAAAACGCGCCTTCCACTTTCCAACGCCTTATGGATCAGGTACTCACGGGATTACAAGGTAACGAAATTTTTGTATACTTAGACGACATTGTTATTTACGCAAGGTCATTGGAGGAGCATGCAATAAGATTCAGGAAGTTAATGGAAAGGCTATCGAGCGCGAGACTGACCCTTCAACCCGAAAAATGTGAGTTCCTACGGACAGAAGTAGCATACCTAGGGCATATCATCACTCAGGACGGAGTAAAACCGAACCCTGATAAAATAACAGCTGTCAAGAATTATCCGGTCCCTAGAAATGCTAAACAAATAAAGCAGTTCTTGGGGCTAATCGGATACTATCGTAGATTTATTCCTAACCTAGCTAGAATTGCGAAACCTATAAATAATCTATTAAAGAAAAATACTTCCTATATTTGGACATCCGAACACCAATCGGCATTTGAAACCTTACGGGACAGTCTTTGCAATGAACCTATTTTACAGTATCCTAATTTCACAAAACCTTTCGTGCTGACAACAGACGCATCGAACCTTGCCATCGGTGCAGTCCTTAGCCAAGGTAAAGTTGGTAAAGACCTACCAATAGCCTATGCATCGAGAGCACTCCAAAAAGCAGAGATTAATTACTCGACAACTGACAAAGAACTATTAGCCATCATTGACGCTGTAAAACATTTCAGACCATATTTATACGGAAGACAATTTACACTCGTAACAGACCATAAGCCACTGCTCTGGCTAAGCAGCGCCAAAGACCCGACATCACGTCTATTACGATGGAGATTAATACTTGACGAATACACGTACACTGTAGTTTACAAAAAAGGAAGAGCTAATGCAAACGCAGACGCACTGTCAAGGAATCCCCCTCCCGAAGTAACCCAAGCCTTACCCATGGATGGCAAACGCTTTCGGTCAGAGTCGGGTACCGCGGAAACCGAAATAAATAAACGCAAAAAAATAGCACATCAATTCCCGAGGCGTCCTAGACAAGATACCGACAATTCGGCAAACCCCGCACCAACCAAACTACGAAAGGCACGGGAAACCCTAACATCAGAAAACTCAGATACCGAAGTAAATTACGATAGACAGTATAAAACAAGAGGACCGTCCAGACGACCCCGAATGACTGAATCCTCAGGTAATCCAACACCGCGAAAGAAATTGACGAAACAACTAAGCTACCTTGACTCGACAGACGAGTCGGACGTAGAAACCATTCCATTCAGAGTGACACTACCTAAAAGAAAAAGACATACAGAATCGTCTAGTACTAACCGAATACAGAAAAAGAACCGATTGGAAACCGATTTTACCGAACAAGAAAGTTGTGGTGACAATCAGACTGAAACACACTCAAATAAGACTACAACAACCTCAGTACATAAACGTAAAATAATATATAGGAAATTGTCCAAACCAACTAATGAGTCTCCTACAGACTCTACGCAAGACCCACACAACTCGAGAATATACAAGAAACGCGGAGTCGGGTTACAAGATATAGCTCATGAGCCACAGACCAGTACATCTACAAACAAATCCCCGGATTCCACACCATCGTATACACAGTTTCTTGTAGACTTAGATTTCCTTCCCCTGACACAGAATAGAAATATCACAGAAATAGACGGAGACTTACTAAAACAAAAAGACAATTTAGCCCACTGTATCTCAGCTGATTGTAAAACATCGCGGAACATCGCGAAACAGATGGTAAAGAACGGACTCATACAGCGCAAAAGATTACAATCAATGAACCCGCGAGTAACAGATATTATTATAGTTCAGTATCCCCGACGCACAATTTACAATTTAGTCACGAAAGAACGACACTTCGACAAACCAACAAATGAAATAATGTACAACACATTAGTGAAGTTGAAGACAGCGTTAATTAGGGATAAAAAGAAGTCACTCTCGATACCAAAACTCGGTTGCGGTTTAGACAAACTTGAATGGGACAGGGTAAGCCGCATGATTCACTATATATTCAAAGATTCGGATATCAAAATCAACATATGCAGATTTGAAAATCCAACGGGACCCGAATTACCTTACGGACGAATAAAAAATAGGTCATCTAAGCCTGCGACGAAAAACTTTACCCGATCTCCTGGGGGACCCCTGATTCCTCCGATATCGGACACTCCCTCAAATATCCTCACACCAACGGATAACGATTCGGACAGACATAACCCTACACAGAAACTAAACACCGAAAACTTTACCGGTTCTAATGCAATCTCAGACTCTGAAAGTGAACCAATGTTATCATCAGCAGAAGACCCAACGGTCTCGGACAGTGCAGATAATATCAACACTACTGATGACGAAAGTACACACCAAAGACCGCAGTGCGCCCAGGGTCCTCCACAACAACAAGGCACAGACACGCTTAGCTTCAAAGAATTTATAGACAACATAAATAATATAATGCGAACGACTAACGTGACGGAGTCCAAAGACGGAATATTCGTGAAAAGCACAAATATTGCTCATTGCGTACCAGCCGGGTGCATGTGGAACGACGAACTAACAAAACAATTATTAGACAAAGGCATGTTACGAAAAGAGACGTTCACTATCGATAAACTCAGCAAACGTGGAATAGCCGTATCAAAATCCGGAAACAAATATATTGTAACCCTCGTAGTCAAAGGCCAGCACTCAGGCGGAATAGATTTAGAAGACCTTTATTGTACTTTAATTAGACTAAAACAATTATTACACATGTATAAAATTGAAGCATTTTCCTTTCTCAAAACAAACCCAGGGTTAGAAGTCCTCCAATGGAACATTGTCAAGAAACTATTTTATTACATTTTCAGAAACGCGAATGTAAGAATCACACTTTGTACAAATGAAACTATTACACCCGACGCAGCGTTACGCGCAGGGATCATTAAAGAATATCACGAATCGCTGCTAGGTGGTCATCAAGGTGTAACAAAAATCTACAACAGAATTGGAGAAAAGTACTATTGGCCGAATCTAAAAAACCAAATTCAAAACTTCATTAAATCCTGCGACAGTTGCCAGAGGAAAGAGTTAGTCCGGGTCAAAACACGACTGCCCATGCTGATTACAGACACCCCAGCAGATGCTTTCGATAAAGTTGCACTAGACATAGTAGGACCGCTTCCCACGACGGAATCAAACAACCAATACTTATTGACAATTCAATGCAATCTAACAAAATTTCTAGATGCCATACCTCTCCCCAACGCGACGGCCCAGACAATAGGCACGGCATTTACGAAAGAGTACATTACACGTTTCGGAGCACCGCGAATAATACTAACAGATCAAGGCCAAAATTTCATGAGTACAACGATTAAACAGATTTGCAAGTTATTTAAAATTAAACAAGTAAGAACCACCGCGTATCGGCCGCAATCAAATGGCTCCTTAGAGCGTAGCCATCTTGTACTTATTGAACACATTAAACATTACACAAGAACCGGTAAAGACTGGGACAAGTATGTACGTTTCGCAATTTTCTGTTACAACACCGCGGTACACGAAGGTACGAATTTCACACCACACCAATTGATCTTTGGTAAAGAGGCTCGACTACCATCGGACCTACGAACAACCGTCGCGACGACAAACTCATACAACACATTTACCCTCGATTTACTAACAAACTTAACCGAAATTCGTAAAAGAGCAGCACAAAATTTAAAGGACGCAAAATTGAAATCGAACGCATACTATGATAGAAAAATCAATGAACACCTCTTTGAAGCCGGACAGAGAGTATTTTTAATAAATGAAAACCGCACAAAATTCGAAGACCAATATAAAGGCCCATACATAATTAAGAGAATAATTGACGGAATAAACGCGGAAGTCTGCTTGACACCGAGTAAAACTAAAATTGTTCATCTAAACAAACTGAAACTAGCACACATATGTGACGAAAGTAATTAACGCCGAATAGACATGTAAGAAATACAATCTATAAATAAGAACAACACCAACAAAATCTAGATAGCCAGTGTAAAGCATTTTCACAATCCCTAACACTAACAACAACAAATACCTACGTATCTCTCGAACACCGTGCTTACGTGCCAGACTTCACGCTAAACCTTTCAGAAATATATGACGATCTTAACAAGAATTATTCAACAAATCTGTCATCAATACCAATGTTTCATGCGTTTAAACCATTACACTTAAATACGGACGATCTGAGAGCCAATAGTGTTGCGCTGAAGGAAATCATTAAACAAGCGACGGAAATAACCACGCACCATCGCGATAGGCAGGAAACAGGTAGCTTAAAAAGTGCCTTAACATTCGCGGGAGTAGGGTTAGGCTCAATAGGAATAATATATCTTATGTATAGATTTTCAGCATTCTCCGCGATTTTCAAACTCATTAAACTCTGCCCGTGTAAAAAACGGAAACATAGTAGATATGCCAAACGCACCTTTCGTGAGGCGCCGGTAGAACTTGAGATTGTACACCCACATTTCAATACCGGAACTCGTGGAACTAATGATACAATACATAACATTCCTTTGAAACCATTGCCGCCACCCGTTCCCACAGAAGAACCTAAAATAAGTAAGAACAGCTCTAACATAATAGTATATTGTGTAGCAAGGGCGTAAAGTGGGATTTTTTAGACCGAGTGTGGAGTTTGCAGTACTAGTCGGAGGCGAGGGAGCACGAGTCGAAGACGAGTGCATCCGCGAGCCGAAGACGAGTACTGCAACCACACGAGATCAAAAAGCCCACTTAGCCCTTGGTACACACCATATTTTTTGTAACGCATGTATTGATTTCTGCGTTTCTGTGCCTATAAGCGGCATATATATATATATATATATATATATATATATATATATATATATATATATATATATATATATATATATATATATATTATTGAAGAAGCGGGCAATAAAGAATCCTTTATTGCCCGCTTATTGAAGAAGCGGGCAATAAAGAATCCTTTACGCCCGCTTATTGAAGAAGCGGGCAATAAAGAATCCTTTACGCCCGCTTATTGAAGAAGCGGGCAATAAAGAATCCTTTATGCCCGCTTATTGCCCGCTCTTTTCAAGTGGTCAATAAACGGCTACTTTAGGCCCTATTTTTAGGTCAAAAAAACGCAGAAATCATGCATGTGTTACAAAAAAGCACTTGAACCCCGAATCTTACCTATGGACTACACCGAAAAACACCCTCTGGAAACCAGGGAAATCACAGATTTCTTTTAAATAAATACAAATAAGTCGATGGTATGACCTAGATACAACAAATAAGCGACACATGTCAGCATTATTTACTGTTAAGAAACAGATCTCCTGATGATAAGTTGGAAAATTAAAATAATGATAGTAATAAACAAAAAGTAGATAAGAATTGGGATGTAAAAAAAAAAAAAAAAAAACATAAATGTATGTAGCATAATCATGTAGTAAAAAGGGAATAGAATTATTAGAGTTACAGCCTTAAACGTTATATTATATTTCTCCTACACTGAGAAAAACTTACACGAAATAACACGCTGGCTGCTACAGTTGCGCCGCATGTCGGCATTGCGCAATAACGAAGTTAGGTGGCAGTACAACGAATCACGGTGACGCGTACTCTCTATTTCACGCTGTCTATGGCACGAGGATTGTCTGTGCATGCACGCCGGTTTCGTCTGCGCGCAGCCGATTTTCGTCGCGCAGTGTTTGAGTATCAGCGTGAGTGCAGAGGAAAACATCGTGCGCGCACCGAAAAACTTTCTGCCATAAACAGCGTAAAATGAAGAACGTCGCCAGGCGTGATTAGCAGTGCCTCCACTCGAGTAGGCGATTTTCGACTCTCATATTGCTGCGGTAGGACATAGACTTGGAAGGTGGCGCGCGTCACGCTACTTTCTTGTGTAAGTTTTTCTCAGTGTAGATCATAAGCTTACTCTAGCTCACTGCCAAAATTACCAAGCCCTAAACATATAGGAATAATGCATAACCCATCATATTCTACACATTATCATATGTACCATCGGACTGAATAAAGGTTTATACCACACTGCTTGGTCCATTTACCATACACACATGCATTCACAGTAAACAATAATCATTATAAAACACACCGAACGCTATATATTATGCCATACTGAATATTCACATAATCATACCTAGTACTAAGCCTATTACATTCATAACCATGTATAATCACACATATTGCCTTATGCCACGCATATGGTAACATAGGTAATGCACCCCTATGTTCCCTCTAACGGGGGGGGGCGGGGGGGGGGGGGGGGGGGGGTGTTACGTCATGACCCCTCTCTTTCCCAGCAACCATCCGATCCGTCACTTCCTTTCCACCGCACGCTTTACCTGATCCTCCGTTTCCGCTAGAATGCAACTCGCCCAGAAACCCCTCCTAAAACCGAGCCTACCTTCTCCAGTTCTCACTCTCACTCAAACACTTCTCAGACTAATTCCGACCTATTCACTTATCACCAACTACTGCACAACCGATCACTTACCAACTCCGGATATCTATTATCCAACCACCTTTTTCGTTATTAGTTGATACATACAATAAAACAATAGTTAACCCTCTCAGGCATCAAAAGCACGAAACGTATCCGTGTGCGAGGAGAGAGGGCACAACCAATCACGGCATCTAGCATGAGTGTGTTAGTACTCTGCGTCTGCGACTGTGCGTGAATGTGTCCCCACTCCCAGGCGCCACGGTGATGTATCCATCACTACTTAGTGGGCGCATACGCTTACCGGCTGAGATTTGACATCAACAGGCGCTGCGAGTTGCAGATACGGTCCTGGTCGAGCGCTCCCTACTCCGCGTCACTAGCGCTTGCCGCATGAGTGGGGACAACTGAGATGCTTGAGAGGGTTAAATCAACCAACCACGGGTCAATATATATATATTGTTACTAAACCACTTCATCTTCCACCGATCTCCTTCCTCCAATATCTGTTGTGATACAACAGATTTTTGATTTTTTTCGAATTTTTTTCAATTTTTTTCGAATTTTTCGTACATGAACAAATCCGAAATAAAATAAACAATGAATTTCCTCATCATATAATAACGAGAGAATCGCAAAAATTATTGGTAACTTTATTTTGGATTTATTCGTGTAATATAAAAAAGTAAAAGCAGTTTTAGAAAAAAATGAAAAAAATTTCAAAATTCATGAAGAAATTGATTGTTTATTTTATTTCGGATTTGTTCATGTACAAAAAATTCGAAAAAAATTGAAAAAAATTCGAAAAAAATCAAAAATCAAAAAGAAAAAAAAAAAAAAAAATTCAAAAAAAATTTGAACGAGTTAAAAATTTAAAAATACACATTTTTCATATCACGACATTTTATCTAAAACCCCATAGTGCTCGAGGTACGACGCATTTTCTGAAAACCGATTTTCCGCACAAAAAGTTGAATAACTTGGCGAAAAAAAATCGCAATTAAAAAAAAAAAAAACCGATGTGTAGCTTAATCTGGCCTCTTTCGAAGTCCTATTGGAAAAAAGTTTCTATATCTATTTCCCAAAAAATTACACGCGGATGTATGAAAGTATGAAAATCGCAAAAAAACGGTCATTTTCAACATTATCTAGCGAGTGCGGAAAATTTTTCGGAAAATTGAATAGGGAAGAAAAATAAAGCCGGTTCTTCCCACTTTTGAATGCCACCCGACCCATTAGGCTACAATTTTTTTTGACCGAGTTATTCAACTTTTTGTCTCGATCGAAAATTCGAAGAGTGATCCCGAACTTATGGACGGTACTGTACATCTAAAAAGATTAGAGATTATCCGCAAGATGGCGGCGTAATGTCCACTGTTACAATTGACACCCTGTTACAACCGACACCGATCTCCCCTAATCTTCTTATTTATACGCTATTCCGTTTATTGGGATCTAAATCATGAAAATACATTCAAATGACGTATGCAAGCAGACGAGACCTAGCCTCACATTTATGACAGCTAGCCTAACTTCCGAGTTAATTCCAGAATTGAGGTTATTATATCGATTTGTTAGTAAAAATCAGAGTAATCTTCTTATTCTTATGCTTTACCTTTGATTGGGATCTGAATCATGAAAATACGTTCGAATGACGTGTGCAAGCAGACGAGGCATAACCTCACATTTATGACAGCTAGCCTAACTTCCGAGTTCATTTCAAAATTGAGGTTATTATATCGATTTGTTAGTCGGAAATCAGAGTAATCTTCTTATTCTTCTACTTTTTTTTATTGGAATCTAAACCATAAAAATGCAAACGACGTATGCGAGCAGACGACCCTGACGACTTTTGCGCAAGGTTGTGAGAAGGTTTATATACCGATATTGAACGGTATATTTCCGGATTTACCACGGGTAATCACTTCAGAAATACAGTATATTTGCGCCTTTCTGCATACCGTATTTTACCGGCACTTCTACCGTATTCACGGGTACTGAACACAGTTTTCATACGGTATGAACACCGTTACCGTACCCTGTGTGAACCGACAAATTTCCTGGTCCCTTCAAAAAATTAGGTTTGACCGCAGTATGTGTACCGTAGTTCGACGGTTTCGATACCGTATTCTCACCACATTCATACCGTATTCTCACCATATCCATACCATATTCTCACCACATCCATACCGTATTTTCACCACATTCATACCGTATTCTTACCACATTCATACCGTATTCTCACCACATTCACACCACATCAATACCCTATTCGAACCGCATCCATACCTGAAAAAAAAATTCAATAAAAAAAATCGGGAAGTGCGAGACAGCGACGCCTTGGCGGTAGAAGACATGTAGCGAATTTCATTGAGAAATAGAGCTCTTCAGCAGATCTCAACCAACGTCGGGATAGCATGATTTCTAAAGGAGATTCCCTGTTTGCCTTCGTACCAAAGCGTCGCTCTTTTCTGAGCAAGACATATATCGGACTATTCTGTACATGGTATTTATTGATGACAGGAAATTACAATAATTCATTTTCTTCGCTAATGAGTAATTTAATTAAAAATGTAATTGGTGAGTTGCAACACTAGTTGGGAACAACTGCATTTTCCCGTCCGTAGTATCACGGTCTTCCATGACTCGCACGACGAAGTAATATCGTCGGAGGCGGCCTCGATACTTCAGCAGCCGCATACTCGGTGCGTTTCGAGTACATTTGCCCTCTCACATCATCCATGGTACCTGCTTAATTTCAATAAACGATTTCACCCAATTTTCAATAATATTAAGATTTAATAATCCATCAGAACACGTTATAAGACCTTCCGTGGTGACTGGAACGAGCTCGGTACTTTGACGCTTTCTTCCGGGATCACCACATGTCCCGTTGTATCGCTCCTCTCCAGCACACACTCCTTCGATGTAGTTACCAACCTTCTGAAAATTATTAACACGCTGCGGAATGTACCTACTATTTTCTAGGTTATGTCTCTAACTTTTCATTGTATTCCAACGCGGGTATATCGAGGCATTGTACAACGGCTTTACGTAACGTCAGAAATGAACGCTACATACACACGAGAGTCGAGGAAGTTTCACCAATTTTTTTGACGACTGATTTCAACACAAAGCTGAGTAACTATGTCGATACGTGCGAACGAGTATACCGCTTTGACAACGCGTGGCGGAGCGAACGCCGCGACGCTTATCGTCCTGCTGGAGAACTACCATAACGGTTTTAACGTGCTTCATGAGTCATAAATTTCATATACTTTTGTTTCGCTGAATTAGAAGGATTTTTATATAAATAATATATAAATAATATGATATAAATTCATTTTCATTTTCATTTACGTTATTTTCACATAATAAATATTATTTTTATACTGATAATCAAATTGCTGTTTGAAATTATTGCAGTACAGAATCCCAATATACCCAAAATATTTTCCACATTTTTTTTACAACATTGTTCAGGATTTCATTCCAAGGCGTGTACAGTGTTACACGCTTAATACGCTTAAGTGTGTTATACGTCTATGAATTATCCGAAAAATATCTAGATCCTTTGGAAAAATAACTTGTGAGCAGAAATACCGTCATATAACTAAGGTACATAGTACCGTATTTTTGGTAAAAAAATACCGTCGTACAACTGGATACATACTGTATTTTTAGAGTAAAAATATCGTCATACAACTCAATACATACCGTATGTTTCGAGAAAAAACACCGTTTACATATAATTTACATACGTGACTCATACTCTGTTCATGCGTACTTTATCTGCCATTACGACTGTGAACATTCAGCTTCAATACCGTATTATTAGAGATTACCTACGGTGTATAGACGGTATGCATCCGAGCTCAAAAATACGGTATTTATTCCTACAAAACACAGTTTTACTACGGTGCGGTTACTCTGTTTATACCAATACCACGTGTTCACGGTTGATATACCGACGTTATACGTTGGTCAAAAGCCGTCAGGGCATACACATCCCAGATAACAATTTCCATCTTACGATATTATACAAGAAGCAATTATCGAATTATTTCAAAGTCTACAGTGTAAAAAATATGCCTTCTGTGAAATGTCAATATTATATGTAATTTTCCATGTAAAAATAAGTGTATGCAAGAAATTATATACTTTTTACAAACATTGAGAACCTCATAAAATCCATAATTTCTTTTGTGTGATTATGATAGATAAGTCCATAATATTCAAATGTAAAATCTATAAAATCTATATATGAAATATAAAATCAAAATACGTGTACGAAGAAATGGTTATTTAATTCAAACTTCGAATGGTAAGGAAAAGTACTACTTCTTTATACAATAAGTGTTGCAAAAGTATAAGATTCGTTTATAATAATGTTATAACGAATATTGGTAATGTATATTATCCGATATATAATTGTTGGAAATAAAATATGGAAAATGTTGTCTGAGACAGAATAAACAATTCTTAAATTCAGAATATTATTTTTGATCCAAGAATAAAACATTTCACTATAAATAAATTTTCACTATAAATTTCACTATAAATAAAAATACTATACGAATTTTAGAAACCGAACAAAAATGCTGAATTTATTTCTATGGCATGCTCCTTTATCCTTTTCTTTTTTTGTCCATGTTTTTGTCATACCTATCCTTCGTCCTTTACAGACCTGAGGGTTTCCGAACAGGATTCCTAGTTCCTCGAGACACAGACTCTGTGAATTCACCAATCGCAAGCACGTCTACCTATCAACTCCCACCGATCGAAGCACCGACATTTCCTACTCCAGAAGAAGCTCTCGAGATACCAATATTCACAGAAATTCCACAGTCAGAAGCAAATAACCAGTCCAATTTAACATCCTCTATTTCCGAACCAAAAATGACACCACAAGAAGATGCTGTTACATTTAACGACGTGGTGAGATTATTTGTGTCGTATGATATGGGATCGAGCAAACGAGGCTCTGGTCACCAGTACGATAGTTTAAATGGATATGCTGCACTGATCGGAACACAGTCAGGACTTGTATTAGATTATACAACCAGAAATAGAAAATGCCGCAGGTGTGATTTAGGTCATCCGAAGAATGATCATGATTGTCGCTTGAATTTTTATGGAAAGCGCCAAGTCAATGGAGCCAGACGCTGCGGCTCATCTTGCAACTCGAAGCAGTATTTTGAAGGAACGAAATGTAGAGGTTGGAGTTTTTATAGGAGACAATGACAGTTCGAGTATCTGCGCCGTCAGAAATGCAAGCAAGCACACCATTATAAAACAGTCAGACAAAAATCATACCTCCAGAGGTGTAACTAATATGTTATATAAAATTGACAGGAAGACTGACCAAAATAAAGAAATGAGCGCAGAAGCCATCAAATATTTTCATCGATGTTTCACGTATGCAATGGCTCAGAATCAAGGAGATTCTCAACAAATGGCAGTAGCTATCAGAAACATTCCATATCACGCATATAATCGGCATGATAATTGTGGGGAGTGGTGTGGATATTTGCAAGATCCAGAAAATTATGCGCATACAACTATCCTTGGTGGCTTTCGAAACGAGACTTTATTTGAAAAGTTGAAAGATCTTTTTGGCAAACTAGCAGACAATGCAGAAAAATTTGCAGCTGGAGCTTCAAGCCAAGCTAACGAAAGTCTGAATGGTGTTATGTCTAAGAAAGCACCCAAAGCTATATGCTATAGCCTCTCTGAGTCTGCTGATTATAGGTATGCCTGCGCGGTAAGTCAAAAAAATATGGGAGAAAAATATGTGCAAGATACGTTTAAAAAAGTTCAAATGAGTCCTGGGTCACATTTGTCAAAGCATGTGGAACGGACCATGAAGTCAGCTCGGTTAAGGTCTATAAAAGCGAAGACACCAGCTTTTAAGCGTAGGCGTCAATTTCTAAGGAAGCAACGAACACAACTTAGAAATAGAAGAGACCTCATTGAGGGTGAAACCTATAGAAGCCATATTGGTTTACTCGAAATGCCTGCTGTTGAACAAGATCAAAATACTGATTTGCCAGAGCTATCTCAGGATGTGGATGTTGAGGATCACAGTCAATCAAAAGCCATTGTTTTTTTTGACCTAGAAACTTCGGGGTTTCAACTCAACTGTGACGTTTTGCAAGTTTCGATGAAGTGTGGAGATTCTACCTTCAATAAGTACATCAGCCCTACCCAGCGCATACCTTTGTCAGCTTCCAAAGTCCACGGTTTAACAAACGAGAACCGTGAGCTGTTTTTGCGGGGAATAATAGTACCGTCCCAACCTCTGCGCATAGTAGTCGGGCAGTTACTAGAGTTTTTGAAAGATTTGGGCAAGCCGTGTGTTTTAGTCGCACATAACTGTGCATTTGATGCCCCTCGTATCCTGCGAATTATAAACCATGCAGGCCTTACCGATGAATTTACAGGCGTGATTGACGGATTTGTCGACACTTTACCATTATGCAGAAAAAAATTTCCGGGTGAGGATTGTTCTTTGACCGCACTGGCAGCCAAAAGTTTTTCTTTGAGCACCGAAAAGGCGCATGATGCAGAATATGATGTACTCATGTTACAGAATGTATCCTTACATCATTTCAAGATTGAGGAGCTGCTTGCTGGCACTAAATGTTTCATTAAATTAATACAATCTTTGGAAAATTTTAAATCACTTGAGCCTTTGCAAAATTGTATATCCAAAGAAATAAGAAAGAGGATGGCCGATGCGGGCATTGGTTATAGATTGATAGTAGACACTTTCTACAAGGGGCGGGCAGAAGTCATAGCATTAGTAGAAAAAAAAGAAAGCGGAAAAAAACAAGTCATTAAAACTAAAAAAGTACTTGGTAGTATTTTAGAGCACTTGGGATCACTCCAGTAATTTTTTGTGACATGTACTATACGTACTAGACTGTGATATTATATGTATAATAGGTACCGCAAAATGTATTCATTCTTGTTCCTCTATATTGAGTAATGTAATAAGCTTTTAAAATAAAATAAAATTCAAAATAAACTCATATTGTTCAATTATTCACGAAAGTTATATGTATGTACTCAAAAAAAAAAAAAAAAAAAAAAAAAAAATAATAATAATAATAATAATAAAAATAATAATAATAATGATAATAATAATAATAATAAAAATAATAAAAATAATAATAATAATAATAAAAATAATAATAATAATAATAATAATAATAACAATAATAAAAATAATAAAAATAACACACAGCTGTTTCAAACGAATGTGCGACGTTGCCGCAATTCTCACCTTGCTCGACTGTCGCTGTCGAAAAACGTGCAAATCAGTTTACATTTTTTGTTATAACTCGTAAACGAAGTAGACGATCGACTTGATTCTTTGCGAGCATCTTCTAGAAAGTGCAATTTAGCATCTGATAGTTTTTCATTGTGGTCTTAACGTTTTATCTCGTGTTTTTAAACGAAAAGTGACATTTCGTCCCGTATCCATCATATGCCGCCATAAGAGCCCGTGTATAAGAAAATATTTTCGATTAATGATTACTCGGAAACGAGTTAGGTGAATTCGCTGAAACTTCACCACATATCGTGTTTTACATTGATGAATATCCCATATGAATTTGAAGTGATTCTTATCGTTTTCGTTTGGGTAGCCAACCTCCTTAAGCAGGGCTAACGCTAATGTTCTGCTGTCGCGCATCATCTTATATACCAAATATTTCCGTCACGTGACGCTTGCTGATCCGCAAGGTAGTGTGTGTCTTCTCGTCCGTGTGATTTCGGCAGGTATTAATGCCGGATACGTTACAGTACTTTGAATAAAATACACCTGTTTGTACTGTGGCCTAAGAATGCTTATGTATACTTACGTTTAATGTACTATATGTATGTGCCCAATAAACACCAGATCGTATAAAAAAAACGTATAAAAAGGTCATATACTCTACGTTTATTCAGAGTGAAAATGTTCCTCAGTTAAACGCATAAGCAGCGTTTATTGAATACGTTACGTCTATACGTTTAACATTACGCAATAAACAACGTTTAATACACGTATACCACTTGAATATTTGGCCAAATTATTGTTGCGCGAAAAAAATTAAGATACTCAAGGGGTTAGGCCACTCTAGAATTTTTGAAAAATCGTTTTTTTTTTGTTTTTTTTTTTATGGTCCCCTAGGACATACCCCGGCACACTCATTAGTCGAGAGAGTCTAAGCTGTAAATCCACTTAACCCGTTCACCGGCAGTAATCCTTTTAACGCCATTTCTTGGATTTTATTAGGTATGAGTGGGGATATGCAAGTATGAAAAGACCTGGACGGTCTTACGCAGTTGTTGCCGTCCCAAATAGACCGCACACCCCTTAGTTCCTTTTATTTCTCCTGAACACTGCCCCTACCATCGCACTTCCAGGTAAGGACGGGTGACCGTTTTCAGGTAGACCGAGGGGATTTCGGGTCGCACTAATTGTCACTTAGAGCTGGGCCTGCTCCGAAGAGCACAGTGAGGCCGGGGTATGCCCTAGGACCTCAAAAATGGTGTCCCAAAAGATTATGGCTGGGAAAAATCTCCAAGTACTCGGTTTTCGAATTTTAGTACACTCAGCAACAAAATTAACGGCGCACCCGGCAGTCGGCGAAATAATGCCGACTTTTAAAATGCTGTAACTCAATGAAAAATTGTAAAAAAAAAAATCATTCGGGGAAGCATTTTGAAGGCTGAAAGTTCATCTTCAAGATGGTTTTCGAAAATTTTTCCAACGGCCATTTTTGATGTCATGGCGTAGGTTTGAGTGCCGGGTTGCGAAACGCCAAAGAAAAAAAGTTTTTCAAAGTTCTCTACGGGGCGTTAAAAAAGTTGAATAACTTACAAGTAACGTTACCCAAGTGTCACTCTCCGATTTTGATCAAACTGTGAAAAACTTGTAGAACGGTCAAAAATAATCGACACGTATTTTTTTTTATATGTGCAAAGGCAGCATTCCAAGGGTGGTAACAACCCGATGCATTTTTAGCCACTACAAGAAACGGCGGGTCACAACTTCAATAGAAGGCATTTCGGAAGGAAATGTTCATAAGAAAAGTTATAGAGTTTCAAAATATGCATCCGTTTTCACCGTTTTTCAGGTCGTCAATGGTTGTTATCTCACAATTAACGAGCGTTGAAAAATATGACAAAAATTTCAATCCTATAAATTGGCAGATGATTCTCAACATGTAATAAAAATATGAGTTTCCATGTACGAACTGCAAATTGGCCCTGACCTGGCCAATGGCTTCGACACCTGCAGTGAAGGTCAATCCAATACCATCATTCGATGCACGTTTTAAAAGTCTGTAACTTTTTTTATAAACATTTCCTTCCGAAATGCCTTGTATTGCAGTTGTCACCCGCCGTTTCTTGAGGTGTCTAAAAATGCATCGGGTGGTTACCACGCTTAAAATGCAGCCTTTGCACGTATAAAAAATACGTGTCGATTATTTTTGACTGTTCTACAAGTTTTTCATAGTTTGATTAAAATCGGAGAGTGACACTTGGGTAATGTTACTTGTTAGTGAAAAAAAATCGTGCGACAAATTTCTAGGAACCATTTTGAAGAGGAGGTTTCAGGCTACAAAATGGCTGCCTCGAAAGTGCAGGCATCGCAGATTAAAGGTATTGCAAAATTATTCATGATTTTCTACTACTCAAAACTTCGAACGCGTTTATCTCAAAACTACATTTTTTAAGTTGGCCGAAAACATAACTCAGACAATTTTCAACCGATTCACTTGAAACTTCGAATATATCTTGAAAAATACATTGTCTGTGGAAGTACGTAGGATTTTTTTTTATATTGCATAATTCATATTCGACTACATGCCCGCAAGGGCGATAAGTCAATAAAGGATAAATAAATAAATAAATTGCATAGTTCATTTGTTATTACCAATTATCTGACGATTTTTCAGGCAAATTTTTCACTTTCCACTTTAGAAGTGCGTCATTTGGTCAAAAATCAATATATCGAAAAAATCCTACGTACTTCTATAGCAGTTATTATATAATAATCAAAAAAAATTCATTGGCTTATCATGATTACAAAATTACAGGAGCTATTCGTTCGGCCGTGGACCCTAGAAAACCGGAGACGTCATCGCAAAAACTATGGAGTCTGCATGTTAGGAGACCGAACTGAGTCATCCCCACCCCTGGAAAACGTCCCTGTTTTTTCCGCTGTATATCTATAGCTATAGGTAAACTAAAGTTCGCTGCGCCTCTAGTGGCGCTAAGTAAAGCCTCAGGTTGTCATGGGAACCGCTTTAGGAACCGCGATATTCAACTGTTATTTGAAAATCTGCTAGAGTCGTATAAATTATAATAATAAAGAATATTTTGAATTACGCGTTTTTATATTCAACAACTCTCATTATTGAATAATTAATTACGAAATGGGTTGTTCGATTCCTGGCTGCAATGTTAGGTACTCATCAACCCGAAATAATAATAAGCGGAGAGCTATTCATATTCGAAATAAAAGTTCATTTGCGGTTCCTAAGGTGAGCTCAAAACGTGCAATTATAATTCTGATAAATATTTCAATTATGGGGTTATATACGTTTACGCTCGGGAAAATTGAGAGTTTTGATCGATTTTTTTTTGGTACGTAATGATAATTTTATTCAAACCAACTCCATAGTATCGAATAACATGTGTTTCGCAGCATTTGTAGGAATTATTTCATTGGAAAATTTGAAAAATTGTAAAAAACACGGCCCTCGTCCCGAAACGCCTTTTTTTCCATCGTTTGCGGTGACTATGATATTTCGGGAACGGCTTGACTGAAAAAAAAAAAAAAAAAAAGCACCTTAGTATATAGTATTACTTTGTTCGTGAATGAAGGGTTTTACAAAAAAAAAAAAATTGTTACAAAAATGGCGATGATTTTCCCAAAAAAATCGGATTTCCATGTTCCAAAAATAGAGTTTTCCGGCCGAAAAAAATAGAAACCTTTGTCCAAATAAAAATCTCTTCGTTCACAAACTAGCTATCATAATTAAGAACAACACCTCCAAATTTCGGATTAATTGATGAATTGGTTTTCGAGAAATCGTAGTCACCGCAAACGATGGAAAAAAAAGGCGTTTCGGGACGAGGGCCGTGTTTTTTACAATTTTTCAAATTTTCCAATGAAATAATTTCTACAAATGCAGCGAAACACATGTTATTCGATACTATGGAGTTGGTTTGAATAAAATTATCATTACGTACCAAAAAAAAATCAATCAAAACTCTCAATTTTCCCGAGCGTAAACGTATATATCCCCTTATACTCGGCGCGTTTATATAAAAAGTAGTGTGCTTGAGTCATTTCCGTGACCTTTAGCTTATTTCTGTACATCGTTATACGTACAATTAGATTTCAAGTTCACTAAATGAAGTTCAATTACAATTACTAGGCTTGAGTTCTCATCATCCTGCTTATTATCGTCATATCGTAATATTAGTCTTGTCCCATCTGTATTGAGTAAATAAATAGATAAATAAATGAACTTCATTAATATATAAGTTTTTTTGTAATAATTGTTTATTGAACAATTGTGATAATACTATACATTGGCATATTCTGGCGTTGATTTTGTCCCATATGTATTAAGTAGATGAACAAATTAATGAATTGCAAACTTTATTTACGTACGATATTTAATAATTAATTAATTTTAAGTAATCGCCTCAGTTGCAATTAGGTGACTGTGCCATTAGGGACTGTCCATATATTACGTAACGCAAAATGCTACAGTGTACACGGAAAGACAAACTGCGCTCCTAACCTCTCGAGACTGAGAGCGTCAGCCGCTCATAGTACAAGGATGAATACACTTCCCGCTGGTTGGCGGGTGACGCTACCAGCTTGCGTGGACTCTCATGGTCTCACTCGACTGGGACGGCAGAGCTCCCAGTCGCTGTGAGTTTGAGAGCTCGCCGCACGCCGTCCAAAACCATCGTATATTGAATTACTTTCTCCTTCCGAATTTGGACGATCGATCTATATCATGGAAATTTTTTTTCATACATATCAATCTGCTTATTAAGATGTGATTGGTAGATCATGAAATTGTTCATTTTTGTAATTCAATACAGGAATAATAAACGACAAACGTGATACGTTGTCAATAAAAAATTCTGGAGATATTTTTATTTCTGATATTTGAAACAAAGTTCATTCAAACACATATTTTTTTCTACATAAAGCTAAAAAAATATCAAGAATTGAAAATTTGGAATTATAAAATTTTCTTGTTTTTTTTTTCACAAACGTGATATTAAAGAGAAATATTTTCCACACTCAAAAAAGAAAAGTTTTCCAGACTACCATCAAAATTTGAAAGACGATTCCCGAGTTACGATTAAGTGGCACATGCATGGTGCTGAAACGCACCGATAACCAAAACAAAGGATAGAAAAAGAAGTTACGATTAACGATACTAAATATCTTAATATTTTTCTAATTATAATTTTTTTTTTTTTTTAATAACAGTAATCGGAAATCATAGGATAAATGTGTTATCTAGTAGTAATTTACTTTACTGCAAAAATACAGAATTCATTTATGAAGAGTGAAATTTACAGAGAAAACCTTGATACCTATCCCTAACTCGCAACACAAAAAGGCGCATGGGCACGCCACGACGGAATCGCAATCGTCTCTCTCGATTGGGAGGCCTGGCGTCCCAGGTCCGTTGGCACTCGAGCGTTCCTCACTTGCGCCACCGCGCGTTCAGCGGGAGACAGTACACCGACCACATGAGTGGTACTGCTATTACACGATAGGTTGGTACGCTGGGAGCGCAGTTTGTCTTTCCGTGTAGTATAGGGAACGCCATGCACGCACTATCCCAAAACGCGTTACGTAATATATGGACAGCCCCTTATACAATTACATTTACTAGGCTTTAGTTCCAATTCTCATGCTTGTTATCGTCATATCATAACAAGACTTGTCTCATATGTATTGTAACGTCCCAAATTGCCAGCTTTCCTGGCTGCTCGTTCTTGTATGTGTGCTTGACAATTTGTCGTTACGTTTGTGAGAGTTTGCGTGTCTGTGTGCGTGTGCGTGTGCGTGTTCTCTGTTGAAACCTTGAGAGGAACAGCTGATCTCGGTATTCGGGAATCAAGCTGCTCACAAGGCCGGCATGTGCATGTTTTGCGTATTCTTACAAGAATCGGACTTCGTGCTTACTTGCCGATAAGACCGCTTGCAAGAACGCTAATGTGGTGAGTGCATTCGAAATCCTTACAGGAAACGATCGAGGCTTGTTATTAAAGCAGCAGATCGCCTGCAGAATCGATATTTTGGTGTAATCTGTAATTTACTCGAAATCTTCCAGAAAACAATCGCTTACTGCAATAGTACAACAGATCGTCTGTAAGATCGAGATTTTGGTGATGACGAGTGTTGGGTAGTGTATGTGATTGACTCGAAGTCCTTCAGAGAGCGATCGTTTACCGCAGTAGTATAACGAATCGTCTGACGAACCGAGATTTTATGGATATTTGATTATTTTAGGATAGGTAAAATATATTAGAATATCTGATGGTTATTTGTATATGGGCTATTCCGCGTCAACCGGATCAGTCATCTCTCAGATATTTTTTTAATTTTGCATGTCGATTGTCCTCGGGGAGTTAGATTTTTGTGCCAAAGGATTTTTCAATTAGTGCAAAATTCGTTGAGTTATTTGCATAAACAAATTCGAGCAAGGTTTTTTTCAAAAATTCATAACTCCGCCAAAAATGACACTAGACTAGATTTTTTTTTTTAGTTTACGCGGAAAGAGTCATAAAATGTATAAAAAAATAAGTACTTCGAAAAAAGTTTGTTCATCCTTTGTTTATTTAACAATTAAGTTTTCAAAGATTTTTAAAACAGTGAGCAACACGACCAAAAATTTTTTTTTCAATTCTGACATGTTCCTTGAACTATACTACAACCTGTGAATTAATTCCAGAGATGTGTTTTTCTTCGTTTTCGAGTAAAAAATCATTGAAGGTGTCGATGCGCATGAAATTGCGGCGCGCCGAGTCTCTACGTAATGGCGGGCGGCCGGTTGCCGTCCACCGCTACTCCGCTGTGGCGTCGCAGCGTTAGTTTAGAGTCATTTTCACGATGTAGGACATGATTGAAAAATCTGAAAAAAATACTGTACCCTCACAAGGCCTGCTCGAAGCGATAAGTGAAATTTCAAGAATGTGTTTTTCACCGTTTATCTATTACAGAGATTCAAAATAACGGTTATATACCATGAGAGTGCACATAAATAATAATAATTACAAAACTTGCAAAAATTACATAAAACTGTAGAATGTAGGGTTTACTCTTCCTCTGATGAGTCATTTACCCGTAAATCTATGCGCTAAGATAACCATGTAAGTTATGACGAAAACCTTTGCTCACATTTCTAAGTTTAATGCCCAGTTTGATCAAAGATTAATAGATTGTATCCATAGAATAAGTGATTTATTTGTATAAAATATATAATTGTAAGTGCGTTCATTTCGCAGCTTCCACATATCTTCGGGGGTGATTATAAGTACTAAAATAAGTAGCAAGTTTTGTAATTATTATTATTTATGTGCACTCTCATGGAATGTAACCGTTATTTTGAATCTCTGTAATAGATAAACGGTGAAAAACACATTCTTGAAACTTCACTTATCGCTTCGAGCAGGCCTTGTGAGGGTACAGTATTTTTTTCAGATTTTTCAATCATGTCCTACATCGTGAAAATGACTCTAAACTAACGCTGCGACGCCACAGCGGAGTAGCGGTGGACGGCAACCGGCCGCCCGCCATTACGTAGAGACTCGGCGCGCCGCAATTTCATGCGCATCGACACCTTCAATGATTTTTTACTCGAAAACGAAGAAAAACACATCTCTGGAATTAATTCACAGGTTGTAGTATAGTTCAAGGAACATGTCAGAATTGAAAAAAAAATTTTTGGTCGTGTTGCTCACTGTTTTAAAAATCTTTGAAAACTTAATTGTTAAATAAACAAAGGATGAACAAACTTTTTTCGAAGTACTTATTTTTTTATACATTTTATGACTCTTTCCGCGTAAACTAAAAAAAAAAATCTAGTCTAGTGTCATTTTTGGCGGAGTTATGAATTTTTGAAAAAAACCTTGCTCGAATTTGTTTATGCAAATAACTCAACGAATTTTGCACTAATTGAAAAATCCTTTGGCACAAAAATCTAACTCCCCGAGGATAATCGACATGCAAAATTAAAAAAAGATCTGAGAGATGACTGATCCGGTTGACGCGGAATAGCCCATATATAAGGATGTATGAATATTGAATTTAATTTACCTTTCAGTTATATAGTAATAATATGAATATAACGCTTGGCGGATACTTGCCGCACAAGTCTTTTAAATGTATTTATACTTTTAATGTATAGTTTGTATATTATGAAGTATTGACTATGCGTTGACCGACTAATTGTATGATTGAGACTGAGATGCCTATGCCTCACGGCACGCGCCTTATATACTTAGCCGTAAGATAATCCCTAGCTAATCCTAGCTAATCCTAAATGTTCGATGGCATTCTATGATGTCCATTTTTTGAATAGATAATTTTAATGCAAAATTATGTTATTATTTCTTTCTTAGAATTTAATTTCCTTTAATTTGATGTTTTGTTTATTTAAATTGGATCATTTTATGATTTCATGAAAACTTCCATGGGTTTCCATGGTGTCTATTTTTGTGGATTTGGTCTCTACTTTCCATATGCAAGTTTCCGTTCAATCACTGTAATGATCCCATGAATACTACGTGTTCATATTTTTAATATGTTGATTATTTGTTGTTCAATTTAAGAAAATTGAAATAATAGCAAATCGTCTCGAGCTATGTTATACCTATATCTCTATATCTATATATACGATGTTTTAGGACGTCGTAGTATTAGGTAAATGAATGAATAACCCGCACGGAAATATTTATATGCGAAAAATACATGCAACATATATGTCGCACTTATAACATATATGTGCGCAAAATCCAAAGATGTCGCATATATTATAACATATATGTATCCTATATGTTTGATGAATTTTACACAGTGTTGACATCTATGTCGACATCTATGTCGACATACATGTCGCAACATGTATGTTGACATTTATATCAAACTTATAAAAAATAAATGTTACTTATATTTTAGCGCAAAAAACAAATATGTCGCATATATTTTTCGCATATAAATATTTCCGTGCGGGAAACGAGCGGAACAACGCATAATTTGCAAATTTTATTGACATATAGTACATCATACCGTACATAATAAGTTTTTATTCACCTAGAATAACGAACAACTCTTCCAAAAATGGAGGAGCGCTGTTCAAACTCACACGGGCAAAACTCTTAGTTTGGAGTGCCGCGTTTGCGAGAACCACTTCTTGGACGAGGAAGTGGTTCGGTTTGACGATATTGTAATGCCCGATGGAGCAATTTGTCAAATCGAAAGACTCAGGCCTAGACCAAAGATTGGAGCAGTACCATCTGTTTTCACGCCCCTACCAATTGATCAATCGCTAGAATCAGAGGAAATTCAAGATGAACAACAAAATAATGAGCCGTTGGATTTTCATAAATTGATCAATGAAATACAAACTATTAACATGCCTAATAGTGCGTGGAGTTCAACTTTTTTACCCGAAGCTAGTGAAATCATTTTTCTGAAATGGAATCCGCTCAATTACAGTATTGATAAAAAACTAGTGGTGACCGAAAGTTTAACTTTGAAAGTAAGAACCACTCTTGTTGACACTTTTCGGGGGGTCTAGCGATTGGTAAGACCAATAATTTTACGGGAATTTTCGAGTCCAGCATCGCTGGACATACTTTATACTATCCGACAGTACTACCATCAATAATGATACATAAGGACTTCTATACTTACATTCTTGTAGATTATACATTATGATCGACAAATTACTACCGACATCATCCGTAAAAATGTACTATGTAATCGCCAAGATTTAGTGGAGGAACTTCAGCTATTAGATGAACTGAAATCGTGTCCAGGAGTGCAAATTAAGGGTCAGGCGATGAGGTGCGTGTCGGTGGAATTTGTTACCTGCGCGACGAAATAGCTTTATTTGCTGTAATATATTCCTTGCTTAGGTCAGAATTGTGCACATCATACTTGCCGAACGAACCTCTCAGTGCAAAACCCTCGCTGAGGTCCCGATGCAATCACTGCCAAAAATACAGAAAAATTATTCAAATAAGTTGCGTCGAAAAGTTTTAGATGTATGGAAGAAAAGGCACGAACGAACCAAAGGTGTCGTCAAGTGTGTTAAACGCAAAAACCTGAGGCTGCAACAGAAGGTACTAAACTTGAAGGCAGAGATAGAATCGTCCAAATAGAAGTGCGCTGCAGCTGCTGAAGATGCTGTGGAGAGTGCAATCGTTTCTTTGCCTGAGCCTCGACAACAAGCCGTAAAGGCTTGCTTCGCTGCTTCAAAAGTGAAGAGCTCCAGGGGCAGACGCTATGAGATAAGCTGGGTATACGAATGCTTGTTATTGAGAATCAAGAGTCGTAAATTGTATGAGCATCTTCGAGCCCATCAAATCTTAGCTCTGCCCTGTGCTGACACCCTGAATAAATACATCAGGCGGATGAATGGTTGTTATGGCTTCCAGCAAGTAACGTTCGACCTTCTGAAAAAAAAATCAGTAGCGTTAAAATCAAAGGAAAGGAGAGGTTATTATTCATGCCATATTACAATAGATGAGATGATTGAGATTATTCCAAATGTGGGATTGTAATTACACCTGAAATAATCATATAGGTACACTTTTAATCGATGAAATGAAGCTTACTGAAAATCTTAGCTTCAATCGACGTACCCTGACTGTCAATGGCTTCACCGATTTTGGAGACCACACACCTGTCCATCAGCAATCACAGAAAGGAGACCACGCTCTGGTGATGATTTTTCAGCAGTTCCGAGGATCTTGGATTTAATCGTTGGCAGCTTTTCTTAGCAGAGGCTGTGCCACATCAAAAGTTCTGCATCACCTGATCATGGAATGCATCATATTGTTAGAAAAAGCCGGCTTTCACGTCGATATAGTTACTACTGACGGTGCTACTTGGAATAGATCTATGTGGAAACTTTTTGGCATTAGTGAAGAAAATATCAGTTACGAACACATTTTTGACGAGTCTCGAAGACTTTGGTTTTGCTTAGATTTTCCACATCTCATAAAAACCTTGCGTAATTTTGTGACCAAAAAATGCACAACATGGGTAGAAAATCAATATACATACCTTCAGCGTTATAACACAGCCTTGTCATGTATCTTTAAATTATTCTATTTTTTCAGACACCTAATGGCGATGTCCATTTGAAACACTGGGATGCTGTTAAAGCCAAAGAGAATCCTTTAGGTTTCAATTCAAAAGTCTACCCGAAATTATCACAAGGGGATGTCCGCCCAAAGGGATACCAAAAAATGAATGTTGCTCGGGCTTATCGGGTACGAGTGATGCTCATGATTGTAAACTTTGCATCAGAATATTCTTCGAATTGTATTTACCAATGCGTAATGACATTTTTAGTTCTTCGGGAAACAAACTGGAGTAGGCATGCTAGTATACCAGGCTGACCATGAAGATCTGGTTGCATGCGCTCCTAGTTTCAGCCTGATAAACAATGTCCATGAGCTTATTGTAGCTATGAGCTCTAGGACACCTGCACAAGCCTTACGAAAAAATGGCGATGCAATAACGGTACTACATATTTCCTCACAAATAGAATGGTGTCACTTTTCTAGAGACGCTTTCTTGTTGCGATCCAAATCTCAAAATCGTACATTTTTAACCCACAACATTTTAACACAGCACATCCGTTCCTTCTTGGAATTCCTAAACAAGTGGGAAGTAGGTGCAACGGAAAACGACTTTCTGTTTATGCCACAGAGTACTTGTTATGGACTAAAAATCACCCTAAGAGCCACGATAGAAATTTATGTATTACGGATTACCTCAGAGATGTTGCGCATTAATTTACAGCCGAATAGTCTTAATAAGAAAGAAGATACTAAGAAATTGTATTTGCCTTACTCGAATATGCTGCATAGGTTACGTTCTGAAAGTTGTTCCTAGGTGTATTTAGTTCCTAGCACATTTGTTGACGTGAAAAAACGTGGTCTCAGACTCTACCTTAACATAAACATTCATTGACGTCAATCGTAGGCATTGACGTCAGTCATTGACGTCATAGTCATAGTGTCAACATTAGACGAGCCTAGGACAAAAACGTATATAAAGAGAGTCGTCACACCCCTTCGCTTTATTAAACGTCTTCACCTGCAGCACACGATGACACTTGGCTCATCGTGTATTGAGATAATGGAGCCCACACAGCACATATGACGGATTTACGTCCATAGAACGTTTCTTTGCGAACGTTTTTTGTATCTTGAACTATAACGTTCAGGAGACGTCCCAAATGAAACGTTTATATGATTGTCCGAGGGACGTTGATTGGACGTTCGTCTTAAGCTTGCTCAGCGCCCCTCGAGGCAGCGCCTCGAGCGTCTGGTCGCCACGCTGCTAGTTTGTTCCGTGCGCCCGTACTACGTAGTTTCGTGCAGTTATGGCCATTCCACAATCAGCCCTTCCGTATCGTACCGTACCGTACCGTAGAACGGGCGCACGCGCAATAGCCAAACATCAATGATACTGTTGGTGTGCGCATGCGCTGTCGGTGTGCGCGTGCGCCCGTTCTACGGTACGGTATGGTACGGAAGGGCTGATTGTGGAATGGCCATTACTAATATAAAACGTAAAACGTGAGGGCGTATTTCCAGTGAACACAGTTATGTGACAGCGATATCACGATTACGAAACCCCTGTTCCTTCGAACTTCACAGTTACGTACCGTGTAACGTACATGTAACATACACGGACTCTAAAATGTCCGCCACAAGCCAATGTTACATTGATGTAACAGGTACAGACTTCGGATACAAACCGAATGCGTCCTGGATAGGTAATAGTGATCTCACGACAATACATAATTGTGACGTCGCGGTGACAGATTATTTATGTTACCCGCACAGCCTATTTACACGAAGCACATGGGGCGAAGTTACGTTACAGTTACAAATGTTGGCTACGTAGCAGTTATGTAACAGCTATGTAACAGCCATATAACCGAATATAACGTATATCACCTGTTCGTTACATGTAACGGTCAGGTAAGTTGTTATTTCCTACTCAAGCTTGTAAATATTACATAACAGTTACGTCTGTTATGTATTTGTTATATTGATGTTGCGTATACAATAACGCTGCATACATATAACTGATCGGTAATATAATGGTCTATTTCACAATAAATGTTACTATACTGCCATAAACTCAATTGCATGATATTTCGACTAGATCGAATATTCTGTAAAACAATGAAGTACTAGTCTTTACTACGGATTGAGCCACTTGGTTAATATCTGTAATTTGCTAATTTCACTCAGAAAATCGTCGAGTCTCATTAAAAAGAAAAGTTACTTCTATTGCGAGAAAAGTTTTTCGGGCGAGGCGCTGCAGGCGGCCACCTCTCTAACTTTGGTCGCGCGGTGATTGGCATGCGGGTTAACAATGGTATATAAAAGTTATGATTTATTGTTACATACGCGATACCTATATGTTATACAACATTTATATTTCTGTAAGATAACATGTGCAATGTTATTCGTTAGACCGTGGTTATATAACCGTAACAGTTTGTGTTTGCTGGGATTAGGGTGGTTGAAAAAAAGTCGTTATTTGTTTTTTCATTACGTGAAAAATGTTGATACATATAGTAAGAAAAAATGTTTTATCAATATGAGCTCTATAAATTATAATATTAAAAAAGAGCTCAAGCCATGTTTAGCTCAATTTCCTAATTGTACTTAAGGTGAGTCTTCGGTGAAATTTCGAAAAAAAAACGATTTTTTCACAGCCGATGATTGTTTCAGCAAGATACTTTATAATTATTCATCATGAATGTATCACTCGAAGTAGAAGTAATCGGAGAAGGGTCTCAATCAATCAAGTCGAGTCAATTTATGAAATGTGATGGCCTGACGTTTCGGCAGTATTATGCTGCCTTCATCAGAGGCTATTTATTGGAAAAATTACAAGTTTGAATTTACAAAGGTCAAAATAATAAAATAATATAATATAATAAAACAGTTCAGTTAACTAGAGTCGAAAAACTAATACATGAAAGATTACGATCTTAGGTCAGTAAATTGACTCATATACAAACTGATAATATTTAGTCAAGGACGTTGTATAAGAATTGTAGACGAAACAAATATAATGGTAGTCAAAAGAAGTCACATAAATACAAGGATTAACTTATACTATGGTAGTCAAAGGAACTTTAATTACCTTATTATCTTATTCTAGTTGGTGATATGTGAAAAAACTAGGTGTCAAAGATCACCATAATCCCACTATGAGACGAGCTATGTGTCGTCCTATGCTAGTGGAAACGTTAAATGAGCAAGGTGGTGTGACGACGCACTTTATATACGTTGTTAACTAAGGCTCGTCTAATGTTGACACTCTACGAATGACGTCAATGACTGACGTCAGTACCTATGACTGACGTCAATGAATGTTTATGTTGAGGTAGTCTCTGAGACCAACGTTTTTTCACGTAAACACCTGTGATAGAAATTGAATTTGAATGCATTTAAGAACAGCTTTTTGATCTTAGCCTATGTAGCATGTTAGAGTAAGGTAAGTGTAATTTTTTAGTGTCTTCTTTCTTATTAAGACTGTTAGGTTGTAAATTAATCTGTAACATCTCTGAGGTGATGCGCTTAGACCAAACTGATTCTCTATCAAGTACAACCGCATTATCCCAGTCGAAAGTGTGGTTAAATTCAATTTGGTGTGAAGAAACGACGGAGTGTGCTTCTGAGTTTTTCTTTATATTCTCTTTATGTTCTTTCAATCTGGTCTTAAGCTCACGTTTCGTTTCACCTACATATGACGCTGAACAATCATTACACTGAATATTATATACTACATTACATTTATCATGTTCGTCAATGCGGTCTTTTCCTTTAGTAACCACTGATCTTAAGTTACTGTTAACACTAAACACAGGTGTCAAGTCAAATTTCCTCAGTGAACAGCCTAGTCTCTCTGAGAAGTCCTTAATGTAAGGTAAGGATACTATCCTACGTTTTGATGCAGATAGACCGTTGACTACCATGATGACAGAGGTATTTCCTTCTGGGTCAGTCACCGTAATAACAATGTTAGTGCTATTGGTATGAGTGTTCTTTGATTTTAGATATTTTAACCTTTTAGTAATTAATCTTTCTGAGAAGTCGTCAGGGTAGTTGTTATCACGTAACAATGATCTTACTAAACTCAGGTTCTCAGCATGAAATTTCGAGTGAGATAACGATATGGCTCTGTCGACTAGATTAAACACCATTCCGCGTTTTTGAGATAAAGGGTGCATGGAGTTAAAATTCAAAAACCTTCCAGAAAACGTGGGTTTTCTGTACCAATTAGTGATCAACCCATTAGAATCGTCTCGTATCACATTAACATCCAAAAAACTAAGCTTACGTTCAACCTCAAGTTCATGCGTGAACTGCAGGCGGTCATGGTAACCATTGAAAGTGTTAGTAACATAGTCTATGTTAGCGCTAGGAATGCACATGATAATATCATCCACATATCGGTAATAAAATAATGGTCTGAAATTCAACTTTGACAAACAGTCACGTTCCAGATCAACCATAACTAAGTCCGCTAGAATCGGTGAGATTGGGGACCCCATGGGAGAACCAAAAATTTGTTTATAGTACTGGTTGTCAAATTGAAAGTAGACGTTGTCTAACAAATACGTTACAATTTCCTAATTGTACTTAAGGTGAGTCTTCGGTGAAATTTCGAAAAAAAAACGATTTTTTCACAGCCGATGATTGTTTCAGCAAGATACTTTATAATTATTCATCATGAATGTATCACTCGAAGTAGAAGTAATCGGAGAAGGGTCTCAATCAATCAAGTCGAGTCAATTTATGAAATGTGATGGCCTGACGTTTCGGCAGTATTATGCTGCCTTCATCAGAGGCTATTTATTGGAAAAATTACAAGTTTGAATTTACAAAGGTCAAAATAATAAAATAATATAATATAATAAAACAGTTCAGTTAACTAGAGTCGAAAAACTAATACATGAAAGATTACGATCCTAGGTCAGTAAATTGACTCATATACAAACTGATAATATTTAGTCAAGGACGTTGTATAAGAATTGTAGACGAAACAAATATAATGGTAGTCAAAAGAAGTCACATAAATACAAGGATTAACTTATACTATGGTAGTCAAAGGAACTTTAATTACCTTATTATCTTATTCTAGTTGGTGATATGTGAAAAAACTAGGTGTCAAAGATCACCATAATCCCACTATGAGACGAGCTATGTGTCGTCCTATGCTAGTGGAAACGTTAAATGAGCAAGGTGGTGTGACGACGCACTTTATATACGTTGTTAACTAAGGCTCGTCTAATGTTGACACTCTACGAATGACGTCAATGACTGACGTCAGTACCTATGACTGACGTCAATGAATGTTTATGTTGAGGTAGTCTCTGAGACCAACGTTTTTTCACGTAAACACCTGTGATAGAAATTGAATTTGAATGCATTTAAGAACAGCTTTTTGATCTTAGCCTATGTAGCATGTTAGAGTAAGGTAAGTGTAATTTTTTAGTGTCTTCTTTCTTATTAAGACTGTTAGGTTGTAAATTAATCTGTAACATCTCTGAGGTGATGCGCTTAGACCAAACTGATTCTCTATCAAGTACAACCGCATTATCCCAGTCGAAAGTGTGGTTAAATTCAATTTGGTGTGAAGAAACGACGGAGTGTGCTTCTGAGTTTTTCTTTATATTCTCTTTATGTTCTTTCAATCTGGTCTTAAGCTCACGTTTCGTTTCACCTACATATGACGCTGAACAATCATTACACTGAATATTATATACTACATTACATTTATCATGTTCGTCAATGCGGTCTTTTCCTTTAGTAACCACTGATCTTAAGTTACTGTTAACACTAAACACAGGTGTCAAGTCAAATTTCCTCAGTGAACAGCCTAGTCTCTCTGAGAAGTCCTTAATGTAAGGTAAGGATACTATCCTACGTTTTGATGCAGATAGACCGTTGACTACCATGATGACAGAGGTATTTCCTTCTGGGTCAGTCACCGTAATAACAATGTTAGTGCTATTGGTATGAGTGTTCTTTGATTTTAGATATTTTAACCTTTTAGTAATTAATCTTTCTGAGAAGTCGTCAGGGTAGTTGTTATCACGTAACAATGATCTTACTAAACTCAGGTTCTCAGCATGAAATTTCGAGTGAGATAACGATATGGCTCTGTCGACTAGATTAAACACCATTCCGCGTTTTTGAGATAAAGGGTGCATGGAGTTAAAATTCAAAAACCTTCCAGAAAACGTGGGTTTTCTGTACCAATTAGTGATCAACCCATTAGAATCGTCTCGTATCACATTAACATCCAAAAAACTAAGCTTACGTTCAACCTCAAGTTCATGCGTGAACTGCAGGCGGTCATGGTAACCATTGAAAGTGTTAGTAACATAGTCTATGTTAGCGCTAGGAATGCACATGATAATATCATCCACATATCGGTAATAAAATAATGGTCTGAAATTCAACTTTGACAAACAGTCACGTTCCAGATCAACCATAACTAAGTCCGCTAGAATCGGTGAGATTGGGGACCCCATGGGAGAACCAAAAATTTGTTTATAGTACTGGTTGTCAAATTGAAAGTAGACGTTGTCTAACAAATACGTTACACCCGCTAATAATTCACTCAAAGGCATGGTGGTGTGCTGCGCGATAAATGAGTATCTGTTTACTATCGCTGTCTTAACTAACTCTGTTGGTACATTAGTAAACAAAGAGGTAACGTCAAGAGAGATCAAAATACAATCATCAGGTACCTGGATATTACTAAGTTTTTCTATCAAATCCCAACTATGTTTAATATAAGAATGAGCTTTAGGAATGCTCTTGATTAGTAAATTACTCAGAAACTTAGACTCTCTTTGCCGATACCACCACCTACAGATTAGTAAACAAGAATCCATTAACCACATTACGTAAGACCTCGCAGAGAATTCTTGACAGATGGAACTCGAATAGTTTCCTAGCTAAACAATATCATAGGAACGAATTAACGCAAACGAACACGTGTCTTGCCAAAGGGTACGGTTTACCTAAAATACATAAAAAAGACACGCCACTCAGACCCATCATCTCAGCGATTGGGAGTCCTACGTATGGGATTTCTAAGTTTCTGAGTAATTTAATAATCAAGAGCATTCCTAAAGCTGATTCTTATATTAAACATAGTTGGGATTTGATAGAAAAACTTAGTAATATCCAGGCAGTGTTGCGAGTCACTAATTACATTTGTAATGGCATTACTCATTTAATTACACATTACTTTGGTAATGTGTAATTAAGCCAAGTTTAATTACACATTACTTTGGTAATTAAACCGAGTTTAATTACACATTACCGAAGTAATGGGTAATTAAATGAAAATTTAATTACATATTATCAAAATATTTACACATGAATAAATAATTAAATTTTCATTTAATTACCCATTACTTTGGTAATGTGTAATTAAACTCGGTTTAATTACACATTATCAAAGTAATGGGTAATTAAACTCGGTTTAATTACATATTACTTTGGTAATTTAAATAAAAATTCAATTACACATTACGAAAGTAATGAGTAATTAAAAAAAATTTAATTACAATTTTCACAACACTGTATCCAGGTACCTGATGATTGTATTTTGATCTCTCTTGACGTTACCTCTTTGTTTACTAATGTACCAACAGAGTTAGTTAAGACAGCGATAGTAAACAGATACTCATTTATCGCGCAGCACACCACCATGCCTTTGAGTGAATTATTAGCGGGTGTAACGTATTTGTTAGACAACGTCTACTTTCAATTTGACAACCAGTACTATAAACAAATTTTTGGTTCTCCCATGGGGTCCCCAATCTCACCGATTCTAGCGGACTTAGTTATGGTTGATCTGGAACGTGACTGTTTGTCAAAGTTGAATTTCAGACCATTATTTTATTACCGATATGTGGATGATATTATCATGTGCATTCCTAGCGCTAACATAGACTATGTTACTAACACTTTCAATGGTTACCATGACCGCCTGCAGTTCACGCATGAACTTGAGGTTGAACGTAAGCTTAGTTTTTTGGATGTTAATGTGATACGAGACGATTCTAATGGGTTGATCACTAATTGGTACAGAAAACCCACGTTTTCTGGAAGGTTTTTGAATTTTAACTCCATGCACCCTTTATCTCAAAAACGCGGAATGGTGTTTAATCTAGTCGACAGAGCCATATCGTTATCTCACTCGAAATTTCATGCTGAGAACCTGAGTTTAGTAAGATCATTGTTACGTGATAACAACTACCCTGACGACTTCTCAGAAAGATTAATTACTAAAAGGTTAAAATATCTAAAATCAAAGAACACTCATACCAATAGCACTAACATTGTTATTACGGTGACTGACCCAGAAGGAAATACCTCTGTCATCATGGTAGTCAACGGTCTATCTGCATCAAAACGTAGGATAGTATCCTTACCTTACATTAAGGACTTCTCAGAGAGACTAGGCTGTTCACTGAGGAAATTTGACTTGACACCTGTGTTTAGTGTTAACAGTAACTTAAGATCAGTGGTTACTAAAGGAAAAGACCGCATTGACGAACATGATAAATGTAATGTAGTATATAATATTCAGTGTAATGATTGTTCAGCGTCATATGTAGGTGAAACGAAACGTGAGCTTAAGACCAGATTGAAAGAACATAAAGAGAATATAAAGAAAAACTCAGAAGCACACTCCGTCGTTTCTTCACACCAAATTGAATTTAACCACACTTTCGACTGGGATAATGCGGTTGTACTTGATAGAGAATCAGTTTGGTCTAAGCGCATCACCTCAGAGATGTTACAGATTAATTTACAACCTAACAGTCTTAATAAGAAAGAAGACACTAAAAAATTACACTTACCTTACTCTAACATGCTACATAGGCTAAGATCAAAAAGCTGTTCTTAAATGCATTCAAATTCAATTTCTATCACAGGTGTTTACGTGAAAAAACGTTGGTCTCAGAGACTACCTCAACATAAACATTCATTGACGTCAGTCATAGGTACTGACGTCAGTCATTGACGTCATTCGTAGAGTGTCAACATTAGACGAGCCTTAGTTAACAACGTATATAAAGTGCGTCGTCACACCACCTTGCTCATTTAACGTTTCCACTAGCATAGGACGACACATAGCTCGTCTCATAGTGGGATTATGGTGATCTTTGACACCTAGTTTTTTCACATATCACCAACTAGAATAAGATAATAAGGTAATTAAAGTTCCTTTGACTACCATAGTATAAGTTAATCCTTGTATTTATGTGACTTCTTTTGACTACCATTATATTTGTTTCGTCTACAATTCTTATACAACGTCCTTGACTAAATATTATCAGTTTGTATATGAGTCAATTTACTGACCTAGGATCGTAATCTTTCATGTATTAGTTTTTCGACTCTAGTTAACTGAACTGTTTTATTATATTATATTATTTTATTATTTTGACCTTTGTAAATTCAAACTTGTAATTTTTCCAATAAATAGCCTCTGATGAGGGCAGCATAACACTGCCGAAACGTCAGGCCATCACATTTCATAAATTGACTCGACTTGATTGATTGAGACCCTTCTCCGATTAAGATACTTCATACCTTGACATAAACCAGGAAGGTTAACAGCTGAACTAATATTGGATATGATATCTTATCTTCCTTATTTTTCTTTGATGAATTAATTCCAGAAAATTGGAGAGTATAATTTAGTACGTGTAGGTAATTGCGGACTACAAGGTATATGGGAAAGAATGGAACGCCTTACGCGATTTTCTTTCTTAAGGTGAAGTGAAACGTTTCAAGGCCACGGCCGGGTGCCTTGCACCGTGGTAAAACAGAACTACCGAACGTTTAGTACCTCTGCCCACCGCTAGATTATTTGCAAGTAAACTAGCTGCAATTTCGGTACAGGCTGTGTGATCTCGCCTAAATGTCGATACGGGTTGTGATCTCAACTGAATGTTGGTTTTTTAGTTATGAGTAACGGAGAATCGTCAATTCTCACCCATTTCTCCATCAAATGACATGGGATTAGGCTCAAAGTGTGTGGTTCTTCATTGCGGAGTGGCTAATTATCGGGAAAATGCGATTATCTACGTCAACAGTGAATAATCTCATGATTTATGTGGTCGGTACGTCAATCTGTGAAAATTTTTGTCAAATTTTGGAAAAGTGAAATAATCAGCCACTTTCTGCCACAATGATGTGTAATCCCTCAAAGTTTCATCGCGATTGATTCAGTAGTTCCGGAGAATTCACGATTCCCATTTTCGAGGTTCTGATAAACGTTTCACTTCACCTTAATGTCTGATATGGGCTTGACGTACTACACCAACGTCCTGGCCTGATGTATAATAATGATGTCATATACCGATATTCCAAGTATATTATGCACCTGACATATAAACAATACGAAACATCGATAACACACGGTGACATTAGCTCGATATGTATAATTTATGTAACGGCAGTATCTGTTTGATACATGCACACATGTCGCGAACTATTCATGTAACTTTGATAGAACCCACCACTACGTATAATGGTGATATAGGTTAGACATTTCACACCAACGTCTGTGTAACATCTAACTGTAACGTCGGTTACATGTGCCTGAGATGTAATTATATTACAAAACGCCGATGTATCACTGTTGTGTTGACTTGCTATGCACAATTGATGCAACGCCAATCTCTAGTTGCTACGTATTGACTGCCACGTACCATCAATGTAACATTCAAGAAGCACACGGTTCTAGACGCTATTTAATATGGATATTACATACCATACCAACGTCTCTGAAACATTTCATTGTTATGTGGCCCAGATATTTCAGGAATATCCATGTACCAATTGAACGTCACACTAACGTCACAATTGCAATGTAGTATTCACCTTACATTGCAGCATACCTATGCTGTCAATGAAACGAGCGTGTTCACTGGGTTGAAACGTAAGTATCAACTCAAATTAATTTACGCACGTAAACATTCTGGAATCGGAGTCGGTGCACTATAATATCTTGTGTACTCAACATTCGCGATTTTGTACCGACCAGAAAATGAGGTTATGTAGCGTCACCTCGTCTTTGTAGATTTCCATGCATTCATAATACTTTCATTACGTATATTCAAGTCAAGTTTCTAATAGAGATTTTTGATCTTTTTCTCCAAGTCGATATAGGTGGTCTAATTTATATAATCAAGACTGGTTTCGTCGGGCGGGGGTTCAATGGGCTCGAACCATCTCTGAGAAAAAATGAGTAGACGGCGAAAATAAAAAACTAATATAAAACTATACAATAAATATAAATGTATAAAAAGTAAAAATATATATGGGACACTCCACGTGAACTCAGCCACCCGGTTTTTTTGTTTTTTTTTTCAAAATTTTTTAGCATGGGCATTTCGAAGGACAATATATCCATGAAATTTTACCAAAATTTCATCCTCCCACTATTGTTGGTTTTCGAGATAATGATTAATAAATTCCTAATTTTGTAAAAATCATAACTTTGTAACGGGTGCTCGGATTTGTATGATGAAGGGAAAACTTTTTTTTTTTTTTTTTATTCCCTCTTTGAAAAAAAATATCCCGCCATCAGAGAAAAGTACCTTAGACGGTTTTCGGGTAATTTCTCGATTTTTTTTTTTTTTTTCACTAAAGGGCCACTCGGAATTCCACTCACTATTTTTTGTCCTGATAGAGGGAGGCAATACGCAACTCCACATAATTTTCTTAGAATGGCAGACGGCATCAATGGAGAGAGAAAATTGTTTTTTTGTGCATTACCCGTTTTTTTTCCATGTTTTTCAATGGTCGTGTCATTTTTAATTCGAAATTTATCTGCAATCGAAATTTTTTCATCCAGCGGGTACAGGGGGACGGTTTAAAATATCGCGTTACTAATGCCATAGGGTCGTAAGCGCCAAGAAAACCAACTCATTTTTGTGGTGGCAAAATCCTTTTCATACTACATAACATCGTTTGGGCATATCCACAAAAAAAAATAAATAAAAATCTGCCGCTTACGACCTTATGGCATTAGTGACGCGAGATTAGAAATCATTTTCCAAGTGGTGAATTTTTTTACTGACGAGAAAAAAAAAATCAAAATCAGAATGTTTTGCTTTCTTTACAGAAGTTTTAGAACACAAGATAATCGTCACGCTATTCATCGAAAACACATTAATTATTATTGATGCGTAAAACAGAAATACTAATATCGAGGCATCCTCACTTGTTGATAACTCGATTAGCTTCCACCACGTTGCTTCCGTTGTTTCTTCTTTTTGAAAATATATTCATTAATTGCTGCAGAAAATCTTTTCATTATCAATTCCCCTTCATGATTCAGAATAAAGCAATGATTTTTTTGAATGGCAGGAATTGCTTCGGCAGCATCGAACCTCTTCTTCAAATCTACTTTGATACTCACGTGCTCTTCTTTCGTAAAGAAAAAAACATCAATTCCTTTAAAATTATCTTTACTCCATCGAAACAAAGCTTGTGGCGTGAGTAAAGGTTCACCATGGACGAGTTGCAGACTTTTACGTCTCGCTTCTCTTTTAAAAACTGCACCTACTCCGTCACAAACCCCTTTCCCGTGTGCGGTTGCATGATAATGGGCCTCTGCGGCTATACCGAAACCAGCCGTATGATTCATGAGATTAGCTATTTGGTAACGATTCTTGTAATGTTGTGCAGCGCCGTCCGTGACGTAAATTATTTTGTTCACCATAGCATAGTTTTTCCTCACGTGTGGTATTAGAATCTTCTGTATCAGATGAACAGCGGCAGTATCGTGGGTGAGGCTATCTGATAAAATAACTAGACTCCGGTGGTGAATATCATTTCCTTCGCGATAGTAGTAAACCACTGGGTGGACTGTACACTGATCGTTGTTGTAGTGAAAAGATTGAGCAGCATCTTGAGCAATAAAAGCTTAATTCTCTGAAAAATCACAGTGCACTAGCACTTCTCCTTCACTCAAATTTTCTTTGCGATTCTTAACAAAAGTCGATTGTTCTTTGGTGATGAAGTCATGAGGTTTTAACGCTTTTAATCGTTCGCCAAGTAGATCAACGAATTCATTCATCTCAAGTTTCTGTGTTTGCAAGGTACACCTGTCAGTACTTTGCCACACTCGAAATTCGACAGATTCAACTACAGCACTAGTAAGAAGTCTTTTCAGTTCACGTGATAATGGTTCAACCCCAGGACAATTTTGACATTCATCCAAATGACAAGCTGGCGTTGGATTTTCGCACATCAATTTTGTAAGGCAATCTTTGTAATCCTTGATCGGACACGATGAATTTTTGGTCAAGGCCGAAATGTTAATTGTATCTAGCATCAGTTTACAATTCTGATGATAAGTGTAAACACATACCGCGTGTGTACCACTTGCCCCCGCCAATACACATTGTTTGGGTCTTAATTCTGCAAACTTACTAATACCGATTGAAGCCTCTGGGTGAATCGATTTGAACTCTCGATGGAGATCGGACAAATTTTCGAGTACCATTTGCTTTTGCTCTACCTTTTTGCCACCATTAATTTTGATGGATATTTTGTCTTTAAACCCCGGCATTATTCGACTGTTGTCGAGATAAAATTTGCGCACCTTTTCAACGGTCTCATCTGGCAATGAATGGCCTGCTTTTGCAGTTGGTGAAGCTAATACTCCTTTCATTTCTCTCAGGACTTTTGCCTTCATAGCCATGAATCTTGTTGCACCAAATTCTGAAGCGATTTTGCGGGCACTCCATGACTGCGGTAAAATTGTAAAAATTTGTAAGCGCTCAGCATACATCTGCAGATCGTTGAATTTTTCCTTCAAACCATCTAACATTTCTTCCAATTCCGATTCTCTTGAAGACCGATAACGTTTTGAATGTGATGGATCATCGTCGCTCTGTTCACTATTTGTGTCCTCATCCATAGGTGAGTTATAAAATTCAGCTAGATCGTCTGATTCGTCGGGAATGTCATCAGAATGAAGAAGCCGACCTGATCTCAAAGAACTCTCAACGACATTCGCGTTGAAATCGCGAGTTTCAACTAAAGTCGGTGATACTACTGTGTGAGATTCCGCGCGATGAGTATCTTTCGTATTCAAAGTCACAGGAGATGGATATGATGGTTGCACGAAAGTTCGAGCTTTTGCCCGACATTTACTGCAGATTTTCGCAGTCGATGGTAGAAATGGAAACTTTGCCTGTAATTCCGACGAGATAACACGTAAGCTTTTTCCAATGTGTCCTTTCTCGACAACGGCTCGCATAGGATTCGCACACCTATCACCACGCGGCATTCTATGAAATACGAAAAGACTCATTTTACAAATTCATCAAAAGTATCCTAATGACATCTGTAAAAAATCACTCACCTTAATTCGAAACAAAGGATAGAAAAACGCGGATCAAATTCACGAGAATTTTCTATTTTTCATCTTCTAAACGCAATACTTATAGAGGCGCCATTATTCACGTAAACACAGCAAGTGACACGCGGAACGGTGCAGCGAGCGGTCGTAAGTAAGCGTGCCTTTTTGGCTAGGTATCGAAAAAATGTGTATTGTAAACTATGTCTCGTCAGTAACAATGGAAGCAACGTGGTGGAAGCTAATCGAGTTATCAACAAGTGCACTGAAAAGAGATTGAGAGCCTAGCGCTCGCACGAAAGAGCCTCGCAGTCGTAGAAGTAGGACGATTGGACTCGGAGAGTTGTGCGCGGCCCACGCTCGCAGAACGAGAAGGCGAGCGTCTCAGAGTGAGTTACAGGTGATCTCACATGTATGGTAGTGTAGGGCTCTATCCGTCTGAGAACGCGTGGATTGCAGAAAGCGGGATAGGCCTGCCTACCGTGCGATGACCACGCGCGCAGAGTAGCTACGATCGTGGCACGATGAGTATTCTTAAATGACGGCGCTCTGAAAGTGGGATGCTCTGTCGCGCGCAGAGTGAGCGTGTGACCGTGCTGCTTCCAAAGGGTTGTGCGAGCGCCAGGCTCGCCATCTTCTTTCAGTGTGAGGATGCCTCGATATTAGTATTTCTGTTTTACGCATCAATAATAATTAATGTGTTTTCGATGAATAGCGTGACGATTATCTTGTGTTCTAAAACTTCTGTAAAGAAAGCAAAACATTCTGATTTTGATTTTTTTTTTCTCGTCAGTAAAAAAATTCACCACATGGAAAATGATTTGTAATCTCGCGTCACTAATGCCATAAGGTCGTAAGCGGCAGATTTTTATTTATTTTTTTTTGTGGATATGCCCAAACGATGTTATGTAGTATGAAAAGGATTTTGCCACCACAAAAATGAGTTGGTTTTCTTGGCGCTTACGACCCTATGGCATTAGTAACGCGATATTTTAAACCGTCCCCCTGTACCCGCTGGATGAAAAAATTTCGATTGCAGATAAATTTCGAATTAAAAATGACACGACCATTGAAAAACATAGAAAAAAACGGGTAATGCACAAAAAAACAATTTTCCCTCTCCATTGATGCCGTCTGCCATTCTAAGAAAATTATGTGGAGTTGCGTATTGCCTCCCTCTATCAGGACAAAAAATAGTGAGTGGAATTCCGAGTGGCCCTTTAGTGAAAAAAAAAAAAAAAAATCGAGAAATTACCCGAAAACCGTCTAAGGGACTTTTCTCTGATGACGGGATATTTTTTTTCAAAGAGGGAATAAAAAAAAAAAAAAAAAGTTTTCCCTTCATCATACAAATCCGAGCACCCGTTACAAAGTTATGATTTTTACAAAATTAGGAATTTATTAATCATTATCTCGAAAACCAACAATAGTGGGAGGATGAAATTTTGGTAAAATTTCATGGATATATTGTCCTTCGAAATGCCCATGCTAAAAAATTTTGAAAAAAAAAAACAAAAAAACCGGGTGGCTGAGTTCACGTGGAGTGTCCCATATGAGTCAGTCCACGTCAAGCGGGACACCTTTTTAACCTCATGTTCTTAAAAATCGTCGTAATTTTTTTTATGTATTCTCTAGGTAAAATGAATGGATAAAACATTTTTTTTTTTTTTAACTCGAAGGGCTTAGAAGTTACAAGGGGTTGAATTTTCGAAAAAAACACCAAAAATCGGAATCGCGCTCTCCTTTAAACGTTAATATCTCCGGTTCCCTTTGTCGTACAGACATCATCAAAAACTCATTTTGAAGCTCTTGAATTGCACTTTCATCTTATGAATTTTAAATTCATGTAATAAACAATCTTCTATTTGTTATTAACAATTATATCTTTAAAACGTGATTTTCGAGATGAATGCCCCCTTCGAATATTCTGAAAAAAATACGACCGTGTTCCTTGATTCATTCTCTACGAAAGCTGTAAGTTTAAAAATGGAACTCCGATGGAAACTATACTTAATAAGCGGTTGATTCATGCGGAACGTCGCGCGCGGGCGCGCCGAGACAGAGGCTTGCTCGCTTTACGTGCAAGGTATGGGGAGCTGGTATGCGTTTAAATTCATTAAGTCCGATAATTTGCAAAATTTTTATTACATTCCATACTAAATACTCGACTTGAAACAACAAAAATATAAATATAGAAATATACACTTAACTAAAATCTTGAAAAATATCACAAGTTCGAAACTCAAGCTCCTAGTCGTCAAAAATAAGTGGTAAATATAAAGTACTTTATGATTCCATCAAATGGAATATATCACATTATTATTTACTTGATTATATACTGAATTAATTAACTAAAAATTACTCAATTACAAACTTCAGAACTATATATATACATTTAAATAAAATCTTAAAGTTAGCCGCAAATTTAAATCTCTACTAGTAGTTAATTTACTAGTGATATTTTCGATTTATCGAACTTGTGATATTTTTCAAGATTTTAGTTAAGTGTATATTTCTATATTTATATTTTTGTTGTTTCAAGTCGAGTATTCAGTATGGAATGTAATGAAAATTTTGCAAATTATCGGACTTAATGAATTTAAACGCATACCAGCTCCCCATACCTTGCACGTAAAGCGAGCAAGCCTCTGTCTCGGCGCGCCCGCGCGCGACGTTCCGCATGAATCAACCGCTCATTAAGTATAGTTTCCATCGGAGTTCCATTTTTAAACTTACAGCTTTCGTAGAAAATGAATCAAGGAACACGGTCGTATTTTTTTCAGAATATTCGAAGGGGGCATTCATCTCGAAAATCACGTTTTAAAGATATAATTGTTAATAACAAATAGAAGATTGTTTATTACATGAATTTAAAATTCATAAGATGAAAGTGCAATTCAAGAGCTTCAAAATGAGTTTTTGATGATGTCTGTACGACAAAGGGAACCGGAGATATTAACGTTTAAAGGAGAGCGCGATTCCGATTTTTGGTGTTTTTTTCGAAAATTCAACCCCTTGTAACTTCTAAGCCCTTCGAGTTAAAAAAAAAAAAAAAATGTTTCATGCATTCATTTTACCTAGAGAATACGTAAAAAAAATTACAAAAGAATCAAAAACATCGAGGTAAATTTTTGGCCAAATCCGTCCCGCTTGACGTGGACTGACTCATATTCCTCTGTTCTCTGTACGTATATTTGTTCACATAGAAATATGTATGTACACTTGGGGACACGGATTATGAGACGGTCAGTTTTCTGGACAAGTCAGTTATGTTGGCAACACAAAATGAACACACAGCGCCGCATAGTCGGCCGAGCGCGAAGCTAACTCAATCTCACCAAATATCACGTAACTCATGACCTAAGGCTGTTTGCTCATGACAGTCGAATCTAACCTGAGAATACCGCGGAGGACTAACCTAAGAATAATAATTATTATAAGTAATATTATTATCAATAATAACCCGTTGGATTGACGTGTAAATCAGTTTGGAAATAATTGTAATTCATAACTTCCCCCTCGAAGAATACAAACGGGCGAAAGTTTATTTGTTTTGAATTTTTTTAAGTGATGAAAAAAGAAATTGTAACCTGAAAGTTTACGGTAAGATGATTTTATAAAAATACAATTAAATTAGGTAATGCAAGTTACGCTATGCCTGAAAAACAAGATTCTTTGTGAATTTTGCGTGTGAAAGCATGTCCAGGACTAGATTCTAGATCATTGAGATTATCGTGTAACTCATTATTACTTCTTGACTGATACAAGACATTTATCAAACACAGACTGAACTTCGCAAGAACCACCCGTCGAAACAGGCAAAGAAAGGAAACATTCAGCTTCAGAGAAACGGAAGGAGTCAACTCGTACTAATCCAGAGATAAAAGGAACTCGTTTTGATAGAATCGTAGCCGGGACTTTGAATGCCTACTCCGGCGACTACATCACTCGTCTTTCACATTCTAAACTTTGACAATTCTTAGACTGAGACTTAATATACTATCGGAGACGACTGCTTGCTTCTTATAATGTAAAATTCTTAACTTTAAGCTGAATCAATAAAAATGCATGCATGAAAATCTTATGTTCCAGCTGGTTATTCAATAATTATTCAAAGATTAAAACTTTTAGAATTATAATCTAAATAATACCTATTAGAAAAATAAATTAGTTAATTAGTTTTTTTCTTTTATTTTATTAGTTAATTAGTTTTTCGTAGAAGGAGTTCTACGTCAGCGTCCACAGGATCATTAGAATCCTGAATTTTACATCCTCAGAAGACAGCAATCGTCTGTGATAGTATTCTAAGTCTTGTTCTAAGAATTGTTAGCATTTAAAATGTAATTCTGTGCTAGACGAGTAGTCACCATAAAAGAAGTTCTACGTCAGCGTCCAAAGGATTATTAAAATCTTGAATTTTACATCCTAAGAAGACAGCAGTCGTCTGTGATAGTATTCTAAGTCTTGATCTAAGAATTATTAGCTTTTAAAATGTAATTCTGTGATAGACGAGTAGTCGATCTAGGAGGCATTCTAAGTCAGCGTATAAAGAATTATTAAAGTTTATAGTTCGATTTTTTGAGAGACGATCAGTCGTCTATGCTTGTATTCCAAGTCTGGATCCAATAAATTGTCGAAATTTCAGAAATGTATGAATAAAATCCAATGATCCAAATCTCGTCATTGTTATTTATGACCAGCGGGTTGTCACGTGCACCAAAATCTTTCAACTTTTCTTCTTATTAATAAGATATTAAAATGTTGAATATTTATAATACTGATAATAATAACTCATGAATGTATTTTAATATAGATATATTATTATCATTGATAAAAAAGATATGATTTGATATTGAATATAATATTCAATTAATTGAATTGAAAATCAAGATGACTTCACCAACTAATTTATTTTTCTAATAGGTATTATTTAGATTATAATTCTAAAAGTTTTAATCTTTGAATAATTATTGAATAACCAGCTGGAACATAAGATTTTCATGTATGCATTTTTATTTATTCAGCTTAAAGTTAAGAATTTTACATTATAAGAAGCAAGCAGTCGTCTCCGATAGTATATTAAGTCTCAGTCTAAGAATTGTCAAAGTTTAGAATGTGAAAGACGAGTGATGTAGTCGCCGGAGTAGGCATTCAAAGTCCCGGCTACGATTCTATCAAAACGAGTTCCTTTTATCTCTGGATTAGTACGAGTTGACTCCTTCCGTTTCTCTGAAGCTGAATGTTTCCTTTCTTTGCCTGTTTCGACGGGTGGTTCTTGCGAAGTTCGGTCTGTGTTTGATAAATGTCTTGTATCAGTCAAGAAGTAATAATGAGTTACACGATAATCTCAATGATCTAGAATCTAGTCCTGGACATGCTTTCACACGCAAAATTCACAAAGAATCTTGTTTTTCAGGCATAGCGTAACTTGCATTACCTAATTTAATTGTATTTTTATAAAATCATCTTACCGTAAACTTTCAGGTTACAATTTCTTTTTTCATCACTTAAAAAAATTCAAAAAAAATAAACTTTCGCCCGTTTGTATTCTTCGAGGGGGAAGTTATGAATTACAATTATTTCCAAACTGATTTACACGTCAATCCAACGGGTTATTATTAATAATAATATTACTTATAATAATTATTATTCTCAGGTTAGATTCGACTGTCATGAGCAAACAGCCTTAGGTCATGAGTTACGTGATATTTGGTGAGATTGAGTTAGCTTCGCGCTCGGCCGACTATGCGACGCTGTGTGTTCATTTTGTGTTGCCAACATAACTGACTTGTCCAGAAAACTGACCGTCTCATAATCCGTGTCCCCAAGTGTACATACCTACCTATCATTTGAGAAAAGTTCGATGACCGATATATTCCTTCATTATCTATGTACAAGGTGATTCGGAATTCGAGACGAATATTTAATAACGTGAATCCTTGTCAAAATTCATCTCGGAAGTTCCTTATAGCCATTTATCTGAAAAACGACTTTTTTCATCAAAAAGAAATAAACAAATGAAATTTTTTTTGTCTTTAACTTGCATATTTTTTTTAATGAAAAAAGTCGTTTTCCAGAAAAATGGCTAAAGAACTTCCGATTTCAATTTTGACAAGGATTCACTCTTTGAAATATTCGTCACGAATCCTGAATCACCATGTTTAACCGGTTCTTCTCAAAAAGCGTCTTATTTCAAACGTTCTTTCAATGTCCCAAATGGGACATCATATAAACGTCTCAAATCGGGACATTGGACATGTCTGGGACATTAAAGGAACGACTAAGCTGTGATGAAATGGGACGTCCGCACGCTAGAAGAAACGTTATATGAACGTCCCAAAAACGTTTCTGTGTTGTGTGGGAGGTCTTAGACACCATGTTTTTTCACCTATCACAAATTTTAATAAGGTAATTTAAGTTCCTTCTTACTATCATATTGTTACATTTGTGAAATCACCCTTATATATTAATTCTATATGATCTAGATCAAGTAGCCTATATGATAAAAGATATCCTCTAAAATATAAGAACTACGGTTGCTACGTCAACAAACATTATTATAAAACAAATTAGTCTGTCTTTAGCCTCGTACTGAAGCAGACCTGTATTTTCTGAATACATAAACCTTTTGCCCAATTGATTATATTTCATCTGATTCACTTTATTTCCCTCGGGAATCCATAAATATTAACTTATTATTACAACAAATATTAAAAATATTACATTGGTGTCAGAATCGGGATCTTACCGAGATCGATAAAGTGAATTTTTGAAAGTTTGTGATCGAGAAAAGAATTTGAAAGAATTTGAAAAGAAAAAGAAATGTCTACTGCGCCTATTGACGAATCTCAACCCGCTGGTAACCAGCTTTTGGCCCCACTACCTCAACCCCAGGTCGAGATGATGGACCGCCTTTTTCAAGCCTTAGCCTCACAACAGCAAGCAAACCTAACTGCATTAGCAGCACAACAACAAGCTTATTTGGTGGCACAACGTGAGGAAAGAGAGGCATATTTAGCAGCTCAACAGGCCACCCTTTCCCTCCTTCTGAGACGCCTAGAGCCTCAAGAAATCATACTCCAAACTTCAACTCCTACTGTAAGGTCGTCCCTGTAAACTCTGTTTATACCTAAGCCGAGAGAGAGAGAGAGAGAGAGAGAAGAGTGAATGAGTGCGAGGATGAGAAGAGGCGAGGAGAAGGCAGTCTGGCGTTGACCACAGTAATATTCGCTTGTGAGACAATAAACTCGAGATCTTTCATTTACCCCTCCACGCGTTTTATTTTAACCGCCCTGACCGAAGTTACCCTCCATCCTGTACCTCCCTAGTATAGAGTCTTACAATATCAGAAGTGGGATAAGCAACCAAACGCCCTTAAAAGAACGTAAAAGAATTTGGCCGGACTCAAGTAAAGAAGCGCGTCGCGAACACGGTTACCGTTGCTTCGAGATTTGGTTCATCAACGTACAACGAAATAGGTTCAACGGTCTTTGATTTCGTGTGTGCGGTTGACTGAACGTTTCTGGTGTTTCGCGTACACGCATTCCTTGATTTGAGCGTGAAATTTGTGTCGGTGCAAGCCGGCAAGTTTGGGTCGGTTACGACTAGAGACTTCAGGACGCCATTTTGCGTCAGTTCAAAACTTCAAAGTCGCTGTCTCATGTCGGCCATTTGGTGAGCATCGCGTGATCTGTGGCGTGATTCGAAGATCGTCACAGTATAGTGCTGTGTACGTGGTAGTTCGCGAAGTTGGTAAAGTGAGCAGTGATAACCATTAAAATCTGAAAGACGGACCTCAGCGGTCGGTAAATGGAATCGATCGAGTTTTGAAAAGTTAAGTGTTAATTTGGACAGCAGACTGAGCTGTCAACACTGTCTGCTAGACATTGAGTGGGTATGTTGTGAAGGTGTCAGCGTTGGACAACTGTTTTGTTTGAGTGTTGTGTCGTGCGTGTTTGTCTGTGAACCACCGGTTCTGAAGTGTTTTGGTTATAGACAGTCAACATGGTATTGAGAGAACCAAATCTGTTCACGGTAGCAGAGCTCCGTGCTCTCTTACAGGAAAGAAATTTGCCAACAGGCGGGGTCAAAGCTGACTTGATCACACGACTGTACGAAGCCGACCCTGGGGGAAACTGGAGAGAGGCTGCAGACGATCATCAACTGCAAGACCTCCTGCAGGACGCTAATGATGCGCAGCAGACACAAATGAGGGATGCTCTTCGATTGCAACGAGAGCTGGAGCTCACACAACGCGAGCGCGATCTGATGCGCCGTGAGCTAGAATTGGCACGCCGCGAGCTGGCTCTCGCACAGAACGAAAACAACGGACGCAACCCGAGTCGAAATTTAGCGCCTACTTTCAACCTACGTAGGAGCTCCTACGTAGGGGTTAAAGATAGTAAAGTAGGTTCTATTTCAATGCAATAGTAGACCCTACTTTGACGTTAAAAGTGTCCGAAATTTCCCGATTTACCAAGTTTAGGCTCAAAGTAGGGTCTGTTTAAAACCTCCTTTAACTTCCCTCAGTAGAAATATTTCAACCAGGCGCTTCGAGCGCCAGGTTAGCTAAACTCATAATCGGGCCGCCCTCATATCGGAGTCCCTGATTCATTTCCATGAAATTAAAAGGTAATAATAGTAAAAGAAAAAAACAATACCAAATGTGACATATTTTGTCGTCGGTTGATCCAGCCTACGCGTCCTATCGATGAAATTGCATTATACACCTACTGAAAAAACCGCCGCATTTTTCGTCCCCGCCGGGACTTGAACCCACGTCCGCTCGGTTACTAGTCGCACGCCCTAACCACTACGCTAAGCTACCTTATAACATATGACCCAACACTCTGCTACTTGTTCAGGGCCTATCGAAGTGTCAAGTTGTTACTTGAACTATTTCAAAATCATCAAAATTTTGCATTTGCTGGACTAGATTGAAGTCCTTGCATATATTATTACGATTAATTACTAAATATTATATCATGCATTTTTCGTTTAAGCTGTCATATGTTTATCCGAATGAAATATGATATTTTGTTAGAAAAAAAATGTTCCAAGAGGTCTACTAAAAGTTTCATGTTTATTTCGACACTTTTTTCAGATATTACAACATAAATTTACTCAAAGTGGCGAATTCTTCTATAGTATGAACTAAGAACAGTGTTGAAATGACCGTGAAAATTTTAGTGGATCCCATGGAACATTTTTTTTCTCTAACAGTGTATACACGGAGAAAAAAGTATGGCTCTCGTAGCTATCTAACGGATAGCGAACTTAGTATTGTGATTGGTACTAAACGGTTTCGTGTTCATCACGATACTATATACCAATATGCTCTATATACTTCATATCCTTACAATAGCTTTTCAACGGATCGTGATAATCGCGATCCACGCCTCCAGCGCCACCACTCATAACCAAGTTCTCACAACTAATACTCGCCTCGTGTATCGTACAACATGTAGACAAGTGATGAAATGATTGCTTATTAATTGACAGTGTAATGGACGATTGGGTGACCAATAAACTCAGAGTAGAAGCTAGAAAAGTTGGTGCTACTTTTTGGATTGAAAGTTTGATATAGAAATTAATCCATTTTAACCTCAAATTTTGACGGTATAATATTTAGCAATATTCAAATTATTCGGCTTTCTGTAGTATCGTCACACGCCTGAGTCATTAGATAGTTATTATAGGGAAACGGAATCGCTACCATTGCAATACAGACGTACGATATCGGGATCCATGTGGATCGTGATAATCGCAAAACAGTGAATGGACGCTCTCCGTATATAGCGTATAGTGACAAGAGTATCGTGGTGATCACGATACCGTTTAGTGATGAGAGCCACACTTTTTTCTCCGTGTACCTATATATTTTACAAATCCGGTAAACCGATTGAGATATTGAGATCTATTATTGTGGAATCCACAACTGGTCCTGATATGAGCCTTTGTGTTGTCAAGGCCTTACCGAACAAATTTCTACACGGGTTTCCTCATCGCATTTCGAATAGCTCGAGATTTTTTCATTCGCAACCGCCCAAATTCGGTCTTCGCTTACTTACGCCGACGATCTATGTCACTTTTGAAAACATACGCGTGCCAGACAATCCGAATTTGATCAATAGGTCTGAAAATTCACGTTTCCATTGAAAATAGTTAGTGCAGTTATAAATTCATAGGTTAGGAATCGTACGATTTATTGTGAACACTTGAATGGCGCCGTAATAATATCTATGGGGGAGGAGTTATACATACCGCGAATATTCGGTGAATCTGAACGACCCCCTTCCTACGGGAAAACCAACACAGGCGCGCACTGCGTGCGTGAGGCTCGGCGGGCGGGGCCAGGCGGCCAGTGGTGCTTCTACCGAATCTTCCGTACTATGCCGACTCCGCATAGCCCATCCGCGCTAACTCGATAAATACTATAGCTCATCCGCGCTAACTCGATAAATACTTAACTTAAAAAGCAATCATCACGCTGAACACGGCAAAGAATGAATGCGAATAAAACGAATTCACCTGATGTGAACATTTATTTTCAAAGTTTATCAACGAATTTAAAATCAAATATCAATTAATTGGGTGTAAGTATTGATTATCAGTGTCTAGGATCGATATTTGAGACGAAATGGAACAGGTAAGTGGAGGGTGAAACATTGAAGACAAAAATTGGTTTATTTATTGATTTATTTATTTATTCATTTTTCAGAACTCGATTTCATTCAAAACGTCTGTTCGGAATACAAGTATTCCATCTAATGAACATTAAGAATTCGTGAGAAAGTTTTCAGCGTTTGTGTCAACTTTGGTTTCATAATAACATAATGAATCATTTGATCAGAGTACAATGCAGAGAATGGAGTCATCGAGGATAAGGCTACCACCCACAGGCCACGTCCTTAGGTCTGAAACAGAAAAATGAAATTTATCAACGATTATTGGTTAATCGAGGGATCCATTGCTGTTGAATTATGGTGTACGCACAAACTTATCAGAGATTGAATGCTTGGGAATCGAAGAAAGGCTATCGATGAGTTACTGTCGACCGTAGTACACTTTTACTCAAACCATTTTTGTCTCTCAACGATTACTTCTATCGGAGAACCTAGTGCTGACACGTACCTTAGCGAGGCTTCATAGCATGCGAAGGGGCTTTGCCGCAGGAGTTTGTAGTGCGACGAGGCAGCGTACGAGAAGCTTCGTTGCAAGGGTTCGTAGCCCGTCGACGATATTCATCGAACATTTCTTACTCGTCTAACGACCATTCAACGTTCATGTCTCGTAGCAGGCGAAGGAGCTTCGTCGCAGATGATCCTAGTGCGACGAGGCAGTGTACTAGACATGAACGTTGAATGGTCGTTAGACGAGTAAGAAATGTTCGATGAATATCGTCAACGGGCTACGAACCCTTGCAACGTAGCTCTTCGTACGTTACTTCATCGCAACACGAACATCTGGGACGAAGCTCCTCTGCCTACCACGAGACATGAACGTTGAATGCTCGTTAGATGAGTGAGAGTTGTTCGATAAATATCGTCGACGTGCTACGAACCCTTGCAACGAAGCTCCTCGTTCGCTGCCTCATCGCACTACGAACATCTGCGACGAAGCTTCTACGCCTGCTACGGAACATGAACGTTGAATGTTCGGCACACAAGTAAGAAATGTTCGATAAATATCGTTCTTGTGCTACGAACCCTTGGAACGAAGCTCCTCGTACGCTGCCTCATCGCACTACAAACTCCTGCGACAAAGCCCCTCCGCACGCTATGAATCCTCGCTGAGGTACGTGTCAGCACTCGGTTCTCTGATAGAAGTAATCGTTGAGAGATGGAAATGGTTCGAGTAAAAGTGTCACTACGTTCGACAGTGGCTCATCGGTAGCCCTTCTTCGATTCCCAAGCATTCAATCTCCGATAAGTTTGTGCGTACACCATAATTCAACAGCAATGGACCCCTCGATTAACCAATAATCGCTGATGAATTTCATTTTTCAATTTTGATTTTCATGAGATTGAATACTAGTATTCCCAACAGATGTTTTGAATAAAATCGAGTTCTGAAAATAAATGAATAAGTGAATAAATCAATAAATAAACCAATTTTTGACAATGTTGTTTTTAATGATTCACCCTCCACTTACCTGTTCCACTTCGTCTCTAATATCGATCCTAGACACTGATAATCAATACTTAAATCCGACTTAAATCCAATTAATTGATATTTGATTTTAAATTCGTTGATAAATTTTTAAAATAAATGTTCACATCAGGCGAATTCATTTTACTCGCGTTCATTCTTTTCCGTGTTCAGTGTGATGATTGCTTTTTAGGTTAAGTATCAAGGCGCGGATGATTCGGTAGAAGCACCACTGGCCGCCTGGCGCCGCCCGCCGAGCCTCACGCACGCAGTGCGCGCCTGTGTTGGTTTTCCCGTAGGAAGGGGGTCGTTCAGATTCACCGAATATTCGCGGTAGGTTGTATAGCGTGAAAATAAGTTCAATCTAAATTTGTAGGTGTTGGAGGTTCAATGTAGGGTTGAAATTAACATTTGTAGGAGTTCGAGGTTCAATGTAGGATTTTTAGGAGTTCGAGGGTCAATGTAGGATCTCTAGGTTCAGTTTCCTCCAAAGTAGGTTTAAATAAACCTTGGTAGGGTCAGATGTAGGCGCTAAATTTCGACTCGGGAATGCCGATGGTATCGCTTCGAATAGAGAGCAAGCACCCGCACACCAGCCTAACATTAATATTCGTACGTTAGCAGACTTAATGAGCGAATTTCAAGGAAATGAGGATACCTTCTGGAAGTGGGAGAAGCAGCTCCAATTGCTAAAAACTACGTACAATTTGGATGACAACTCGACCAGAGTTTTAATTGGTCTGAAGCTTAAAGGACTCGCTTTGAACTGGTTTCAGTCGAAGCCGCAACATTTGGAAATGACGTCGGAGCAGCTCCTCGCTTCCATGCGGTCGATGTACGACCACCGACCAACGAAATTAGCCTTGAAAAGAAACTTTGAGAACCGCCGTTGGAAGAATACGGAGAATTTTGCCGAGTACTACCAGGATAAACTGACCTTGGGAAATCGAGCGGAAATACCTGAAGACGAATTTGTAGAGTATATAATCGAAGGTATCCCGGACCCAGTACTACGGAACCAAGCTCGTATCCAAAATTTCGGAGCGAAAGACTCGTTATTGAAAGCTTTCGAAAAAATCACACTTCACCGACCGAGGGATGACTTCCAGAGTCGTCCGGTTGCTGGTATGAGAAGAGACCCCGTAAAGCCTCAATCATCAAACCAGCCTCAGCAGCAGAAACAGTCTAATGAGCGGAGTGGGACGAGCCAAGATACCAGCAACGGAAGTAGGAACACGGCACGAGACCCGAGGTCCTGCTACTATTGCAAGCAGGACGGGCACACCAAGTTCCATTGCCCTAGCCTGACGAAAGAAAAGAGGCTATGCTTTGGGTGCGGTAAGCCCGGTCATTTCACAAGGGACTGCACCGCCAAGGCATCCCAGGTAAACAACATCAGCGAGGGACCAGACACGCGAGACGAGTACTTCAGATATGTAACGTATACGATTAGTTTAGATGATAGGAATAGTAATGCGATCGAACTTGACACATTGCTAGATACCGGAAGTCCGGTCAGTCTTATAAAACTTTGTCACGTACCAAGTGAAGCGATTGATAGTACTGACCATTACTGTAACAAATTTCGAGGTATCAACAATAGCGATTTAGTAGTACTTGGTACGGTTAATCTTGATATTGAGTTAGGTGGCGAAGAATCTAGGAATTCGAAATTGTTGGTTGTACCGGATTTTACGATGACTTCCTCGGTAGTTTTAGGCAGAGATTTGTTGAGGAGACTCGGTCTTGGCTTGAGGGGGGTGGAAAAAGCCCGCCCAGGCGAAATCGCGGAGATCATGAACATCGATATGTCGCATCCGGGGGGGCCGGAGGAGAACCTGAAAATCAATCCATCTATTGCACCGGAAATTCAGACTCACGTGAGGGAATTGTTTAGGAAAGATTACGTAGAACAGGGACGACCTGAACGTCCCGAAGTCCAAGGCGAAATAAAACTGTTACTAAACACTCATGAACCTTTTCACTTCCAGCCTCGTAGGCTGTCATACTCGGAGAAAAGTAAAGTTCGTGAAATCCTTGACGGTTGGCTCGCGAAGGGGGTTATTCGTAATAGTAAGTCAGACTATGCTTCACCGATTGTCCTTGTGAAGAAAAAGAATGGCGAGATACGCCTTTGCGTAGACTATCGTCGATTGAACAAGGTTACTCTCCGCGATAACTACCCTTTACCCCTCATCGAGGACCAACTCGATGTATTAGCTGGAAAACGTTATTTTACAAGCCTCGACTTAAATAGTATATTGTGTGACAAGGGATGAAACAGTATGAATGCAGGCCAGGGTGAAGTTGTCAGCCCGAAGCCGAAGGCGAGGGCTGACATCACCCGTGCCTGCATTCATGTTTCATCCCGTGTCACACACTATGTTTTTCATAACATTTGCAAAAAACTTCAGGTTTCATACATATTTCAATTTGCTTGATAATATTAAAAATTTTGAAATACCTACGAATTAGATATAAATAACGTGAATAATGGTGAAACACCAAGTACTCCACAACATCTGATAGATAAAGCAAATGCTGCATCAATGGATCTATTGCCGGATGATATTCTAAGGACAAATGTTTAACGTGTTATAATACCCTCGCCTCATGGATGAAAACTCAAGGCGCGACGACCTGGTCGGAAGATGTTATATATTGAGTTATTTTCTTGATCTTTCATAAAATTTGATTTGATCTAATTCGAACCTTAAATAAATATGAATCTAACATTAGCGATCTGAAATCTGAATTGCTTTCTTCCCAAGGGATGAAAGCAGTTGCTTTCTTCCCAAGAGATGAAAGCAGTTGCTTTCTTCCCAAGGGATGAAAGCAACGCAGCTTTCAGACCGCTAAAACATCGAAGTCGCGATTGCAGCGTATGTCACAGCTTTTCACGGCATTCGCATGAAATTAGCTTGTTTCGACTTGCTAAATAGGCACTGAAAGCTGAAGTTTCAGAGCAGATGTTATGAAAAGACGGATTCCATCACGTCCATGTGAACGAAGAATCAGTTAAATATACGGCGTTCGTCACGCCCTTGGGTCAATTTGAATTTGTTAGGATGCCATTTGGGCTAAAAGGAGCTCCATCTGCGTTCCAGCGATGGATTAACCAAGTGCTCAAGGACTTCATTGATCGAGGCGAAATAGTAGCTTATTTGGACGACTTTCTTATTGCTACCGAGACCCTCGAGGAACACGTGAAAATCCTAGAAGCATTGTTGCCCGTCTTGGTCAAGAACAAATTGGAACTTAGGTTGGATAAATGCAGGTTTCTGTACACTGAGATAGAATTTTTAGGCTATCGCGTTAGTGAGGGAGGCATACAACCTACTCGAAGCGGTATAGAAGCAATAATAGATTTCCCGGTTCCTAGAGATGTTAAGGGAATACGGAGATTCCTGGGCATGTGCTCGTATTTTAGGAAATTCATCGAAGGGTTCTCAGCTATAGCGAAGCCCTTGACAGACCTCACGAAGAAGGACGAGGAATTTAGATTCGGAGAACGAGAATCGAAAGCTTTCGAGACGTTAAAATCAAAATTAACCGATTCACCCACCTTAGCTATCTACAACCCTCACGATGAGTCTGAACTTCATTGTGACGCTAGTTCGTACGGTTTCGGAGCGGTCTTAATGCAGCGCAAGGCTGACCATAAGCTCCACCCAGTCTTTTACTTTTCGAAGCGAACCACGGATGTGGAAAGCCGGTATCATGGTTTCGAACTAGAGACTTTAGCCATCATTTATGCCTTGCGCCGGTTTCGGGTTTACTTGCAGGGAATCCCATTCAAAATAGTGACCGACTGCCACTCGTTAAAAATGACCCTAGAAAAAAGGGAAATAAATCCAAGGATTGCGCGTTGGGCATTAGAGTTACAAGAATATGAATATACGGTCGAACACCGTGCCGGGACACGGATGCAGCACGTTGATGCACTGAGCCGAGCCTCCAGCATTTTCGTGGTAGAAGACAACCCGTTTGAAACGAACCTCTCCCTCAGCCAAGGCCGCGATCCAGTAATTAAAGATTTGCGCGACTCGCTTGAAAAGGAAGAGAGTAAACTTTATGAAATGAGAAACGGATTAGTTTATCGGAAACACGGCGACGAACTACTGTTCTATGTACCGAAGAATATGGTGGCTCATGTCATTCGTAAGTGCCACGACGAAATGGGGCACCTGTCGGTCGAGAAGACGTGCGGTGCCATTAGGGCTAGCTATTGGTTTCCCCAAATGAAGGAAACAGTTCAAAATTATATCCGAGATTGTCTTAAGTGTATTGCGTTTAACCCTTGCACGGGAAAGCAAGAAGGTCTCCTACATAGTATCCCTAAGGGCAACACCCCCTTCTCGACTGTACACATTGATCACTTCTCTCTGCACGATAAAAAACGTGTCATAAAGCAACATATCCTAGTAGTAATAGACTCCTTCACGAAATTGACGAAACTGTATGCGACTAAGACTACAGCCACGAAAGAAGTGATCGCGAGCCTCCGACAGTTCTTTAGAGACTTCGACAGACCAAAATGTATCATATCAGACCGCGGAAGCTGCTTTACTTCTGAAGAATTTCGAGAATTCCTAAAGGAGGAAAATGTCAGACACATACTGATCGCAACAGCCTCGCCAAAAGCCAACGGACAAGTCGAACGGGTAAATCGGGTTTTGGGACCAATGTTGGGAAAACTAACTGAAAATTCGAACGGCCAGTATTGGTATAAGGTCCTTGGCGACGTTGAATTTGCATTGAATAATTCTGTAAACAAATCTACGGGCGAGACCCCTTGGAAATTACTTAGAGGGTTTAACCAAAGAGGAAAAATCCCCGACTCAATTAAAGACTATTTGGACGAGAATGTTGCGACCAGGAAGGTCGATCTTGAGGCCTTGCGGGCCGAAGCAGCCGAAAATATACAAAAGTCACAAAGATACAACCAACAGTATTATGATAGTAGGCATAAAGAAGCTCGTAAATACGAAACTGACGATCTAGTCGTGGTTAAGAATTTTGAAAGTACGCCAGGGGTTTCCCAAAAGCTAATCCCGAAGTTTAAAGGGCCTTACCGGGTTATCAGGGTTTTAAGAAACGACCGGTACGTCGTCGGAGACGTGGAAAATCACCAGGTAACTCAGAGACCGTATTGTGGGGTATGGGAGGCGGCAAATATGAGACCCTGGGGTACTTCTCAATAAAAAAGAAAAAAAAAATATATAGAATGCAAGTTTGTGTACGATTTGTTTTAGTTTGTAAGACGACTGTGAATCCAGTGTAAAAAAAAAAAAAAAAAAAAAAAAAAATATATATATATATATTGCGACGTGGATTTTTCCTGGTCCTCAGACCAGACCGGAACGCTAGTCTGAGAACCGTCCACTCGACAATTGGCCAACTGAAAATTAATAATAAAACAAAGATGCTGGGCGCCAGGCTTATAATCGCCAATTTCTGAAAATCTTACTAATAAAAAGAACTAACTACAGATACTTGAGCGCCGGCTAGCGTCAGTACCGCGGAGAGGGGTCGGGATTAATTGAAGGATTAGCAGGGCGTATTAACGACTCGATTAATTGAATTTAACAAAGAGAATAGAATTTATTCAAGAGAAATGGTATCAAAAAAAATTGAAATAATAATACTAGTACCCGGGGGTACTCCCCAGCGGGTATAAATTGACTACAGGTCGTGTATAAGTGACCTGGCCACGTTTGGCGAGTTTTACAATAAAAATTAAACTACTAGCTTCCACGTAGGAGAGCGATAACAAATAAAAAGAATTCATGCAACAAAAAGAATATATAACTCGTCAAATCAAGTCCTCGCTGGACAATACTAACTAAATGACTAATTTATTAAATCTAGGCTACGAGCCGAATTGATGACGAATTAATAATGATAAAATAATAACTAATTATGAGTTACTCAGTCTTAGATCGTACTACGACGACTAGCTCGTCTTCGAGAGACGAAGTCTCTCGTTATCGTATTGCTCCGAAGAGCTTATTATTTACCAACTATTTACAGATTTTCCTACAACTAATTTAAACTAACTCTGCGGATAATTTATTGAATTTATTAACTACGCAAATTAAATAAAGAACCCGAAATTCTAACGCGAAGAACAACAAATACTCTCGGCTAAGCCTCGAGCTACGTCTCTCCCCGCAGGAGGAAGAGAGAGCGACAATGACCGACTCGTTCTGTCTCTGTCGTACTCGTGTACTACAGGTACGCACTTGACTAAATTATTAATTACGCGAATAATTACTCCAAAATATAAAGACTCGAACTACAAAATCTAAGGCAAAGGGACACTGGTGACGGCCTACCCTTCGGAGATCGGCTTAATTCGATCCCAAAAATGTTAATTAGCCTCGTGGCTTAATCTATAGCAATATGGCGGATAGCCGTTGCCGGATGCGAATTATCCAGAGTAAGAATGGCTAACGCTTACCGTTCTCCAGCCACGCGACGAAATGTCCTCTTTCTACGAAGGGATCCATCCCTCGATTTATTGCCCCCTCGGGGAGTTTTTCAGACACACTCACTCTTTCCACAGAACAAAACAAAATTGGTAAAATAGTGAACCCACGGGGTTGTACGCCAAGAAAAAAAAATTAATCGCTTTAGGCTAAGACTCAAAAGAACCGAATTTACACCAGTGACCTAGTCGCTAGTCTAACGCAGAGTGAGTAGACCGCATGGCGCCGGTACTCAGCGCACATATCAGGCGATCGACAATTGATTTCCCATCGACCGAAAGATCCCTATTTTCGCTACGCGCGAATATTCAAAATCCACCGCGGTGGTTGTAGCTCATTCCTTCAAAGGAACACGGGTTGCAGGCTCTTCTAGGCGGCGGGAATCTCTTCCGCCACCGATATCCCTCGTTGCGGAATGCCTTCGGCATTCCCCCCGTGTCCTCTATTCCGGCGGTGGAGGTAGCCTGGCCAGTACTACCTCCTCGAGCTTCGGTGGTGTTCTTTAGCAGGGATCCTTCTGGTCGATTTTGGGCGTCGTAGGTGCGTCTACCCGTGGTTTCGGAGCAACTGGTCGCCTTCGTCTAGGCCTCGTCTCCCACATGCCAGAGAAAATGCGTAAAGAAAACAAAAGAATAAATAAGCAGTTCTACAGATTTGAGTCGGTCACGGTCGTCCCTCGGAATTATTGCCAGGCCTCAGGGCCATCCTAATCATTCATTCAATTCTCAGACACTCCGCTAAGGTCGTCTAAGGGGTAAGGAGCCTGTGGTAACATGCAATGTTACAATATATATGTAACGAAATGTAAACATGCATTTGGGAGATGAAAGTATGATAGACAATGAATGTAGATGCGATAAGGAATTGTAACGCTTAGATGACTAGCCCGGGACGGACTATGGCCAGGAAAGGCCGAATTGTAAGGTCGTCCCTGTAAACTCTGTTTATACCTAAGCCGAGAGAGAGAGAGAGAGAGAGAGAGAAGAGTGAATGAGTGCGAGGATGAGAAGAGGCGAGGAGAAGGCAGTCTGGCGTTGACCACAGTAATATTCGCTTGTGAGACAATAAACTCGAGATCTTTCATTTACCCCTCCACGCGTTTTATTTTAACCGCCCTGACCGAAGTTACCCTCCATCCTGTACCTCCCTAGTATAGAGTCTTACACTACACTGAAAGAAGATGGCGAGCCTGGCGCTCGCACAACCCTTTGGAAGCAGCACGGTCACACGCTCACTCTGCGCGCGACAGAGCATCCCACTTTCAGAGCGCCGTCATTTAAGAATACTCATCGTGCCACGATCGTAGCTACTCTGCGCGCGTGGTCATCGCACGGTAGGCAGGCCTATCCCGCTTTCTGCAATCCACGCGTTCTCAGACGGATAGAGCCCTACACTACCATACATGAGTCAGTCCACGTCAAGCGGGACGGATTTGGCCAAAAAATTACCTCGATGTTTTTGATTCTTTTGTAATTTTTTTGCCATATTCTGTGGGCAAAATAAATGAATGAAACATTTTTTTTTTCTTTTTAACTCGAAGGGCTTAGAAGCTACAAGGGGTTGAATTTTCGAAAAAACCACCAAAAATCGGAATCGCGGTCTCCTTTAAACGTTAATATCTCCGGTTTCCTTTGTCGTACAGACGTCACCAAAAACTCATTTTGAAGCTTTTGAATCGCACTTTCATGTTATGAATTTTGAATTTCTGGATTAAACAATTTTCTATTTGTTATTAACAATTATATTCTTTAAACGTGATTTTCGAGATGATTACACCCTTCGAAAATTCTGAAAAAAATACCAGCGTGTTTCTTGATTCATTCTCTACGAAATCTGTAAGTTTCAAAATGGAACTCCGATGGAAACTATATTTAAAAAGCGATTGATCCGTCCGGGACGTCGCGCGCGACTAGATTTTCGAAAAACCATCAAAAATCGGAATCGCGGTCTCCTTTAAACGTTATTATCTCCGATTCCCTTTGTCGTACAGACATCACCAAAAACTCATTTTGAAGCTCTTGAATCGCACTTTCATGTTATGAATTTTAAATTTATGTAATAAACAATTTTCCATTTGTTATTGACAATTATATTCTTTAAACGTGATTTTCAAGATGATTACACCCTTCGAAAATTCTGAAAAAAAATACCAGCGTGTTCCTTGATTCATTCTCTACGAAATCTGTAAGTTTTAAAATGGAATTCCGATGGAAACTATATTTAAAAAGCGATTGATCCGTCCGGGACGTCGCGCGCCACTGGCGCGCCCGCGTAGACAGTCGCGCGCGACGTTCCGGACGGATCAATCGCTTTTTAAATATAGTTTCCATCGGAGTTCCATTTTAAAACTGACAGATTTCGTAGAGAATGAATCAAGGAACACGCTGGTATTTTTTTCAGAATTTTCGAAGGGTGTAATCATCTCGAAAATCACGTTTAAAGAATATAATTGTTAATAACAAATAGAAAATTGTTTAATCCATAAATTTAAAATTCATAACATGAAAGTGCGATTCAAAAGCTTCAAAACGAGTTTTTGGTGACGTCTGTACGACAAAGGGAACCAGAGATATTAACGTTTAAAGGAGACCGCGATTCCGATTTTTGGTGGTTTTTTCGAAAATTCAACCCCTTGTAACTTCTAAGCCCTTCGAGTTAAAAAAAAAAAAAAAAATGTTTCATGCATTCATTTGACCCAGAGAATATGTAAAAAAAAATTACGACGATTTTCAAGAACATGAGGTCAAAAAGGTGTCCCGCTTGACGTGGATTGACTCACATGTGAGATCACCTGTAACTCACTCTGAGACGCTCGCCTTCTCGTTCTGCGAGCGTGGGCCGCGCACAACTCTCCGAGTCCAATCGTCCTACTTCTACGACTGCGAGGCTCTTTCGTGCGAGCGCCAGGCTCTCAATCTCTTTTCAGTGTAGCAGATCCAGGCGCGGACTGGGCCGCCGGGACACCGGGCATAATGCCCGGTGGGCCGGTGGGTCGGTGGGCCGGTGGCAAGCAGATCATAATAATATGTGGATTAGGGTGGTCAAAAATAGTACATTTTATTCCGAGTGAGGAAAGGCTTTTTTGACGAAACGAGAGGTTTACGGCACGAGCCGAAGGCGAGTGCTGTAACGAGGTTCGTCAAAAAGCCTTTACGTACAAGTAACGATCATTATTTTTCATCAGGATTGTCGAGAAATCGCGACGAAGTTGCGATTTTGAGGTTAGAATGATGAAAAATCATTTTTTTCTTTTTTTTTTTAAGTCTTATCATCTCAAAAGTTTCTTTCAGGTATAGAACGAATTCTCCCAAAAGCGCAACTCAATATCTCAACTCTACGAGACCCTCAACGATTTTCCGTTTTCCCATATAAATAACACGTAAAAAAATTTTTTTTTCGTTTTTTTGCACGTAAAACTCTGAAAAAAAATGTTATTCCAATTTCGAAGCACATATTTTCATAGGAAATTTAATTCTCTACAAAAAAGCTCTGTCATATTTTTCTCGTAGTCTTAACAGATAAAAAGTTATCAGGCTTTCAAAATAGAAAAAAAAAAAAAAAAATTAAAAAATTAGAAAAAAAAAAATTGAAAAATTGAAAAAAATTAAAAAATTAGATTTCCTACAAGAATATGTGCATCGAAATTGGAATAAAAATTTTATCGGAGTTTTATGCAGAATAAACGAAAAAACATGACATGAAATATTGATTTTTTCGTATTTGCTCCTTTAACGTAGTTGTTCGGGAAATCGTATTTATCAAGAAAAATCTGAAAATTAAACCACAGCTCAATAAATGTGGCATCTACGTGAGGGTGAAAACTAGAAACAATTGACCGTCCCAAACGTGAGATATTTGCCATTAAAAATGATCCTTTCCGTACATGCAGCATAGGAGCGTAAAGGAAAACCGTCGGAAATTAACAAATTTTACCATTATTGTATTGAAGGGATATTACCATCTTCTTGAAAAACTGACATCAATTAGAATGATATATTTACTATTATGCTGAAAAATTCGGAAATTGTTTACCGCATAGTTTTTCAGATATTGGTAATAATTGAGTTATCGAGTCGGATAAAGTCATAGAGTGAAAGCGAGGTAGGCGATGGTGAGTGAGAGAGCAAACAATAGCACAAACTATATCTCGCTGAACAACTACCTTAAGGGGACCAGTACAGCGACTTTTCGAAAAATTATCATAGTCCGAAATCAATTCATTTCATGACCAAAGTTCATTTCACATCAAAATATTTTTCTTTTTCAAAATCATGTGTCGTAAGGATTTTAGAGCATCGTTGGACCGATTCGGGTCATCTTGGATTCATTTTCTTCAGAAACCAAATCCTCATCATGTGAATGTAGGAATTTAAAAATAAAAAATTATGTCATAAGTTATGATCAATTTACCAAATTTGCAAAAATTATTATCACTCATTTCTTAAATAACTTGGCCAAAACGAAAAATTTTCAAAATTCCTACATTCACATGATGAGGATTTGTTTTCTGAAGAAAATGAATTCAAGATGACCTGAATCGGTCCAACGATGCTCTGAAATCCTTACGACACATGATTTTGAAAAAGAAAAATGTTTTGATGTGAAATGAACTTTGGTTGTGAAATAAATTGATTTCGGACTATGATAATTTCTCGAAAAGTCGCTGTACTGGTCCCCTTAATAACCTATATGGCTATATTACATAGTTTAATGAAATTCCATCAATAAATAGAATAATTTATATTCATTAACTCAACAAAAATATTTCCCTTGCATGGGCCGGTTTCATCAATTTGCCCGGGCCGGTTTCATGACGCCAGTCCGCGCCTGAGCAGATCTCCTGTCATTGAAAGAGTTGAGCAAATAATTGAGCCACAAACTTTGAGGTCTGTACAAAATAATGGGGAAGAAGAACCTTCCCCAACTATCCGTAGCAGTCGCGAAAAAGAATTAAACGCGACTCAAAGAGTAGTAAACTCGTGTCAAGAGGTTCACACTGAGAATGTACAAAATAGATCGTGTAACCTAAAAGTTAATTTCTTCTCCAATTTCAAATAATTGCTGAAGTAAATTTATGGTCTTCTACCACCAAAGCCGGACAGCTCGCCGGTAATCTCAGAGGTCCTGCTTTATCAGTTCTGATGGCTCTGGCCGATTCAGACATTCGGGACTATGACAAGCTCAGTGCGGCCTTAAGACTTCGTTTTGGAGACCAACATTTGTCAAAACTTTATATAACTTTATTTTGGAATAGAAAGCAAGCCAAAGATGAAGGACTTGCCTCCCTTGGTTTCGAAATTCAAAGACTCGCAAGAGTCGCTTTGCCCCTTTGTGACGAATCAACAAGAGATGTATTAGTTTGCAATAGATTCATTGACGCTATTTCCGATTCAGAGCTAAAACTTGCTCTTAGTTTGTCAGAACCTTCTTCTTGGCAAGAAGCAATGATTAAAGGTTTAGAAATAGAGGCATTAACCAAACATCATTTAGGGGTAGGAAAAATTCGACAGATCGAGACAGATAAAATCCCTATTATTCATATTAACGCTTATGAATCCAAGAAAACTACTCCTAGGCAGCAAAATAATAATAACAGAAATAATAATGATAATTATAACCGAAATGATAATCTATATATTAAAGTTCGAAAACGGATGTCCGGATGTCACACTTTTTTTTCAGAGCACTACTATAGCTCGACTGTACATGTCTGCGTGCTTCTCACTGTCATACTATCTGATCTCGGACTTCGCTGTTACATATGATGTGATATTATTATCAAGAACGTTCCAGAATTGATGCATGACTTTTTCGAGATTATGAAAAAAGTATAGTAGAGACAGTAATAATAACACCTGTTCTTACGATATTTTAATTATTTATTTTTTCATTAAATTTAAAAAAAAAAAAATCGAAAAAGTTTGGGCCACGGCCTCCATCCGCGACCGCTCTTCCTGCTGCCGCTGCAGCCTTCGCCGCCACTCTTTGGCACTGCTGCCAGCCCTCGTCCCTCTGTACGCTGTTAAAAAATCAAATACTCGAATAAATATTTTACAAAACAACATAGCCAAAATTATTGAGAATTGACCTTGCGATTACATATAGGTGCGAATTCACACCAAGGGTTTCTCATTTCGCCTGTATCTTTTCGATTTCGGGAAGTACGGTGTTTCCTCCACCACAAAAAAAAAAGTCGAACAGTTTTCCCAGCAGATGGCCCCGGACCAACATTCAATTATATTTTGGCCGTCGAAGAAGTCGGACGTGAATTCATTTTCGGTGCGAATTTCTACCCGCGTGCAACTCCCGGCTAATAAACGAACTTTGTTGCGATCGAGGAATCGAATATACATCAAATAAATAAACGTGTATACCCTCAAATTATGAATATTCCTGTTGGATATCGGGTTCGATTTTTTGATTTCCTTCGATGAAGAAAATGGTATTTATGAGGAAAAAATTAGTGCCTTTGCCATTACAGTTTTTACAATGTTTGTAATTTGTATTTAGATTTTTTTCTAGATCATCATCGCCATTTCATTGGGCATATTCTGAGCTTCGAATAATACAGGTAATGAATGAAAATGGTTGATTGGAGTCAGAGATATGAAGCGCTGCAGTCGGCTGGTGCGAATTCGCACCGGCGTGTGAAACTGAGGCTTTTAAATAGGTGTGTGATCAAAGGGTTATGAATGGAAAAAAATTTCAATTGTCGCAACTTATTATCGCTGAGTGAGTACGAAGAAAAATTCGTGAAAAATCTAAATTTTAATTTTTTGCCGTCACTGAATTCACATGTAATCTCATATAGGTATAATTGGACGCGTTTGCAGATATGACTTATGTTCAACCCTTCCACCTTTCACTCCCCTCGCGCTGTTTCCCGTTCTCTTTTCTTTGTCTTTCTCCTCCTCTTGATGCCTCCCTCTTTCCTTTTCCTTCCTCCGTCTTTCATCCTCTTTTCCTCGATCCTCTATCTCTTTCCCGCTCTCCGCCGACGTACCATTGCAATTCCATTCTATGATTCGTTTACATTATTTAAACTTATTCTAGAAATATATTCTATATACAAATGAATGATCTAGAAAGAACCCTCTAATTCAGTATCACCTGCGTCTCTGGAACTGTTCATTCCTTGATTATAAATAAACATCCAACTTTTCTCCGATTATTACAATAACAAAAATAACGAGGATTTGTTCGAATCACATTCATGTCCAAAACCGGTATGTGTAGTACCTGTATGCATGTATGAGGTTTTTTTACCTCAAGTGAGACAGACTCGGACCCTTAACCCGCTTTATTTTGTTCTGATTATTTTTTTTCACTGTTTGTAAACTTTGAATGCTATTCACTCGACAAAATTCAACATTTTCAGCTCAGAAAAAAAAAAAAAAAAAAAAAAATTGGGAATTATCATACATGTTGTTTTCAGATTGCTGATGGTAGAAAAAAATTATCAAAAATCTTGAAAAGCGTGAGGTTCCGAACCTCACTCATTTGGAAAAGAATACCTCATATAGACCATACATATGTGTACATAATATCTGGAAATGTGAACAACGATTAGACAAATTCAGTGTTGATATTCTGATAATTATTACTTTGCGTTTCAGATTCCGAGAACAAAAAAAAAAGGGGGGGGGGGGGGGGGGATGGGCGTGAGGTTCCGAGCCTCACTCATTTGGAAAAGAATACCTCATATAGACCATACATATGTGTACATAATATCTGCAAATGTGAACAACGATTAGACAAATTCAGTGTTGATATTCTGATAATTATTACTTTGCGTTTCAGATTCCGAGAACAAAAAAAAAAAAGGGGGGGGATGGGCGTCCAGGCCACCAGGGCTCAAAGTGAGTAGCTCTTGAACGGCTTAATAGCGAAGAGTACAGAACTTCTCCGGGAGAAAATTGCCGCTAATTACTATGATTCATAAAAAAATCAAAAATAATAATCAGATGAAGAATATACAAAAAGATATTATCTTATGTAAATTTCACAAAATGCTATAGGACTTGCGAAAATAGAAAGACGAAAAATTTAGATTAAATTAAAATGATTGGAAAGAAAATTGAAATTGATAATTCAAAAAATAAAACAAGAGGGAAACAAGAAGCTATGTTATATTCCGTTAAGTAATTTTGAGAAAAAAAAAAGGAAATTTCCCGGAAAATATAATGATTCAACCACTATACGTTTGAAATAGAATTTAAATTGATCGTCAGGAAATTAGAAATGGAAATCTCTTTCATTTTTCAGAACCCATCAAAGACGCGGGGTTGGCGGCGATTGTCGCCGCGTTTATGAAAGGTATGATACAATTCCAAATCTTCGAGTGTAAAAAAAAAAAGATTCAAAAGTCAATGATTAGAGACCGCTGTAACATACAAAAGGCAAAAAAAGGCATTTGTTGAAGAGGTAGATCACGCAGAGGCGGTTGTGATACGTAAAAAAGATGCAGATAGAAAAAAACACAGTCGTGCTAAGGAATCTGAGAAACAACGGTCTAGCAGACTTGAGGCTGCTGCATCATACAAGAAGAAGCAAGGCGAATCTATTAGGATGATCTATTCGAATAAAAGAAAAAATATTGCTAAAGGATCTTCAGCGTCATCTATAGGATAAAAAAAATTGAAAACTGATGACCATACGATTTCGAAAGGAAGGAGTGCGCTGATAGCGAACTCTGTAACGTGTCCGACCGTCACGATGGGGGGGTCGGCTATGATTGGTCGGCGTAAATACCGGACAACTAGGCAAACTCGGAAAGACGAGCGAGCGACGCTTGTGACGTCACAAGCGTAAGCAAAAGAGTATATAAACACGCGTCGACAGAGCTCGACAGCGCACTTGTGGTATAGCACCCAGGCGACTCACTAATATAAAATCAAACCAAGCGCACTTGTGGTATAGCACCCAGTCGACTCACTATATTAAAAGCTAACTTAGCGCAATCGTGGTATAGCATCCCAGGCGACTCATTTGATATTGAACTAAGGGTCTTCCGAAGGCAATAAAGTAGAATCAGTAAATTCACTATTATTTAGACAAGTCAGAACATTCTTTAAAATCATATTCTAATATCACCTAACTGGGTTTAGAAGCATAATATTATATTGAGCATTAGCTAGAGCAGCATTGTTACAAACATTTAGTAGAAAGGAGATAAATACGGATGAAATAGACTTTAACGTAGAATAAGATAGAATAAGATCTTTGTATTATTTTTGTTGATATTTTATTTTTGGTTTAACAATACAGGGAATCAAATAACTACTGATAAATTTTGCCTGGTATTTTCTTATCATCCTGTTTGACAGTAATAAATACCAGAATAAGCCGAGTAGTTACAGCTTTGGCGAACAACGGAAGAAGCGAACGACATTGGCGTAAAAACCTGTGTTCGAGGGCCAACCGTTGGAAACCCGAGTCTGATAGGCAGTCTTGGTGTAAAAACCCGGATCTGTAGTTAGTCAATAAAATCATCAATAGCAGGCGAGACAGGCTTGGCGTAAAAACCCGGCTCTGTAGTGAGAATTCTGAATCTTAAATTCAGAACCAATACGGCTTTGATAATTAAAACTATCCGAGTCCGGTAGCTAGCGCAGGGAGATAAAATCTGAATAAGGTGGCTTTTGCATGGTATACCCATCCTTTTCCTCACCTTTCAGTATGAGGAGTCCATAATAATACTTAATTAATTAAATTTCAGAAAATAGATCATTTCGAACCCGTAGCAACCGACTTTTACTATAACCAATAGGTTCGTAAAAGCCGAAACGTTACAACTCAGATTACAAAGAAGATGAGGTAAAACTTAATTATTTAGGAGAAATGAACAATATCTGTGAATTCTGTAATGCTAAACATTTCGTTTCCGAATTACCACCCGATAAAAAGTATAGCATTTGTTGTCACAAAGGTAAAGTACGTATTTTGGACGAAAGTACTTATCCTGAAGCGATCGAACAGTTAATCAACAGTACCGATAAAAGTAGTAACACTTTTATGCGCAACGTGAGGAGTTATAATAATTCTTTAGCATTCGCAAGTTTCGGTGTGAAATTAGATTCAATGAAAGGAAGTTCGGGTCCTTTCGTATTCCGCATATGCGGTCAAACGTATCATAATACATACGCGCTTCACCCAGATGTCCATGAAGCACATAAATATGGACAATTGTATATCATCGATACCGAAATCGCCACTAGAATACGTATGCAGCATCCCGGCAATAATGGTTGTTTACCAGAACTACTGAACGAATTGGATGATATTATACAAAGAACGAATCCATACGCGAAGGCGTTCAAAATGATGCACGAAATGGAAGAAGAAGAACAAAAATTGGCGAATACAGCCGGTCATCTTGCCCGCGAAGTGAGAATGTGGTTGAAGCGGCATGATGATGATGACAAAAATCGTTTCAACCTACCAAAATGCAACGAAGTATAGCGGTTGTATTTGTCGCGGAAGACGGAGATCCTCCAGTATATAGAGACTTATGCGTGTATTGTGAGAGCGAAGGTGCTATAAGTATAGCGAGTCTAAGTAAACACGTCGACCCTATGACTTATCCTCTGATGTTTTCTTCCGGTGAAACCGGTTGGACGCCAGGGATGAAACAAATGGCAGGGAAGCGCATAATAACCGCGTTGCAATATTACAGTTATAAATTGAGCGATAGAGGGAAATTCAATCCATGTCTGGACATGGGGAGATTGTCTCAACAATACATTGTTGATATGTGGACGAAAGTTGAAAGCCATCGACTGCATTTCATGAGGAATCAACAAAGCAAATTACGAGCGGAAATGTATCAGGGAGTGATCGATTATCTACATAACAAAGCTGGAGAGGATAATGCGAGAATCGGGAAAATGGTTATATTACCTACAAGATACTAAGATAAGCTTAGATACAAGCCCTCAGGAACCGTTAATGCATCAGGCCTTGCAAGGACTGCAGCCGGCGTTCCAGAATTGGTGTGAAACCAAGTGGGACTATACAGCGACTGATATACTCAATTTACCAGACTTGAGAGATAGAGCTTTGCATTTCTTATAGATCTGCATTTGGTTATCCCATTGATATAACAAAGACAATACATACGATGTCGATGATTTATTGCTGAACAATAGGTAAAAAATTGAGTTTCAACAGAAAAATTTCTGTTCTGGGTGACGTCCCCCCTCAACGTTTTCATTTCCATGAATCCATTTCGATTCAAATATTATAAGATACATAATACGTAACAATACAAACATTCATTCAATACGTATGTTTCAATAATTTTTGCCGTACATAACCTCAAATGTATGTTACGGAACCTCGGGTGCTATCAAGTTAATTCTACGGCCCTGTACTTGCTTCCGATTGGTCGGGGAAAAGTAGGCCAATACGCGACAGTGCCGGGGGTTGTCGGACCCGACTAGCAACAGTGCCGGAGGTTCTACTGTATTGGAATAGTTTGAAAACATTAGTCTATCCAAACACATTATGAACCATCCCCTCCTAATTCCTGCCTTCCCGATAGAAGAAACCGCACCACCTTCTCGTTGGTTTCCATTGAGCGATAGTACTTCTATGACCGATGATACGTGTATTAATGATTCAGATCTAAGTTGGAAAACCTTTTCTATCAAGCATAAAGAAGTACTATCGGCTGAGAGTGTGATGACATTTCTTCTTAGTGTGTTATCCGTTTTCAATTGAAAAACGCAAAAACCACTGATAACCGAGCGAGCGTAGCGAGTGAGGAACAACGCAAAACCACTGACAACCGAGCGAGCGTAGCGAGTGAGGGACAACGCAAAACCAAACGAGTGAGCGAGCGAAGCGAGCAAAATAATCAGCTAGTAATAATTATAATAGAAAACCATACAACGGAAATTACGCTCACAGACCCCCGATGAAATGTAAATTTTGCAAAAAGATTGGACATGATGCTAATCGTTGTTTCTCATTAGAAAAGATGATCGAATCAAAAGACAGAAATTTCTCTAATAATCAATCAAATTATAGAACTTCATGGCGAAAAGACGACGAGAACAATAAATATTCAAATCAAAATTCCTGGAGGGATAAAGGTCCCTCATCAGATACGCAACTAGTAACTTCAAGGAACTAGGTCCTGGTGATTCAACAGAGCTTGAATCATCGAAGGGACTTTTTATAAATAGCCCTAGTTCTATCCAATTTTTAATAGGAAAAGCGTTACAAATGTTCTAAATGCGACTACGATCGTTTATCTTCCAATTCATTATTTATTTGCAATCGATCTAACTTTTCTTTTATTTCATTAGCGTGATAGCTACAGTCCGATCTCTCTATAAGCCCTCCCAAGCCGCCAAGGGGAAGAGTTTTTCCACGAAATGAGGTACCCCCACTCTGCCTGCTTCGCTAGTCGCACCAATGGTTTTCCGTCTCTCTCTTTCCTCGCTACGCTATGTCTTAATAGGCGGAGTGGGAGAACGCTGCGAGCGAGAAACTGGGGAAGCGGGTTTATAGAGAGAGGGTTTATTGAGAGATCGGACTGTATATAAGAGATTCGAACATAATAATTCTGTTAAAATGGTATTGTTAGTTTAAATAACTAATATAAAACAAGATTTTTCAGAGTTTCCACTATAGGAACTGATTAAATATTCTGAGACAATAAGAAGGAAGCCGAAACTATCCCATCCTGACCTATTTCCCCACTTCTATTCAGATAAGATCGTTCCAATTTATATTTATAACATTCATTTAACAAATTAATTCATCAATTTATTATATTTGAAATAATTTATCTAATAACAAAAAGTTTAATTTACCATTCTAATTTAAAAGAAAATATTTAAAAAGGCATTTATAATTTTGATTTAAAAGAGATTTGAAAGGAATTTATAATTTTGAAAAGTTTTTAGAAAAGAAACTCATATTTATGACCTAATTATTTCAAGAGAATAATATTTGTCCTCCTGTCTAGGTCGTTATATCATTTATTTCGAAGAGGTTTGGAGTTGGATCTCCTGGAGTTCAGAATCGGACTTTCCGTTCCAGTCTTTGGTCCTTCTACCCCTCCAACCCCTTCCTGTTCCAGTATTCAGGACTTTCTTCATAGTGACCAAGGGATTCTTCGCCTTGTTCCTGTTTGCTGATTCTTATTTCCTGATTCCTGTCTACTGATCCTGTATTCCTGAGTTTCTACTCTTGTTCCTGGTTCCTGTTCTTGAAGATTTTTGTAAAAACCCATGTTGTGATATTAAGTTAGACTATCTTTTAGAGGTTTTCTGTGGTTTCCCTTCTAATTATAGACGAATGTCAGATAGTACTTAGGAAAATTTTTAATTACTTGAGCCACAGCTCCGATTCTCCTAAATAGAGCACATAGATTTTATGATTCAAATATCGACTTGCTAATCCTTATGATGATTTTAAATAGACCATCTTTATTATACTCACCTTACGAGTCGGGTCGACTCTTTTACTAAAGGGGGGGTAGTGTTACATTTGTGAAATCACCTTTATATATTAATTCTATATGATCTAGATCAAGTAGCCTATATGATAAAAGATATCTTCTAAAATATAAGAACTACCCAGATAACAAAATGTCCGCATGATGCTGGCATGGGGAGTGCACGACGTGCGGATTAACTGCACGTCGTGCTATCACTGTTGCGACATATGTGTCCTCATATGCGCCGCATATGCGGCGCACGTCGTGAGACACGCGCGTGTCGACACACTGCTTACTGCTTAGTTTCGAGCAAAAAAAAAAACCAAAAAAAAAAGTTTGCATGGGTCGTTATGTACGGAATCATCTCGTGGAAGATTTTGAGTACTATCACCTTCAAATTTGTTTCCGAAAAAACTTCTGTTCCGGACCGGGGCACGAACCTGGTTTGTAGAATCTCTCCTGCTGTGAATCCGGCACGCTGTCCACTCACCCACGACGTTGTTGTCATATTGTGGAGACTAATTGTGCTTATATATATCGTGCGGCTGAGGGAACTTCGATATTGATACTGAACTAAATTGGCCTACTTGGTACATATATTTGATAATTATTATGTCAAAATTTCATCTTTATGTGCATAGATAGTATTCTCAGCTAGTATTTGGCAAAAAGGTTCGGAGCAAGTGGAATAAATTGCTTGTACAGTCACACTTGGTTATCTGAGAATTTGTTCAACTGAAGATACAAATTTTTTAATTGAACAAAAAAAAAAGGAACTGAGAGTGACTGCTAATAATTTTTTTTTTTTTTTAAATCACAGATTCCATTTACAGTGATAATAACTATAAAACAAAATGTTATGCGAATTGAAGTTCCCATATACATATGGGCTTTTCCATGCCAACTGACCTGGTCGCTGACCCTCGACATTTTTGATTTGTCCATTTTTTTTTTTTTATATGACTGTAGTCGATCAATGAGAAACATTCACCAAATTTCAGATCTTCATCTCAATCCGCCTTCGAGTTATGAATTTTCGAAAAATCAACGAATCATTACATTTGTTCAATTTCAAATAATCGTAACTCTGGATAAAAAAACCGATATCGTCATAAATAAAACGTCTTTCTCTTCGTCTTGGATTGTAGGGGAGACCGGTGTCGGTTGTAACAGGGTGTCAATTGTAACAGTGGACATTACGCCGCCATCTTGCGGATAATCTCTAATCTTTTTAGATGTATGTATAGCAACATTCGGCGGGCTTTTGTTGAACAACATTTTGCGAAATTTTCGGACATATTTTCTGTGCTGTGTCCATTTGTGTCCATTTATCGGTTTTTTGCACCCGTAAGTAAATCTTTTCATTTCACTATGCTTTCGCTTAATGTAGTAAACCATGGATGGTTTTTATAATTGACTTAGTATGTCTTATCTAATTGACTTAGATGTATATTAAACTACGATGCTTCGACTTCAATTGTTGTGTATTAGGATTTGGAAGTCACGAGTTTTAGTGTAGAATTTCCATTTTTCTACATAAAATCGTCGCTGGTGTCAATTGTAACACGTCAATTAAAGAAGCAACGACAAATGGCGTCAATGCACTAAGTGCAAGAAATGGGCACATATTGGTTGCACTGACCGTAGTGCATTATTCATATATGCGCTGAATGGTCAGAAGATTATTTGTTTAATTTGTTATTGAATTTTCGTGTTTTATTAAATCATACGAAAAAAGTGTACCCCCTTTACGTTAACCCTCCGCGGTCACACACCCTAGCTGTGAAACGCCGGTCACACGGGGTCACAGTGACCCCACCCGTGTTTGAAGGGCTGCCGCATTGACCCTATCATTCCGAATGACTTTTATAAAATCAGGGTATCAGTTTGAACCTTCTGGAATGCGGAAATATCAATATTATATCAAAACCGAATCTGAAGATGACGGAAAAAAATCAGCAACGGGTCAATGCGTAAAAAATGTCTTGTTTTACTAAAAAAACCATAACTTTGGCAATTTTCAATTTTTTTTCATGAAATTTTAGGGTGGTACTCCTGAGATATGATAGTTTGAGAAAAAAAATAGTTCCATAGTGGGCGTTTCAAAAAAGGTATTTATTCTCATATCTGAAGAGGGTCCATTTTGGAGTGAAATAAAGAACGATAATTATGAAAAATGAGCGATTAATTATAAAAAGTTGCTTGGAAAATGGTTGAATAATTGTATACACATTCAAGTTATTAACAGAGAAATGTAATTTCGTGATTTTTTCGTAATTTTTTTTTCACTCTGATTTAATGATAACAGAAATTTCGAAGTAATTAAACATATGCACTTGATACAAAAAAATTTTACGATTCTCATAGTCACATTGACATCACGTAAATTAATCCCAGACTGAAAAAAAATTAAAAAAAAATTACTATTCTTGACAAAAAAATTCACACGCCGGTCACACTGTGGGTCCAGGTGACCCCAGCTCGCGCACGATATTGTTTTTTCGACTGCCACGGGGTGACTATTGCCTCAATTCATCTAAACCTTGTCTGTACTTACAAAGGGAATCCCAAAGCACTGTTAGGGGGCAGGCCAATCATCTTGACTGCCAACAACTTATAGTCATTTTGGTTTAAAGTTGCGCGTGGGGTCATCTGGACCCCAGGTGACCGCGGAGGGTTAATGTTAATTTTTTATAAATTTTCCTATTTTATCAACAATATAAAATAGTTTATACAAAATTAGATAAATATTTTTCCTGCGGTTATATCGCAATGACCTGCGTTACAATTGACACCTCACTGGTGTCAATTGTAACACGTGTAGCAACATCCGTTATGGATTTTTCTTGACTATACTAACGAAAATTTCGAACTAAAAAAATCGAACTAGTAAGAGTTAGATGTGAGTGAACTTAGGTTAAAAAAATCAGTCACAAAATATCGATATTAAGCGAAAAAAAAATTAGTTTGTAAAAATTGTTACAACCGACACCGGTCTCCCCTACTTTAACTGAAAAATAGGTGAAAGAATATGCAACGTTAATTTAATCTTTTTTATACGCTTTCAAATAAAAAAATCAATTTTCGTCAATTTTGACCGCTTCGATTTTTTTGAAAAAAAGGTTTCGTATTCTACAGCCGAAGCCCGAATTTTTGAAACCAAAACGAAGACGGACCTCCAATGTCTTCTATTTTATTTTGATTTTTCAATATTCAAATTTTGTGTATTTCAACGATTTATTCAATGCCTTGAGTTTAATCGCTGTATTCAATATTTGGACACTTATTTGATATGGTGCTACTATCCAATTACATAGATAGACAGAAAATACAAAACATATTGAACACAGTGTGTTATAAAAATGATTCGAATGAAGCGTTCATTTATTGTTATTTTTAAGAATCTTGTGGCATTCGATCACGTTCAATTCTTGTCAATAAATCGACATACAAATAAATTTCAGAAATCGAAATAATATAGAAGGAATTGGAGGTCCGTCTTCGTTTTGGTCTTAAAAATTCGGGCCTCGGCTGTAGAATACGAGAACTTTAAAAAAAAATCGAAGGGGTCGAAATTGATGAAAATTGATTTTTTTACTTCAAAGCGTATGAAAAAGATTAAACTAACGTTTCATATTCTTCTACCTATTTTTGAGTTTAAATATAATCCAAGACGAAGAGAAGGACGTTTTGTTTATGACCATATCGGTTTTTTATCCAGAGTTACGATTCATTGAAGTTGAACAAATGTGATGATTCGTTGATTTTTCGAAAATTCATAGCTCGAAGGCGGATTGAGATGAAGATCTGAAAATTAGTAAATGTTTGTAATTGATCGACAACTATCATATAAAAAAAAATTGGACCAATCAAAAATGTCGAGGATCAGCAACCAGGTCAGTTGTCATGGAAAAGCCCATATATAAGGTGTCACAGAATTCGTATGACGGGGATTTCACAGGGTAAATCCTGATCAAAAACGGAATCGAAATTTCCTTAGCCGTTTTTTCTGGAATGGAAAAGCATTCCCGTTCTAATTATTTTAATTTCAGTCAATTGTCAAAAATGGGTTTTTCAAATTTTTCAAGGTGTATACGTCCCCTTAATATATCCGCATTATTTCGATGAGTTATAATTTGCAGCATCAATTTTTTGAATATTTTCACTATAACTTTATTGTATCCCGAAATAACCTGCATCTATACAAAGGAAGATATACAGCTCGGAAACTGATAAATATACTATGTAGGGGAGAGCGGGGCAAGTTGGAGACGGGGGCAAGATGACGAAATCGTTCTTTCGCGAAGATTTCTACAGATGGTGCTACTTATGTTATCAAACAGTGTTGAATATACCCCCACGCAGTAATAAAACTGGTTTAGACTTGCATGACAAAATCATATGGCTTCTCACAGAGACATTGTGGCTGCTTAGTGCGTTTGATGTAATATTTTGTGCGCAGGAAAACCGTTTTACAGAACGACAGGTAAGCAAGATCGTACTTGTGAATTAATTCTTCATTTATGTAGGCATATAAAGCCTAAAAAACATGGGATTCCCAAACTGTCACCAATGTACAGGTTGAGGTTATTTTTTATTCAAAATAGCGGCACGCGGGGCAAGTTGGTGGGGGCAAGTTGACGATCCGCCAACTTGCCCCTTTTTGCGATCCCTGCATATGGTTGAGTTGATAGGTATTTGGGCTACATGCCACTGTTCAGCTTATTGAATAAATGGATAAATAAATGAATGAATAAATGAATTGGTCAATTTTTTATTAAATTTTATAAATTGTAGAGATGGTTCGTAAGTACGAGAGAAAAAGTGATCGGCGATCATGGGATACAAATCAAATGACGGCTGCGATAGATGCCGTAAATGATGGTATGCCACTACTAACTGCAGCTACTACGTATAACGTACCTGAAACAACTCTGCGACGTTACGTATCAAAAGGCGAGGTTGTGAGAATTGTTGTGTTTTATTGTTTTTTTTTTTGTTTTTTTTGGGGTTTTTTTTTTTTTTTTTTTTTTTTATTTGATTCATTTATTTATTTATTTATTTTTTTATTTTTTTTGATTGAAATAAATTCTCATTCACCTTTCATGTATTACAGGACTTACCGGTTCATGGAGGGCGCTTCAGAAAAATTTTTAACGCCGAACAAGAAGGCCAGTTGAAAAAATACATCACAGATATCGACAAACAATTCTTCGGTCTTACTACCATTCAATGCAGGAAACTAGCATTCGATTTTGCTGAGAAAAACGGGATTAAGCACAACTTCAATACCACGACTAAAATGGCAGGTCGAGACTGGCTCAAAAAGTTCATGGAAAAGAATGAAGTCAGTCTGAGGACTCCGGAAGCAACGTCTATCGCACGTGCAATGGGTTTCAACCGAGTTGAAGTTCAACGTTTTTTTGATAAACTCAAGGAAGTTCGTCTTGAAAAGAGGTTCACTCCACATCAGATCTATAATTGTGACGAATCTGGCCTCTCAACGGTTCCTACAAAACTACCTAAGGTGTTATCGCCAACTGGTACCAGGCGCGTCGCTAAAATTGTTTCTGCTGAGCGAGGTAAAAACATAACTGCGGTCTGTTGTTGCAATGCCGGCGGCGAATATGTTCCACCGTTTCTGATATTTCCTAGGGTAAGAATGATGCCGGAATTATTACACGGATGTCCACCAGGAACAGACGGAGTAGCACAACAGACTGGCTGGATGACGACAGAAGTATTTGTGACCTATTTGGAACACTTTGCAAAATTTTCTCGATCTTCCCTCGATACACCCGTCTTGCTAGTATTAGACAATCACGTGTCTCACATTTCTCTACGGGCTATTACATTTTGTCGAGAAAATGGCATTACAATGCTCACCTTTCCGCCACACACGACTCATAGGCTCCAACCTCTCGACGTAGCCTTTTTTGGACCTCTGAAAACGTATTACAGCCAAGCTTGTGATGCTTATATGGTGAACAATCCAGGAAAAGCAATTACTGACAAGCAAGTTGGAGCTTTATTCGGTACTGCATATTTGAAATCTGCAACAGCTGGAAATGCAGTGAACGGTTTCCAAGCTTGTGGTATAGAGCCCTATAATCCACAAATTTTTTCTGACCACGAATTTGCAGCAGCTGTAACGACTGATCGTGATATCGAGAACGTACAGAATGACGACAGGCCTACGTCTCCACACTCAGAACAAAGTCACGTGAAGGATTCTCAATCAGCTGCTGATAATTTGCACGAACAAACCGATCACGCTCAGGTACAGAAGGATGCCCCTCAGACAAACAACCCTGAGATAGAGGCAGACAACCCTCAGATAGAGGCCAATAATCCTCAGATAGAGTCTATTCAGATAAACAGCAATGGGAGCCTGCTTTCACCGTGGGATATTCAGCCACTTCCCAAGACTCAACGACCTTTGAATACTAGGCGAACAAATAAAAAGAGATGTGAAATTATCACTAGTTCACCTGTGAAGAAAGATTTGGAGGAGAAAGAAAAAGAAAAGCTCGATGCAGAGCAACGTAAACAAGAAAGGTTGAAAAACAAAAGTGTGAAAAGAAAACGAGTCACCAAACAAGCTAGAAATAAAAAAGCAGCATCAAATAATGATCCTGATATTTTTTGCCCAGCGTGTCAGGAACAATACAAGGATCCACCAACTGAAGACTGGATTCAATGCCAAGTTTGCGAACAATGGTGGCATGATGCATGTTCTAATATCGAAGGAGCCGCTCAGTTCGTGTGCGACCAGTGTTAATTATCATCATCAGTACATCATAGCTATATTTATTTCTCTTTATTAGTACGACTATACCTTGTAAGCATACCATTTTCAATTGTTTGAATAAACTAAAGTATTTTTTGACGAAAATGACATTTTTTCTATGCCCATTGAACCGAAATCTAGCATTCGCCAACTTGCCCCGACCGACTCGTCATCTTGCCCCGTGGTCGGGGCAAGTTGACGAATCTGCAACATTTTGGAAAAATCGAAATCACACAGTTTGTAAATAACCGAATTTAATGTCCATTTTTTTTATAATAGCTAACATCTCATAGTATGCGAAAATACCGAAAGATTTGAAATTTCACTCACGATTGATTAAAAAACCGCCTTCGAAGCTTAAGGTCTCCAACTTGCCCCGCTCTCCCCTATATGTGTACTTCAAATGCCGCTCCTTCAATTTCGTTGAATTATACACAAAGTTTAATATAATATACCTTTCGGAATTCAGTTACTTCAGAACGATAGAGCGGCGGGTTATAGATTCATTTTAAATCCTCGACAACGCTTAATCAGGACGCACTCATGATGACCGCACACTATGCTACTCATTGTGCTATTCGAGTGCGGCCACCATGAAAGGATTATGCGCACTCATGATGGTCGCACGCTATGCGGCACATTGAGCTGACCGAGTGCGACCACCGTGAGGTCACATTCTGAATTCTCACGTTGTGCTATCATCATGCGGAACTTGTGCAGACACATCGCGTTGCACGTCGTGCGGGTGCCATGAGTCCGCACGTTTTGTTATCTGGGTACGGTTGCTACGTCAACAAACATTATTATAAAACAAATTAGTCTGTCTTTAGCCTCGTACTGAAGCAGACCTGTATTTTCTGAATACATAAACCATTTGCCCAATTGATTATATTTCATCTGATTCACTTTATTTCCCTCGGGAATCCATAAATATTAACTTATTATTACAACAAATATTAAAAATATTACAATATTAAGAACAGATCTTGTGTTTACTTTGTATTCTAATTTTGACTACCATTGTATTTGTTTTGACTGCACTTCATATTAACTTCTCTGACCATGTAAATATTATCTGTTTGCATACGTGTCATACTACTGACCTGATTTTAATGTTTCATGCAATTAGTTTTCTTGACTTATGTTAATTCAATTCTATTCTAATATGTTTGTCAACTATTGACCATTCATGTAATCTTTATAATTTTTTAATAAATAGCCTCTGATGAGGGCAGCACATAACTGCCGAAACGTCAGGCCAAAGAAATTGAAAAAAAACCGACTCGAGTCGATTGATTGAGCCCCTTCTCAAATAAGTACCAGTTCGAGTGATAGCTTCACGATGAAGAATAGAAATTTATGAATATCTTGCTGCAAATTATAATTACGAGTACCTCATGACTGCGAAATTGAACCAAGATTCCTTAGAGGTTATCATACACATCCTACCTTATCCTATCCTATGCTATTTCAAATCATCTCACTACCCCAACTCAGTCTATCTTATTCTATTTTATTTAATTCAATCACCCTAACTTAGTCTATCTTATGCTATTTACTTTAACTTACTACCCTATCTTATTCTATTTTATTTAATCAAATTACCCTAACTTAGTCTATCTTATGCTATTTACTATTAACTTACTACCCTATCTTATTCTATTTCATTTATTTAAATTACCATAACTTAGTCTATCTTATGCTATTTACTATTAACTTACTACCCTATCTTATTCTATTTCATTTATTCAAATTACCCTAACTTATTCTATATCTTATGCTATTTACTATTAACGCACCGCCTTATATTATTCTATCCTGTTATCCTGTCATATCCTATCTCATGGTATCTTATTCCTAGTCTTAATCCGATCCTTTTATGCATTCCTGTCGAATTATAATATATTTACCGAGATTTTTTGGAATGATGCGAGGTGCATGTGGATCAAATGATCATCCCGATTCAAGCGTGTTTGCTCAATTTTTCCGTCTCATCAATACTTACTCCCTGGTAAAGCCGCCCAGGGGAAGTAATATTGCAGAAGATGAAATGCTAAGCACGCTGCTGCACTCTCAAGACCTCACTGATTTAAATGAACGACTCACCAAATTCCAGTCACATGTGGATGTCATGATTGACAATGGAGCCGCGGCAGAAGAGATTGCTGTGATTGCAGCAGCTGCGACAGACCACGATTATCATGTCGCAAGATCTTCTGATTTTGTGACATCATATATCTCTGGATATGTAGCTCGAAGATCTTGTAGATTCACACAATGCTCAGCTTGTTTAGAAGCTTTGAAAAGTCAGCATTCTCTACTACGAGACAAGATGATAGATATCGCAAGCAAAGGTTATTTACTTCGCCCATCGGAAATGCTCTTTCAACTAGTAACGTGTCTCTTATGGAAGCTGCTGTATTGAAAGTTGTGTCTGGAGAACAGCTTCACGCAAATTCGTTATTTCTAATTGCTGAAGAAATTGAAAATCAGCATAGTATTCCCTTGGTCGGCTGCTTGCAGCATCGAGACACACTGAAGCCATTATAAGATTTTATCTTATAATTCGCATGCATTTTCTTTGCAACGTTGCTAATAAAATTGACAATTCAAAATCTGAAAAAGCCAGGCAATATCGCAAATCAGCAAAATTGATGTAAATTTGGATTATAATTGAAATATTTGCCAATATCATAATACACGCATTTTTTTAACGCATTGACATCTTTTTATTACAACCCATATAAGCATTGAACAAAGAACTTACCTGGTAGATTTCTTCCAGATGATACATATCCGTAAGTCAGCTGCTTGATGTTTTATGACATACTATAACGTGACTTTAAACGAAGTGGACCCTTATTTCACACGTGTTTTAGATAACCGGTACATTATGCGCGTGGAAACTATTACTCCTAACTGCCGGTACAGTCGCGTCGGACTTTAGTGTATCGTATATATATGTATACAAAGCGACAGAACTGGTACCACTTCCGTACTACAGAGTTCGGTCTCCTAACATACAGACTCCATAGCAAAAACGCTGCACAGCCACCATTTTGAAATCAATCGCTTCAAAAAAATTATTGTAGGGGAAAGCGGGGCAAGTTGGAGACGGGGGCAAGATGACGAAATCGTTGTTTCGCGAATATTTCAAAAGATGATGCCAGCTAAGTCATCAAGTAGTGTTAAACAAACCCCCACGCAGTAATAAAACTGGTGTAGACTTGCATGACATATGACAAGTCATATGGCTTCTCACAGAGACATAGTGGTTTTTGGTCTGCGCGATGTAATATTTTGTGTTCGGAAAACAGTTTTACAGAACTACAGGTGAGCAAGATCGTACTTGTGAATTAATCCTTCATTCATGTAGGCATATAGATCCTACAGATCATAGGATTTCCAAACTGTCACCAATGTACTGGTTGATGTTATTTTTTTTTTTTGAAAATAGCAGCACACGGGGCAAGTTAGTGGGGGCAAGTTGACGATCCACAACTTGCCCGTTTTTGCTATCCCTGCATATGGTAGGTATTTAGGCTATATGCAATTTCAGCTTATTGAATACATCAATGAATAAATCAATGAATTGGTATGAAAGAATCAAGTCTTGAAGGAGCCACCTCCATTTAATCATATAGTTTCTGCATGCAAGCGGCTCTTTCATGCCACTTTTCCCCTACCTATACATACAAAAATGTAACCGTATGTGTGTTTCCTTTCTGGATTCGAATGAACTGAAGTATTTTTTGACGAAAACAACATTTTTATAAGCCCATTGAACCGAAATCTAGCATTTGCCAATTTGCCCCGTGGTCGGGGCAAGTTGACGAGTCTGCAACATTTTGGAAAAATCGAAATCACACAGTTTGTAAATAACCGAATTCAATGTCCATTTTTTTTATCACAGCTAACATCTCATAGTTTGCGAAAATACCGAAAGATTTCAAATTTCACTCACGATTGATTAAAAAAACGCTTCCAAAGCTTGAGGTCTCCAACTTGCCCCGCTTTCCCCTATACAGTCAGTGATATGTATAGTGAATACCCATTTTTGTACTGTGGATTTATTTTGTAGTATTTCTGAATAAAAAATCCTCAAAAAGCCTATTTTACGGCCTCTAGAGTGGCCTTACCCCTCAAAATGAATTAGTTACGATATATGAGGCGTTGATTAACAACTACTAATCGCAAACAATCACACTTTGTTGCAAAGTGAGAATTTTAAGATTAGAAAAACTTCTCATTATTGTTCTGGCCGGGATTCGATCTGGGGACGCTCGCATTCGCTTGTATTACTATTCACAGGCTCTATCGACTACGCCAAACTACCTATTGACAAAGTCAGTCACTTTCTCGTAATTGTTTTGGATTTTGCATCAGTCTCAATAATATCAGTATTTCAATGCAGCTGAGATATGTTAACTAAACATCCGAGTTGCAAATATGTTTTTAATTTAATTTCTTGCCTACAGTTCCAAACCTTCTCACTCGATTTAATTATATTGCACGTTCATTATTATATCGGGAAAACGTATAAATGGCATATAGATATGACATTTGAGACAACGCATTTCGAGCGTATAATCATCGAAAGGAATTGAACGTTGTTACAGTGTAACTCAAAATCCGCGAGGTAAACGTTGATGTTTTGGTTTTCGGAGATGTTTTGAGGAAACGTATGCAATACGTATATGATATGTGTAGCAGTATACGTACTTTAGAGCGTTTCGTATGCGCAATTGCATACACGTTTCCTTCTCCAGTCTGATAATCGTATAAATGACGTTTAAGGGGGGGGTTTACCCAATCAGTTACCGATTTGTCTATTTTCTCCTAAACGGGGTAATCAATCGACTTGTCTTTTTGACAGCCGATGTTTGACGAGTAATGAGTTCGAACTGGTACGTTTGATCGGATGAAATCGGGATTTTTTTATTTTTTTCGATCGCAAAGTGTTGGCGTGCCATTTATTGCGACTTATATCAAAGCCCACGCATCAAACATGCAAAATCGAACTCTGTCGCCCGATTCTGTGAGAAATTCTAAGCAGAACCATCCCCAAACATCTTTGTTTTTGACAACGATGAAGGCGACGCTTGTATTCCACGTTTTTGTGGTAATTTTCGCGATTGTCAGAGGCTGGGGGCGGCCATTGCCGCTACAGCTGCTGTTTAAAATTACAATTGTATTTAGTATCGGATTTTTATCTAAATACAAATTACAACTGTATTTAGTATCGGATTTTTTTCTGAATACTAATTACAACTGTATTTAAAATCGAATTTTTTTCTAATGACAAATTACAAATCAATGGCTCAGTCGAATAACGCAGTATCTCGCGTTCCGCTCGGGCAGCAAGCTACACCTCGGGAGCGAAACGTTGTTTGCTCCCTCGATGCACAATATACTATTTATCCATAGAATAACCTAATTTCCAAAATAGAAGTACATTTTCGATGTGAAAATGCAATTTCTAAATCAGTGAATAAAGTCAATCGACAAATAAAAATTATCCGTCGTTTGTGAAACCGGCCATAAGACTTATGTAATTGGGCCATGAAATGGCGTCAATTATATTCGACCAATGTATTTAGCGCCGAAAATGCTGTCAAATACATTTCAGAAATTGTAATTAGGCTGAAAATGAATAAGAATTACAATTGTAATAATTTGTAATTAGAAAAAATCCGATAATAAATACAATTGTAATTTGTAATTACAAAAAAATCCGATACTAAATACAATTGTAATTTGTATTTAGATAAAATCCCGATACTAAATACAGTTGTAATTAGTATTTAGAAAAAAATCCGATACTAAATACAATTGTAATTTGTATTTAGATAAAAATTCGACACTCAATACAATTGTAATTTGTAATTTGTGGCTAGCTAATTACTAATTCGCCCAACTCTGCTTCGGAGATGGTTTTTTTTTTTTTTTTTAAATAGCCGTAACTTTATGACAAATTGTCCAACATGGGTCTGTTTTTTTTTTTTTAAATTCGTGTTTTTTAATGAATTTTCTGAAAATTTCATGCAAAAAATTATTCATGATCATTCTGATCGGTTTTCATTTATTTCAAAGTTAAACCATGAATTTTAAAACTGTTTGTATCCTTCGATTTTTTTGTTTAAATTCTCATGAATACTACTCCTAAAACACAAATTTTAAGCCTAGTCCGATAATGGGATAATGATGGGATATAATTTTTTTTGAATTTTAAAAATAATGAATTCCTTTTTTTTTTGTGTTTAAATAATAAAAACTTCAGTGACTTCGAATGTTTTTGTTTATTTATGCAACAAATAGAGTATTCTACAAAATAAAAACAATAAAAAAACACAAAAAAAAAAGGAATTCATTATTTTTAAAATTCAAAAAAAATTATACCTCATCATTATCCCATTACCGGACTAGGCTTAAAATATCCCATGCAGGAATTAACAATTGGCCCAGCGTTGGCGAGACACCAAAATTGAACGGGTGACGCTTGGCAGTCTAGTATCGCCCATCCCTGGCCTAGAGGCATCAATGTGACGCGCGTTTGATGCTTGGTATACGAGCGTTGGCCAAGAGTCGGCTACTAGTATCGGACCAATGTGAAAACGCCGACATTCGGTCCGGCCTTGCCCTCCAGTCATGGCACAATATTTGGCACAATATCGCCCTGACAGTGAGCCACTGCTGACTATTGAGATAACAAATGCTATGTAGGGGATTGCCCAGCATTGGGCACAGATTGTTCGGTGCTTGGCAGCCGAGCATGTCACAGTCCTGGCCCAGAGGCATCAATGTGACGCGCGTTTGATGCTTGGTATACGAAGGTCGGCCAAGAGTCTGCTACTAGCATCGGACCAATGTGAAAATGCCGACATTCGGTCCAGCCTTGCCCTCCAGTCATGGCACAATATTTGGCACAATATCGCCCTGACAGTGAGCCACTGCTGACTATTGAGATAACAATGCAAGTAACTTGCGAATCTCAATGGATTGGTTCCATGCGGAATTCACTTGTAGTACAAGCTCACTTGGTTACGGCACCGATGCTCAAGGTGTACATATGCATTCTGTCCGTCATGGAACAGTCAAAAGTATATGATGAACTTGAAACCGCTGGAGCTTATATGTTTAAGGCAAGGCTACTTTTCTCGTGAGAAGATTCGGCCCTCTAGCGGTAGCTGTGTGAAGCGTATCAACCGCTGTCCGGATGTAGAGCCAGTCGTGGGCCAAAGATTGGTTGTCCAATAGAAACAGTGAATTTAAGACCGTGGATCAACCGCCGTCCGGATGTGGGGCCAGTCATGGGCCAGAAATTGGTTCTACAATTCGGACAGTTGATTCAAAATCGGCAATCAACCGCTTTCTGAATGTAGAGCTTCTCGTAGGCCATCGATTGGTTCTATCAATTGAACAATGGTTCGGCGATTGTTGATCGACCGGTGTCCGAATGTAGGGCCAACCGTGGGCCACAGATTGGTTCTGCAATACGAACAGTGGTTCAGTGATTGTTGATCGACCACCACCCGGATGTAGAGCCAGTCGTGTGCCAAAGATTGATTCTACAAGACGAACAATAGATTCGAGATCGTGAAATCACCGCTGTGCAGATGTAGCGCCAGACGTTGACCAAGGATTGGTTCTATAATTCGGACAGTTAATTCAAAATCGTTAGTCGACCGCTGTCCGGATGAAGATCCAGTCGTGGGCCACAGATTGGTTCTACGAATCCAACAGTGGTTCGGTGATTGTTGATCGAACACGGTCCGGATGTGAAGTGAGTCGTGGGCCAAAGATTGGTTCTATGAATCGAACAATGGTTCGGTGATTGTTGATCGACCGTTGTCCGAATGTAGGGCCAGTCGTGGGCCATAGATTGGTTTTACAATACGAACAGTTAATTCAAGATCGCGAATCCACCGTCGCCCGGACGTAGAGCCAGATGTTGACCGAGGATTGGTTCTACAATTCGGACGCTTGATTCAAAATTGTCAATCAACCGCTGTCCGAATGTTAAGCCAGTCATGGGCTACAGATTGGTTCTACCAATCGAACAGTGGTTCGGTGATTGTTGATTTACCACCGTCCGGATGTAGAGCCAGCCGTCGGCCACAGATTGGTTCTACAATACGAACAGTGGTTCAGTTATCGGAGCGATCATGAGACAAGCGTCGGTATACACTGAGAAAATAATTCCGTTGTGAGAACGTTAAAGCGCTCCGTCATTACTACTTAGTAGCCAACACAGTTGAATCTACTGTGCTGGTTGCGTTACCCCCACCACGTTACCCAGTATAAGGCGCTGCGTTGCCTCTCCCGTACTGTTGACGAGCGCGTGTCAAGTATACCTTAATTATCTTACACTACATCATTTGCGTATCAACTATTGTCGGGCCGTTCTTTGTGTGATTTTAATCTGCTAATTAATTAATATTAATACACAGAAAATAATAAAACAATGAATCAGTCAATTTAAACAATGGATGATTTTGTTAAAGACAAACTAAGAGAGTGGAATTTGAGTGGTTTCATATCAAGATTCGAAGGTACGTAAAAAGTTGATCTCTAAGTACTGCAGTTTTAATTCACATTTGCCATCTAATTTTAACTATTTGCTTCTTTATTTCAATCAAGAGAATCAAAAATGTGTGTATGTACAATATAATTTAATAAATTTCTGCATGTGATCGTGTTATGGTATATGGCTCAGATACCCACACGGCACAAAATATTTCAGAAATATTTAGAAATGTTACAACATTTCAGATTCATAACATAACTTCAGGAATATGTCTGAAGCGTTTCAGCAACATTCCAAATGACGTATATCATTTTCGACATTTCTGAAACGTTTCAGAAATATATCGATTGCAGTATAACATTTCAATATTCCCGTAATATTTCCGAAATACGTCGATTGCAATATATCATTTTCGATATTTCTGAAACGTTTCCGAAATGTGTCAATTGCAATATAAAACTTTCGATATTTTCGAAATATTTCTGGAATATGTCAATTGCAATACAACATGTTCAATATTTCCGAAATATGTCAATTGCAATACAACATTTCCAGAATTCTCGAAATGTTTCAGCAACATTCCAAATGACGTATCGCGTTTTCAATATTTCAGGAACGGTTCCGAAATATGTCAATTGCAACATATCATTTCCAGATTTTTTTATATGTCACAGCAACATTTCAGTTCATCCATCCATCATTTTCTCAAGACAATGTTAATGTCTAACTTTCTGCAGAACTTTGTGAAAAATATATGATACTTCAACTCAATTTCTTCATTGTTCTGGAAGAAATAATATATAGGAAAAATTTGTAATACATGCTAAGTGGCGGTCTAGCGTAGTGGTTAAGGCGTGAGATTCATAATGCGAACACCGGTGAGCGTCCCGGTTCAAACCCCGGTCAGGATTTAGAAATTGGAGCACCGTCGAAATGCGTTTTTCTTCATATAGGTGATTTAATATAGATACAATTATCCTATAACAGTGATATCTGACAACGGAGATATGGAAAATGGTATTTTTTTTTTCAATTTTCATTTCTCATTACTAGTGTTCATCCACGCGATATCCACATATTACTGAAAGATTTCTGATATATTACTGGAAGATTTCTGGTATATATTTCTGAAATATTACCACATATTACTGAAAGATTTCTGGTATATTACTGGAAGATTTCTGGTATACATTTCTGAAATATTACTAAAATATTTCTGATATGTAACCGACATATTTCTGAAATATTTCTGATACATGTCAGCTATATAACGTTAGTTATATATGCGGACATGGACATATTTCTGACATATTTCTGAAATGTCACAATGAAATATGTCATGTACCGAATGAAACATTTATGAAACATTTCTGAAATATTTCGTGCCGTGTGGGTAGTTAATGTATTCTTTGCAGAAGCTGGTGTGGATAGGGAAGTATTTGAAGAGTCGGATATTTTAGAACTTGATTTGTTTGATAAAAAAAAAGAATGTGGATATTTTGAGAAATTTAAAAAACGTTTCATTTCATGGAAGAATGGTATTTCCAAAATCGATTCTTCGAGTCCTAGAACAAACCCTACTATGGTTGCATGACAACGACAGCCCACAAGAAGAAGTGGTTCAGAAGTGGAGTAGTACTGTGGGTATTAGAAATCCACCTGGCAAAAAAGTAAAAGACTATTTTTTACTGTACAAAGGCCTACGATCACAATTTGGCCATATTCTGGTGAATATTTGAATTTTTCTTATTTTAACCATATATGAGTCAGTCCACGTCAAGCGGGACGGATTTGGCCAAAAATTTACCTCGATGTTTTTGATTCTTTTGTAATTTTTTTGCCATATTCTGTGGGCAAAATAAATGGATGAAACATTTTTTTTTTTCTTTTTAACTCGAAGGGCTTAGAAGCTACAAGGGGTTGAATTTTCGAAAAAACCACCAAAAATCGGAATCGCGGTCTCCTTTAAACGTTAATATCTCCGGTTTCCTTTGTCGTACAGACGTCACCAAAAACTCATTTTGAAGCTTTTGAATCGCACTTTCATGTTATGAATTTTAAATTTATGGATTAAACAATTTTCTATTTGTTATTAACAATTATATTCTTTAAACGTGATTTTCGAGATGATTACACCCTTCGAAAATTCTGAAAAAAATACCAGCGTGTTTCTTGATTCATTCTCTACGAAATCTGTCAGTTTTAAAATGGAACTCCGATGGAAACTATATTTAAAAAGCGATTGATCCGTCCGGGACGTCGCGCGCGACTGGATTTTCGAAAAACCATCAAAAATCGGAATCGCGGTCTCCTTTAAACGTTATTATCTCCGATTCCCTTTGTCGTACAGACATCACCAAAAACTCATTTTGAAGCTCTTGAATCGCACTTTCATGTTATGAATTTTAAATTTATGTAATAAACAATTTTCCATTTGTTATTGACAATTATATTCTTTAAACGTGATTTTCAAGATGATTACACCCTTCGAAAATTCTGAAAAAAATACCAGCGTGTTCCTTGATTCATTCTCTACGAAATCTGTAAGTTTTAAAATGGAATTCCGATGGAAACTATATTTAAAAAGCGATTGATCCGTCCGGGACGTCGCGCGCCACTGGCGCGCCCGCGTAGACAGTCGCGCGCGACGTTCCGGACGGATCAATCGCTTTTTAAATATAGTTTCCATCGGAGTTCCATTTTAAAACTGACAGATTTCGTAGAGAATGAATCAAGGAACACGCTGGTATTTTTTTCAGAATTTTCGAAGGGTGTAATCATCTCGAAAATCACGTTTAAAGAATATAATTGTTAATAACAAATAGAAAATTGTTTAATCCATAAATTTAAAATTCATAACATGAAAGTGCGATTCAAAAGCTTCAAAACGAGTTTTTGGTGACGTCTGTACAACAAAGGGAACCAAAGATATTAACGTTTAAAGGAGACCGCGATTCCGATTTTTGGTGGTTTTTTCGAAAATTCAACCCCTTGTAACTTCTAAGCCCTTCGAGTTAAAAAAAAAAAAAAAAATGTTTCATTCATTCATTTGACCCAGAGAATATGTAAAAAAAAATTACGACGATTTTCAAGAACATGAGGTCAAAAAGGTGTCCCGCTTGACGTGGATTGACTCATATATATGTAACAACTTTAAATCTAATAATTCAATTACTTCGAATTTGTATCAGTTAAGTATCGATTTTGACAACTTGTACCCGGAATTTTCATCACTCGAAAGTAATTGGCAAGGAATAGCATCGTTGCTGATTCAGTGTGCGCGAAATAGGTCTAAACTTAGTTCTTCAGCTAACCATTTAATCGAACAAGGTAGGAAAAAAATATACATTTCACATTTCAAAAATTGTGAAAAAATTAGTTGAAAAATAAAAAAAAAAAAAAATGATTTCAGGAGAGTGCAGTGTAGCAGGATTATTGATTCTTCCTGATTTATTGGGTACAACTTGTAGGAAGAGGAGATCCCAGACTTTTGTATTCGGCAACACTTTACTGGATGTTCAAAAATCATTTATTTATAATGCCCAGGTAGATTGAATATGAATGAAGTTTTTGTTCATCTATAAATATTTAAATTTGTTTCATCGTTCAAATTGAAGAATAATCCCAATAATATTTTAGACTAAAGAAGATTTTGTAAATTTAAAAACTCTGAGAAGTAGGCAGACAGAAGATAACGCCGATTACACTATTGGTCCCTACATCGTATTTATTGGAGATTTGAAAAATGAAGGTGATGCGGACTCTGATGTTGATTTAGTGATAATAATCGAAGGATACGAGTACATTGTTTCATCAAACAAATTATCAGATGCCGTAGATTATTGTATCAAAGCAATAAAGTACCTAGAAATCAACTTTGCAGTTGAATGCAAACATATTTGGATTTTTTTGACAGAGTACATATATAACATTCCAAAAGCAGGAAAAGTTTATACATCAGTTGAAAGTCTAATAAAAGAAATTGAAGAACTTAAAGAAAAAAGTCTAGTAGATGATACATCAAATATTATCTAGAATCCTTTCCGCATCAGTACTGAGACTTTTCAGACTTCTAGTTATTGTTTAGTTTTTAGTGTTGTTTTACCAAGAAATAGATTTAAAGTTTTATTACACTTGTACGCTCGATAGGCTGTAAATAATTGATATAAATTCTTTATAAGTCCTAAATAACCTTAAAGATTTTCATCTATAAAAAACATTGTTGAGTTCTAAGAGTAGTACAAATTAGTTTTAATTCACAAAATGCATTTAAATGCGTAAAAAGTTTCCTTGACTCAATTGTAACTTAGATATAAAATTCAGTAGATGTTTTACTTTGCTATGTAAGAATTCAATTATAAAAAAAAAAATTCTATAAAAGATTGTTAGTTAAAAATTGCAACAAAATTTTGGTCCCAAAAATTTGCAAGTTCAATAATAAATCATTTAAAAAATATACAATTTCGTAATTGATTTACAGTAATCTTTTATTCTACTCACAATATATACAATCGTCTCAAATTAATCTTTCATTCTGTATAAAATACTTATATTCATATATATAACTGTCTGATAGAAATTTCTCAATTCATTTATAGTTAATTTGATATAATTGCTTGGAATGGATACAATTTATTGACAATATGGATGGACAAACAAACTTAGAAAATTCATTATTACGAACAACTTTGAGTTTATACAACAATCCAGTTATTCCACGAAATGTTGTTCAGTTCTTTATGGATACTTATTACAGTTTGTTATTTAATGATTTTGCTTTATATTTCGAAGAATCTATGAATTTTGAGCCTAAAATATTCAATCAAAACGTTAAAAAAAGCGTCAAGAAAATATTTGATTCTTCTAAACAAATATTTCAAAAATTTGATACAGAGAATAATAGATTTAATGAGTACGAAAAAAAAGGTCTTTTGATTAAACCGCGTGAGTACATTATAGGATATGAATTTAATGAGAATAATGTAAAAGTTCCGGTACATGGTCAATACGTTCCTCTGAGTTGGTCCCTTACAATTTTATTAGAGATTCCGGGTACACTTGATTTATTATTGAATTACATCAATGAATTAGAAACCGATTCGTTTTTTTGCAATTTTATACAAGGCGATCTGTGGAAAAAAATGAAACAAGAGCACTCTCCAGATGATATTTGGGTTCCTCTTTTCATATTTCAAGACGATTTTGAAACTGGAAATCCTTTAGGGCCACAAGCTGGTAAAAATAAGTTTTGCGGTGTTTATACTACTATACCTTGTTTTCCTTCGTATATTGTTTCACAGCTAGATTTTGTTATATTAAATTGTTTATTTCGTGCAAGTGATCGTAAAAATTTCGGAAATTTCGCTGTTTTTAGCGAGTTAATTAGAGAACTGAATAATTTACGAAATACTGGATTAATGATTAAATCTGCTTCTAAAGAGTATCACATAAGATTTCAAGCAACTTTGATTACAGGGGACAATCTAGGGTTAAACGAGGTATTAGGTTTTACAGAGAATTTTGTACATGGTCATCCCTGTAGGGCGTGTAGAGCAACAATCGAACAGATAAGAGAGATGATCGTAGAATCTGAAGAATTATTACGTACAGAACTCAATTACGAAGAAGATCGTGCAAAAATGAATTCATTTTTAACAGGTATAAAAGAGCGTTGTATTTTTAATGCCATCAAAGGGTATCATGTATGCAATAACTTAATTTTGGATATAATGCACGACATTTTCGAGGGAGTTTGCATTTATTCAATGGTCCTAATAATTAACTTATTGATAAATCAGAATTTCTTTTCATTAGTAGAACTGAATGGCAGAATTTTGAAATTTAACAACGATGTACTTGACAGCTCTGATAAAATCCCAGAAATAAAGGAATCGCATTTAAAATCAAACAAGCTGAAAATGTCTGCTACACAAAGTTTAAATTTTACTCGATATTTTGGGTTAATAATAGGGGACAAAGTTGAGGAAGAAAATGAAACGTGGGATTTATATATTTTATTACGTAAAATTATAGGCATAGTTACCTCTCCGAGATTAGTTCAAGGTCATTTGGCTCAATTGGAACATATAATTCCGGAATTTTTGTCCTTGTATAGAAATATGGGTGGTGTTGTAACAATAAAATTTCATAATTTGCTGCATTTGTTGCGTGTAATTGCGAAAAATGGACCTCCTATGTATTATTCATCACTCAGACCTGAGGCTAAACATAGGCAGTTCAAGCTTTCAGCAGTAACCACTAATAATCGAGTCAATTTACCAAAAACTCTAGCTATAAAGAGTCAATTGCGACTAGCTTACATGCGTTGTTCCGAGAACATAAATATTTCTAATGTATTTCACAAAAAATATGATATCATCGATGAACAGGATAAAAAATTCTTCTTCAATGGTAGTACGGATGACGAAATTATTTACAGAACAAACAAAGTTTCGGTTGATGGTATTGACTACAGTATTGATAAGGTGCTTGTGATTCGAATGGGTGTTGAGGTTGAGAGTTTACAATTTGGTCTTATTAAAGATATTTTCATTAAAAAAAATGAAGTGTATTTGCGCATGAAGTGTTTAAATTATGTATATGAGTCAATCCACGTCAAGCGGGACACCTTTTTGACCTCATGTTCTTGAAAATCGTCGTAATTTTTTTTACATATTCTCTGGGTCAAATGAATGCATGAAACATTTTTTTTTTTTTTTTTTAACTCGAAGGGCTTAGAAGTTACAAGGGGTTGAATTTTCGAAAAAACCACCAAAAATCGGAATCGCGGTCTCCTTTAAACGTTAATATCTCTGGTTCCCTTTGTCGTACAGACGTCACCAAAAACTCGTTTTGAAGCTTTTGAATCGCACTTTCATGTTATGAATTTTAAATTTATGGATTAACCGATTTTCTATTTGTTATTAACAATTATATTCTTTAAACGTGATTTTCGAGATGATTACACCCTTCGAAAATTCTGAAAAAAATACCAGCGTGTTCCTTGATTCATTCTCTACGAAATCTGTCAGTTTTAAAATGGAACTCCGATGGAAACTATATTTAAAAAGCGATTGATCCGTCCGGAACGTCGCGCGCGACTGTCTACGCGGGCGCGCCAGTGGCGCGCGACGTCCCGGACGGATCAATCGCTTTTTAAATATAGTTTCCATCGGAATTCCATTTTAAAACTTACAGATTTCGTAGAGAATGAATCAAGGAACACGCTGGTATTTTTTTCAGAATTTTCGAAGGGTGTAATCATCTTGAAAATCACGTTTAAAGAATATAATTGTCAATAACAAATGGAAAATTGTTTATTACATAAATTTAAAATTCATAACATGAAAGTGCCATTCAAGAGCTTCAAAATGAGTTTTTGGTGATGTCTGTACGACAAAGGGAATCGGAGATAATAACGTTTAAAAGAGACCGCGATTCCGATTTTTGATGGTTTTTCGAAAATCCAGTCGCGCGCGACGTCCCGGACGGATCAATCGCTTTTTAAATATAGTTTCCATCGGAGTTCCATTTTGAAACTTACAGATTTCGTAGAGAATGAATCAAGAAACACGCTGGTATTTTTTTCAGAATTTTCGAAGGGTGTAATCATCTCGAAAATCACGTTTAAAGAATATAATTGTTAATAACAAATAGAAAATTGTTTAATCTATAAATTTAAAATTCATAACATGAAAGTGCGATTCAAAAGCTTCAAAATGAGTTTTTGGTGACGTCTGTACGACAAAGGAAACCGGAGATATTAACGTTTAAAGGAGACCGCGATTCCGATTTCTGGTGGTTTTTTCGAAAATTCAACCCCTTGTAGCTTCTAAGCCCTTCGAGTTAAAAAGAAAAAAAAAAAAAATGTTTCATTCATTTATTTTGCCCACAGAATATGGCAAAAAAATTACAAAAGAATCAAAAACATCGAGGTAAATTTCAAATCCGTCCCGCTTGACGTGGACTGACTCATATTTTAATGATCATTTATATGCCTATTGTGTTGAAGAATCACTCACTGATGTGATTAACCCTTCGTAGTCACTCTGGGTGGATTTCACCCAGGCGTTCTGGCCCAAATATCCATTTTTTGACAAATTGACCTATTTACGATTATTTTTTAAAACATGTTGTCATTTTAATTTTGACATACCGACTCTTGATACACGTTCTAGAATGTTTGAAGTATTTTCTAGTATTTTCTCGATCCCGATCGAACTGATAGTTTTCACACAGCAACCATTTAAAAATTGACTGGGTGAATTTCACCCAAGTGTGACTACCGTGTGATTCTACAGAAGTGTGATTACGAAGGGTTAAGAAGGTAAATGAAATACCGGATATTCATCCGTGCTTATTGGTTAATAAAAAAATTGATGAAAAAAATATAATATTTGTCTCTTCTAAGTACACTTTGTAAATTTATGATAAAATAAAGTTTTTTAAATTTTCAAATTTTGTTATTTATTTTAATTATTATAGATAAGTTTTTCATAATCCACATGTTATAAAATAACGGGTTGGGTAAAAAATGCGGTAAAACAAATTTTACATTTTTCCGCACAAGCAACGTTATATTAGGAGTGAAATATACATAGTACACGTTTCAATTTTACGGGAGAGGCAACGCAGCGCCTTATACTGGGTAACGTGGTGGGGGTAACGCAACCAGCACAGTAGATTCAACTGTGTTGGCTACTAAGTAGTAATGACGGAGCGCTTTAAAGTTCTCACAACGGAATTATTTTCTCAGTGTAGGCCTGCGCAGATTCTGGTCGAACGTTCGGGAAAACGTCGATGGCGTCAATTCATCTGACCTGGCACGATTATTGTTACACGGACGGGCCACCCGAGTGCCAAAGCCAGGTTCAGTGGTGCCGTATAATCCTTAACGATCGTCGGATAAGCGTCGGCACAAGATTGCGCAGAGTCTGACACAACATTCAGGAAAACGTTGGTGGCGTCGATTCGTTTGACCTGGCACGATTATCGGCCCAAGCGCAGGCCATTTCAGGGACTTTGATCGGAACATGATCGTAGCGCAGGATTTTTCAAAGGCTGGGCCGCTGATTGGGCAAACACAAGCCCGTCTAATCACCGACTATCGAGCGATTCTCATGTGCCAATGCTTGGTTGCCAGTAATGGTCCAATCGTCAGCCAAACGATCACTATCGGGTAACTGTTAGAAATTCCTGCATAACGAGAAAGAGCCAGCGATGTCAGATATCCAAAATCCGCGGGACGGTTGTCCAATGGACGGGCCAATCAGGGCCGAGGCCTGATCCAGCGACGCCGTGACCCACGAACATACCGTGAGACAACCATCGACGCGAAGCGGGACAGTGACTGCCACGGCGAACGAGAAAGATCCAGCAATGTCAGATATCCAAAATCCGCGGGACGGTTGTCCAATGGACGGGTCAATCAAGGGCCGAGGCCTGGTCCAGCGACGCCGTGACCCACGAACATACCGTGAGACAACCATCGTCGCGAGTCGGGGCACTGACTGACACGGCTAACGAGAAAGAGCCAGCGATATCAGATAACCAAAATCCGCGGGATTGTAGGCTCACGAACGGGCCAATCAAGGGCCTAGGCCTGGTTCAGCGACGCCGTGAACTTTCAATCGAGCATGGGGCGATCGTTGGGGCTAGGGCGGGCGGTGATACGCGAGATACTTGGGCAAAGATAGATTACGTCAATCATCCAATATCAACTTCATGATCGTCAAAAGTGTGGGTCAGTCGACTGCCGATGATTGGCATTAGAACTTGACGAACGATTCACTGAAGCTCGGGCCGTTCGTTGGGCGAACCCAAAATAACAATTCACCAACCATTGGGGCGACCTTGACCACCAATGTTCAGTAGCCAAGGCTGGTCCAATGGTAAACCGATCCTACTCGATCATAAATTGGTTGGAAATTCCTGCATGGGATGTGTTTTTAGGAGTAGTATTCATGAGAATTAAAAAAAAAAATCGAAGGATACAAACAGTTTTAAAATTCATGGTTTAACTTTGAAATAAATGAAAACCGATCAGAATGATCATGAATAATTTTTTGCATGAAATTTTCAGAAAATTCATTAAGGTAACGGTACCAATGCTCGGACGGGTCCCAATGTTCGGACGGTAGTCCGAATATTTCACTATATTAGCAATATAATTGACACGTAACGAAAAGTGACGATTGTATAGTATTCAGCCTTCAATTAATAATTGATGTTCTAAAAAATTGTACGCTAAATAACGAATTTAGTAGTAAAATTGACGAGAGATATTAACGAGTAGAAGTCAGCCATACCATGGATGCACTTTTCTAAACCGATGAGCTAAGGAGTTGCGATAATTTATGATATAATAGGGGTTTATTTTTATTGATTTCTAGACTAGACTTAAAACCTATCGAAAGCGAATCAAACAAGCTTTTCGATACCGTCGTCATAAATCGGTTTTAATAAGGTTTTATATATTAATTTGGGCGTCTTATTATTGGGACATACATTATACACGGAGAGAAAAAAATTGGTATTTTTCCCATTTTCACACAGGTATATTTTCAATGTTAGCCTAGGAAAATTTACTAAGCCAACATAGGAATAATTCCTATAAGACATATTATTTATTCCCATGTAACATAGTCAAAATTGCTATGCAACACACTAATTATTTCAATGTTAACATAGCGATTTTTCCTTTGCAATTTAGTGAAAATACCAATGGAACATAGGAAAAATAGCTATGTTTTTATTGGAACTATTCCCACATCAACATAGTGATTGTACCTAAGTTCAACATAGGTATAATTCCAATGTTAAAATAGCATTAATCACTATAATACGTAGGACTGATCCCTATGTAAAACATAGGTACAATCGCTATGTTATTATAGGAATAATCACTATTATGACATAGAATTAGAAACTATGTTCTCGAAAATCTGTCAACGCTAGTTTTGTAATTATAAAATGATCACACAGATTTTTGAATCCAGTTTTTTTTTATCAGACAAATTTAATGAGTAATAATTTATTTCTGTACTTATAAGGTAATGAAATAGAATACGTACAATCGAGGCGGGTTTAAAATAATAAAAAATTATATTTATTATGGACTTTTTTTTTATTTATTGAAATTGTTAGAGTGAATAAAGATATGAATGAATCCAGAAATTAATGCTAATTAATGCTGATCCAACTTTGCTAAATAGCATTTATTTTTTTATCCATTCATTTCCTAATTTACTTTAATTATTTAAATAACCGGATCTTAACAAATAAATAAAATAATTTCTTCATTGACGTGATTTACTACTTGTCGGAGTCATATTTTATGGGTTAAGATAAATCATGAAAATTAGGGAAAATGATTAAAATTTAATGAAAATGCAAATTTGATATTAAAAAAAAAAAATTTCTCATGTGAATAATTCCTATTTATTATAGGAATTATTATCATGTCAACATAGATATTATATCTATGTTACACATACGTATTGTTCCAATGTTTTTATAGAGATTATTGATATGTTAACATAAGAATTATACCTATCTCAAACATAGGTATAATAGCTATGTTATTATAGGAATAATTTCTTTGATACATAGTAATTTTTGCTATGTTTAACATAGGTATAATTCCTATGTTTTTAATGGAAGTTCCGCTATGCTAACATTGGAATCACTGCCATGGTATTATAGGAAATATTCCAATGTCAACATAGAAGGAATCCCTATTTTTTATAGGAAATAATCCTACAAAAAATAGGTATTTTTCCTTTTTTTACATAGTTATAATTGCTATATTGACATATTAAATATCGCTTTGGTAACATAGAAGTAATTCCTATGTGAAAATAGGAAAAATGCCCATTTTTTTCTCTCCGTGTACGTATGTACCACGGCCGAACTCGTGTCCGATTACTGGTACGAGAGAACGTAGCCGCAGAGACCGAATAATCGGACGCCGAACGTTGTTATCTCGGGATCGCTCGTGACAGTTCGACCAATTTTATTTAATAAAACAAAAAATGAAAAAAAAAAAAAAGAAAATCATAGATTTCGAGGGTTGATTATCTTCAATGAAAATAAAATAAACTTATTTAATACGTGAATTAGGTATTATATTAATCCAGATCGTGATTGTCGTGAGAAAAAAGGGTTACATAATAATCAATTGGTGAGTACACGTGCCTCATATTTACATAATACCTTTAATAGATAAATTAATCAATATAACCAAACAAGTCGTGACGTATACCGATACATATGAGCCATTCCACGTCAGACCGGACAAAATAAATCAAAAAATGACCTCGATGTTATCGATTTCGCTATCATTTTTTTTACGGGTTCTATGGAACAAATAAATGCATCAAACAATTTTTTTTTTTTTTTTTTTGCCCCTATTTTCCAAGTTACACGGGGGTGAAATTCAGGAAAAAGAACCAAAAATCGAAAACATACTCCTCTTCAAACGGTCATATCTTTGATTGTATTAATCCTAGAGACTTCATCCAAGAACCATTTCAAAGCTATTGAATGACACTATTATAATATATTTATTTCATTTCGCGGTAACAAACAATTCTATTTGTTATAAACAAATATATTATTCAAACGTGATTTTCATAGAAAATACCAAGCGATAAAATTATCAAAAAAATATGAGCGTATACCTTGATCAATTCTCTACAAAATCGTTAAGTCAATTTTATGGAGAACCGATGGGAACTATGTTAAAACGATTTATTTATAAGCGAAGACGCGCGCTGCCACCCAAAAACCCGGCTCAGGTAGGGGAAAGTGTTGTACCTTGGGACACTTTTTTGATTTTTGCTTATAAGATGGAAATTTTTGAACATTTTGACTTGTCATTGATATCATTTTGAAAAACAACCTTTTCATGACAAACCCTACTGGGATTCATTCTTTCGTTGAAAGTAGTTTTTTGGTCAGGAATTTTTGAAATTTTTTTGGAACATGCACCAAGGTACAACACCATCATGTACCTTGAAACATACCCTCTTGTACCTTGAAACGCCATCCGCGGAGTGAAATTTATGACAGATTGTTATTTGTGAATTGAACGAATAATTAACATTTCGGTTTATCCATTTTTTGGCGGGGGGGGAGGGGGGGGGGGGGGGGATTTTTTTTTTTTTTTTAACTTTTTTTTTCAACTTTTTTCGCGTTTTCCTTCATGGCGTGATGATCTACAGTCGAAAAACCAGAAAAATATCTAATTGTACATAAGAACAGTGTCTCGAGGTACACGATGCTTGTGTGTCTCAAGGTACAAGAGGGTACATGTTTTTAGAAGTAAGGTGTGCATATTTGGAGCTTGTGTTTATATTCAACATATATTTTACGGTATACTTACAAGGTGTATATGTATCTAATCCTCGAAAGAGATCTCCCGGAAATTCATTATTACGACTTTGAAAAATCGCTAACGAAATCACAAAACTCTTGGATTCTGACGCCCAAATCTTTCAATCGATATAAACGCCGATGTGACGGAGAAAATGATGCGAATTTCGATTAATAGTTCACTGTACGCTGCTATTGATAACAAACTATGGTGATTTTTCTAAAGGTGTCACTACAATTACAAAATCGAGGACGTGTTTCAAGGTACACTATGTTCAAGGTACAACACTTTCCCCTACGTGTGGCTAGCATGAGAAAGCATCGGTGGGCATGTTCACGGTCATATCTTTGGTTGTTTTCATCCGAAAGACTTCTTCCTAGAACCATTTCGAAGCTATTGAATGACACTATTATAATATATTTATTTCATTTTGCGGTAGCGAACTATTCTATTTGTTATAAACAAATATATTATTCAAACGTGATTTTCAAAGCAAGGGCTACGCGATAACATTCTCAAAAAAATATGAGCGTATTCCTTGATCGATTCTCTACAAAATCGTTAAGTCAATTTCATGAAGAAACGATGGAAACCATGTGAAAACGATTTATTTATAAGCGACGGTGCGCGCTGCCGCTGAAAGACCCGGCTCGGGTACGGTTTTTCGGTGGCAGCGCGCGCCGTCGCTTATAAATAAATCGTTTTAACATGCTTCCCATCGGTTCTCCATAAAATTGACTTAACGATTTTGTAGAGAATTGATCAAGGAATACGCTCATATTTTTTTGATAATTTTATCGCTTGGTATTTTCTATGAAAATCGGGTTTGAATAATATATTTGTTTATAACAAATAGAATTGTTTGTTACCGCGAAATGAAATAAATATATTATAATAGTGTCATTCAATAGCTTTGAAATGGTCCTTGGATGAAGTCTCTAGGATTAATACAATCAAAGATATGACCGTTTGAAGAGGAGGATGTTTTCGATTTTTGGCTCTTTTTCCTGAATTTCACCCCCGTGTAACTTGGAAAATAGGGGCCAAAAAAAAAAAAAAAAAATTGTTTGATACATTTATTTGTTCCATAGAACCCGTAAAAAAAATGATAGCGAAATCGGTAACATCGAGGTCAGAAAGCTGTCCGGTCTGACGTGGAATTGCTCATATACAGATTTTAGGAAGGCTTCTTAATTATAGGAATTTTAAATCATGCCGAAAGCGGCGAGAAAAAAATATACACAATCCTCGGTAGAGAGTGCTCTCGAGGCAATGCAATCTGGGACCTCAATACGAGACGCAGCAAGAAAGTATGGGGTACCAAGGAGTACTTTGCATGGGAAAGCCAAGAATCACCAGCCGGTTCATACCAAGATGGGACCGCCTACAATATTTTCTTCGGAGGAAGAGACGCAGTTGGTGAATTGGGTTTTCTGCCTCGCTGAAGTGGGTTTTCCTATAAATAAGGATCAGCTTCTCGACAGTGTGAAGTTATTAGTTGACAAAATGCATAAGTCCACTCCGTTTACCGACAATCGACCAGGTCGTCACTGGTATGAGAGCTTTCTTCGTCGCCATCCCGAGCTGAGTAAACGAGTCGCGCAAAATCTGACGTATGCTCGAGCTTCCGCCACAGAAGATAAATTAAGGAATTGGTTTGGCGAAGTGTCTGCGTATCTGAAGAGTAAGAATCTTCTTAACATCGATTGTTCGAGGATCTTCAACTGCGACGAAACTGCATTTTTATTGTGTCCGAAGGCAGACAACGTACTCGTACGAAAAGGTGCGAAGTCCGTCTACAAAATCGTCGATGGAGATGAAAAAGAATGCTTGACAACGCTTTTCATGGTTAACGGAGCAGGCACCATGGTACCTCCACTCGTCATGTACTGGTACCAAAGAATTCCTAGCAGCGTTTCTAGAAATTTTCCACCAGACTGGAGTATTGGGACTTCGGAGAGGGGGTGGATGACAGCTGAAACTTTTTACGAATACATCACCAATGTTTTTATCCGTGGTTGAAAAATAACGAGATCGAGTTTCCCGTTGTCCTTTATGTCGATGGCCATTCGTCACACTGCACTTATCCTTTGAGTCAATTTTGCCGAACTGTTCAAATTGAACTCATAGCATTGTACCCCAATGCCACGCACATACTCCAACCACTAGATGTTGCTGTGTTTCATCCGATGAAGACTGCGTGGAAAAAAACTGTTACCAGGTGGAGAATCGATAACAATGGCGAGCGATTGCGGAAAGAGATGTTTGCACTAGTATTGAAAAAAGCTGTTGAGTCTTTTGAGCTTACAGAGACGATAAAAAACGGGTTTAAATCTTGCGGCTTGTGCCCTTTTTGGGCGGACGCTGTGGACTTCAATATCTTGAAAAAAGGGTTGAAAATGCCAAATTGTCATACCAACGACTCGGAGCTGTCCGAAACCACGGTTAAAACTAATAGCCCCGACCACTTACAATTCATCGAACAGCAGCTATCAGGAGATATATTGAAAGCCTTTCAAGAATATGAAGGAATTGGACGTTGGGCGGGAGATGCGACACAACAAGGGCTCTTCGATTTTTGGCATCGAATGAAAAAACTCGCTGGTACTTATAGGACAACAATATCGTCGAATACCCTCCGATACTTTTCTCATAACGATGTTTTTTGCATAGGCTTTGCCAAGATGAGATAGGACTTTTTTTATTTGTTCATTCATTTTGTTTTTTTGGATTTACGCAGATAGAGGTAGGAGAGAGGAGAATAGCGTCGAGTTAGTCACGCAGGTTTGTCAGCAAAGCAACGAGGACAATGTGATGACGGACGAAGTGACTGCTGGTGTACAAAATGTCAACTTTTTCACGGAATTGGGCACGCGAAACAATGCGATCGAGGATATCGTGGACGTGACTACCGAGAGCAGCAAGTTGATAATGGATTCCGATGGACAAAGTTATCCGATTGACGGCAAAATGGCTGAAAACGTTGACTTTATCATGGAAGCCCGCACGGAAATATATATATGCGAAAAATATATGCAACATATATGTCGCACTTATAACATATATGTGCGCAAAATCCAAAGATGTTCGCATATATTATAACATATATGTACGCATTTACATATATGTATCCTATATGTTAGATGAATTTCACATAGTGTTGACATCTATGTCGACATCTATGTCGACATACATGTCACTACATGTATGTTGACATTTATATCAAACTTATAAAAAAATAAATGTTACTTATATTTTAGCGCAAAAAACAAATATGTCGCATATATCGATGGCCTAATGCCAAACAGGCGTAAGCGGCAAAAAAAAAAAATTCCGTTTTTATAGTGGCAAAATCTTTTTCATGCAATGGAGAATCTTTTGGGCATATCCGCAAAAAAAAAAAAAAATTTTTTGGTCGCTTACGCCCCTATGGAATTAGTCCATCGATATTTTTCGCATATATATATTTCCGTGCGGGAGTCCCTGATATGAGGCTGAAACTAGCGGCCAGAGCTGGCGGCCGCGCACAGCATCAAGTTGAGAGTCACTGTAGCTCGTGTCGCGCCGCGCTGAGCGGTGGACGCCCGTGCGGTTCACGGAATAGAAGCTTACAACTGTCGCATAGACTCAAAGAAATAACTAACCTTCATATATATATATATATATATATAAGAGATTCCTAATCAATTTTTCCGAAACCCCCATTTTCCCTGGATTAGGTAATGAAGGAAATAATTAAACCGATTATGAGAGATATTTTACCTAATAAAGTCGAACGGGGTGTTGTAACTTTTTTCGGCGCGCGACTTTGGACATCGTGATTTTTTTTCAGCTTCTTCAAATAGTCTCGAGACCGAAACTATTCGATTTTTTCGGGGGATGACGTTTTCAAAGTTTTCAGGAATTAATTAAACCGATTAAAAGAGATATTTTACCTAATAAAGCCGAACGGGGTGTTGTAACTTTTTTCGGCGCTCGAGTTTGAACATCCTGATTTTTTTTCAGCTTTTTCAAAGAGTCTCGAATCCAAAACTATTCAATTTTTTCGGGGGATGACGTTTTTAAAGTTTTCAGGAATTAATTAAACCTATTAAAAGAGATATTTTACCTAATAAAGCCGAACGGGGTGTTGTAACTTTTTTCAGCGCGCGACTTTGGACATCGTGATTTTTTTTCAGCTTTTTCAAACAGTCTCGAGACCGGAACTATTCGATTTTTTCGGGGGATGACGTTTTCAAAGTTTTCAGGAATTAATTAAACCGATTAAAAGAGATATTTTACCTAATAAAGCCGAACGGGGTGTTGTAACTTTTTTCGGCGCTCGAGTTTGAACATCCTGATTTTTTTTCAGCTTTTTCAAAGAGTCTCGAATCCAAAACTATTCGATTTTTTCGGGGGATGACGTTTTCAAAGTTTTCAGGAATTAATTAAACCGATTAAAAGAGATATTTTACCTCATAAAGCCGAACGGGGTGTTGTAACTTTTTTCAGCGCGCGACTTTGGACATCGTGATTTTTTTCAGCTTTTTCAAACAGTCTCGAGACCGGAACTATTCGATTTTTTCGGGGGATGACGTTTTCAAAGTTTTCAGGAATTAATTAAACCGATTAAAAGAGATATTTTACCTAATAAAGCCGAACGGGGTGTTGTAACTTTTTTCGGCGCTCGAGTTTGAACATCCTGATTTTTTTTCAGCTTTTTCAAAGAGTCTCGAATCCAAAACTATTCGATTTTTTCGGGGGATGACGTTTTCAAAGTTTTCAGGAATTAATTAAACCGATTAAAAGAGATATTTTACCTAATAAAGCCGAACGATAAGAATTCATTCTATATATCTCAACCCATAATATACTTGTATGCGACGAATTTCACATCTTCACGTTGTGTTATAAATATGCAACTAATTCGGAGTGGTGAATATATTCATGTAAATACACTGTTTCTAAAATGCCGCTCAGCTTCGGTTTCGGCGGTTTCTTCTTGACGTGTCCCTCCCCCCTGCGCTTGCAACGCCGCAAGCTAACTATTCGACCGTATTTGGTACAGCGAGCTTCGTAAAAGTGAGAGCTAATTTATTGGAAAATTTTTCTATAATTTCACAAAAGGTACGTTAATATTTGCTCAATATTACATGTGGCTTGTATTAAGGAAAGGAAATAATAAAAGCTAATCGCGTATGAATTCACAAAATAAGTCTTTTTGTAGATATAAATAAACCGAACGAATCGTGATATTACATTGATATCACATCTATCACATCTGGTATACTGTGTGATCGTCGTATTCTTTGGTAAGTATATATATTTTTCAGAAACAGTAATCATTTTCTATTGAAAGGTGAGAGTCACGAATTTTCCGATGCTGACAATAGAAAACATCATTGCACAAGTTTGGCAATTAAGATCTCATTAATTAATTCCTAAGATAGAGAACTTGTTAACATGCGGTAACTTTGAAAAAAATCAACGGATTGCGATTTGAAAAAATGTCTGTCGTTGCTCATTCTTCAAAGCTTCGATAAAGCTTTCATTTCAAATGGAACTTTCAGGTACGACTGTTTGTAAACTGTGTCTAGAATTCGTATCGATAGAATTTTTTTTCCCGGGTTTATATTTTCAACAATATTCGGGGTCGTTATCTTTTCTCAGATTGACCTTTTTTACTTGGATATGGTCCAAATCATTATAGTTCATAGCTTAAAAACAACTATGGGATTTTTTTTTCTTTGTTATCAAAGCGCCCACCCCTACCTGTCGGACGATACTTTTCCCATTTAATTTACATGGGATTTTTGCACTTTTTATGCCCGAAATCATTAACGTTCGTTAAACGTTCAAAGTAGCTCATCAGCTCCATAAAATTTGAAGATTCTTGAAAACTACAAAGAATCGCCGGAAATATTATTAGGTTTTTTAAACCCAATTCTTTGCTCGGTTTAATTGACATTTTAGTTTTTAAAAAATCAGTTTCGAAAAATCAGGATTTCACCCAGCGACTTATGTGAAAATACATAACTTTGTTGTGAATAAAGATTAAAATCAGAATTTTTGATTAAAAATATGAAAAAAATAATACAAAACATTGACACTTATTTCATGACGAATCACCGTATACAGTTTCGTTCATATTAACAATGATCAGTAAAAATTGACGAGAAACGGGAATCGAAATCGACATGGCAACGTCTGCACGATCAGCTGTTACTGAAAAATCTTATAATTCTTATATTGATGACCTCTATAATTCATATTAATAATTCAGAAAAAAAAAACAACAATTTTTAGGAATTGTTTAATTTTCATACACTCAACGACTTTAGCCGTATCTGATGAGCTACCTTAACTACCGTAATATCGGTAAAATCCATTAAAATATTTTGTTGAATATATAGGGGAAGGTGGGGCAGAACGGACAGTGGGGCAGAACGGACACTAAATCCAAAAAAAAATAATGTCGTCGGAAATGATTTTTTATGAAATGTGGCGACGTATTTTGGATAAATAATGACACAAAAAAAAAAATTAAAAAAGTGAAAAAAAATAATTCAGTTTTGCTTTTTTTTTTTGTGTCATTATTTATCCAAAATATGTCGTCACATTTCATAAAAAATCATTTCCGACCACATTATTTTTTTTTTGGATTTAGTGTCCGTTCTGCCCCACTGTCCGTTCTGCCCCACCTTCCCCTATATATATATATATATATATATATTAGACCGGTTCAAAAAAATCGACTATTCTTTTTTTTTTCAATTTTCGCATTGAAATACTTTCGGGGGGTGAAAAAAGATGCCTGTCAAAAGCGGAGCTCTTAATATTAAGATTTAGAGGTCGCTCATCGCGGATTTCTATTTTGCATTTAAATAGCATAGGAATTTTATTTTTTTTTCTTCAGAATTTCGTAGCTCACAAACCAATGAACAAATCCAAATGACTCTTACATATTTTGATAGGGGATTGAACACTCTAAAAAATGTATCTATCATTGTGGAAAAAAAATCACAAAAAAAAATAGTTTACTCAACTATACATTGAAATTTGAGCTTGAATAACTTTGGAAGGAGTCAATTTATCAAAAAATGATTAGAGAAGCTTTTTGTAGAGTGTTCAATTTCCTATGAAAATATGTTTGAGTTATTTGGATTTGTTCATTGGTTTGTGAGATACAAAATTATAAAAAAAAAAAAAAAAATTTCCTATGCTATTCAAATGGAAAATAGAAATCCGCGATGAGCGACCTCTAAATCTTAATATTAAGAGCTCCGCTTTTAACAGGCATCTTTTTTCAGCCCCCCGAAAGTATTTCAATGCGAAAATTGAAAGAAAAAGAATAGTCGATTTTTTTGAACCGGTCTAATATATATATATAGATTATGGTGATTCAAAAGAAAAAAAAAAAATTTTCTCTCACTACCAGGCTCAAAAGTTTCATTTAGGTCAAAAAGTATGCCTGTCAAAATATGAGCTCTTAATATTAATATTAAGAATGGGCGCATCGCACTTTTCGATTTTCCATAAGAATAACATGGGATAAATGATTAGATAATGGGATAAATTATTGGATAAGCTATAAACTAATGATTTGGACCATACACAAGTGACAAACGTCACTTTGAGTAATAACGGACTAGGTCAACATACACATTCGCATCCTGGGTGATGACACGTTTCGAGTTTCTCACGTGTCAGCGATTTACCCATATTCTAAAAACTTGATGAAAAAATGCAGATTATAAAAAATACATTTGCTAGTCAGTTCGTGGGGATCTTTTCTCTTGTTCAGGGCTAGAGAGTACAAATTTCACACGTTTCTCGAGCTATCACTTCTGAAGAGCACAATCAGGTTCAGAGTCTATTCAGACGAATTTCAAAAACGGTAAACTTTCTAGGGAACCTATATTTATAACATCTATATTTATAACGAATTTGTTGATTTTTTCATGTTACTGTAGTGTTCAATATGCATGACATCCATAATTATTTAATTGAAAACTATCGAGCTTCATAGTTTCATGATTGTAAAATCGTTAGCAAATATAATTGGGGTTTTGCATGACGTTTTTTTATTTCATGTTCTAGTAGTTTTGGAAAAACCATTTGGGACGTATTTTTCATTTTTTCGATCCAACCAAAATTGCCGTTAATGTAACAGATTGAAAACTACAACAATATGACGTCACCCATGTTAAGATATATCTATATAAAATTAGTGAAATTCAATTGCCTACAACATGAGCAATTATCCATACCATATGTGAATTTATCGGACCAGTCGAACCAAATTTTTAAGTCTTCTAACTGAAGCTCACCTCTATATAGAGCGTGCAATCTCCAGATAGACCGAAAAAAACGGAAGTGCATCATAATTATTTTTTCAAGTAAAAATTCCTTCAGCCCGGGTTTGAACCGGGACCTCCGCATTTGTACTGCGACGCCTTGTCCAATTAGACCACTGAAGGACTGAAGGAATCTTTACTTGAATTTCATGTTATTGTCATTGACCTCTTAGTCCACAGGTCTGTGTTTATTTCATTGTGTAGTGACTCTATCGTTCGAAACCTATTAATTCATACCATATGTGAATTGATCGGACCAGTCGAACCAAATTTTTAAGTCTTCTAACTGAAGCTCACCTCTATATAGAGCGTGCAATCTCCAGATAGACCGAAAAAAACGGAAGTGCATCATAATTATTTTTTCAAGTAAAAATTCCTTCAGCCCGGGTTTGAACCGGGACCTCCGCATTTGTACTGCGACGCCTTGTCCAATTAGACCACTGAAGGACTGAAGGAATCTTTACTTGAATTTCATGTTATTGTCATTGACCTCTTAGTCCACAGGTCTGTGTTTATTTCATTGTGTAGTGACTCTATCGTTCGAAACCTATTAATTCATACCATATGTGAATTTATCGGACCAGTCGAACCAAATTTTTAAGTCTTCTAACTGAAGCTCACCTCTATATAGAGCGTGCAATCTCCAGATAGACCGAAAAAAACGGAAGTGCATCATAATTATTTTTTCAAGTAAAAATTCCTTCAGCCCGGGTTTGAACCGGGACCTCCGCATTTGTACTGCGACGCCTTGTCCAATTAGACCACTGAAGGACTGAAGGAATCTTTACTTGAATTTCATGTTATTGTCATTGACCTCTTAGTCCACAGGTCTGTGTTTATTTCATTGTGTAGTGACTCTATCGTTCGAAACCTATTAATTCATACCATATGTGAATTTATCGGACCAGTCGAACCAAATTTTTAAGTCTTCTAACTGAAGCTCACCTCTATATAGAGCGTGCAATCTCCAGATAGACCGAAAAAAAACCGGGCTGAAGGAATTTTTACTTGAAAAAATAATTATGATGCACTTCCGTTTTTTTCGGTCTATCTGGAGATTGCACGCTCTATATAGAGGTGAGCTTCAGTTAGAAGACTTAAAAATTTGGTTCGACTGGTCCGATAAATTCACATATGGTATGAATTAATAGGTTTCGAACGATAGAGTCACTACACAATGAGCAATTATCATTTTTAAGGAAAAATAAAAAATACGTCCTCAATATTTTGGCTTACTTCACATCATGCACCCCTAAAGAATTAAAAAAACGTTGAGTCTTTACGTTTGAAGTTGAACTTATGATCCAACAATAAGTAAAAGGGAAGGGTTTCAAAAACTGCTTGATATCGGATATCTAAATTCACCAACCTTTTTTATTTTATTTTATCATAATCGCACATCATATAGCATGTATTGTATTTTTGTCCCAGGTTCGTCAAAACATTACATATTCTTTATAAGTAAACGGACGTATGAGCATGCACTTATAAACTAAGCTACTTGCTTGCTGTATTGTACGACGTATGGTGGCAACAGTTCGAGGGTCCCATCTCCAGCTTTGCTATCTAGTCTGCTGATATTGCAAGCGCTAGTTCTATTGTTTAAATTTTTTTGTTATATAATATAGAAACACACACATGCACGTATAGCTATTTATCCTTTCACGAAAATACATATAGACATAACTCGCCCTATAAACTACACTTAGAATTAAATATATTATTATCACATAACGTAACATAATCAGTCATCTTAAGCTTAGAAATAGTAACCTCACATAATACGATCTATGTACTGAATCCAAAATTAGACCTAAATGAAATTTATAAATTAACTATGTTCATTGAGCCGGAAAAGCTAGCTGCGTTATTAGCAGAGATATATCCTAATCTGACTCTCGACGAATTGCGGAATATCAAATCAACTCCATCTTATAAAACTGAAAATAGCATATGGCAACAAGTTTGTTCTCATTTTTTACTGACTCGAAGGGAGCGGACGATTGAAAAACACACGCGGAAAATTTACGACACCTTTCGCAACCATTTCGTGGAGGTCGAAAAGTGTTTCATTCAAATTAAATCAAATGAGATAACTGAGAACTTGTCCCCCATTGGCGAAAATGACGTTCTACCTAATGTTTCACTCAAGTGTGAACACATATCTCCAGAACTGCTGGACCATGATTTTGGACCCGATTACTGGGAAGATATTAATGATAGATCCTATACTGAATCAGTTCGCCACGATAATTCTCCCGAAAATATTTGCGTTGTAAAAAAAGATAGCTATTGTTCACCCACTCCTGATATCGACGTTAAAAATAGCAATTGTTCAACCATTCCTGATATCGACGTTAAAAAAGACACAAGCTTTTCTTCAACCGGTGGTGATGTGTCTGATTATCCAATTAAAGACGGTCACATGGAAATTCCTAGCGATTTTTGGGAGCGTTTCGTTGCGACTGGTGCAGTACGTTTGAAAAGAGGGTGGACCGACGAATTTAACAAATATTTCAAAGTACAGTACCCCCACTGTGTCCTGTCTTTTGAGTGGCATAAACGTCATACGACGAATCCGCCTTACTTCAATGCTGTTGCCAAGTGCAAAAATACGTCTTGTACTAGATTCAAATTTCAAGTCACAACGCCTATCGTCCATCCATTTCGTGACATAATCGTGCAAATCTATCGAGTCAAGGACATTTGTCATGATAGCGGCGAAATTCATCGGCGATTCATTAGGGGGCCCGATCGATCGGTATTGAAGAAGGAGCTCGAGGGCCAAGTGCCCTGTTCTTTAAAACTGAAAATGCTACAGGATGTTCCTGAAGATGTATTGGTCTCGGGAAATAGGAACGACGCCCCCAGCTTGATGCTATTACAGAAAATCTCGAGTGAACGAAACACAAGTGATGACTTGGACAAAGACCCCACACAATTCCTGATAAAATTGACGAAACTGTTCAAAGAGTCTTGGCCTGGAAAATTTTGTAATGGGTATATACAGGCGCATTGTATTTTTCCCTTTTACATTATTTTATACACAGAGCAACAAATTTTGTATCTCTTGTCTTTACGCAAGCCAGTTTCGTGTAATTTGGATGCTACGGGGGGTTGTATCGTTGCGCCTCCCTCGGATGAATCGAAGCCGATTTATTATTACGCCCTTATCATACCGGGTAACGAAGAGTGTGCCCCATTGCCAATAGCGGAATTAATATCGAGTGTGCACAATATTCCGAACATTACACTCTTTCTGGCATCATTCAATTATACATTGAGACAAATGACTAGCCGCCAGGTGGTCATTCATAAAATCGAGACAGACTTTAGTTTAACTCTAATTCAAGCTGTAATCAAAGCGTTTGATGATATGTCTCTAGCACATTATTTGAAAGTCTTGTATTCCGCGTTCGACGATGATTCTGTCACCCTTCCTGATATGACTCACGTTCATATTTGCTCTACACACTTACTACGTACGGTAATGAGGAAGGTGAAAACTCTGTTTCGTCATCGAGAGCAACGCAGCCTTTGTGCTGCATTGATAAGCAAATTAATTCATTGCAGCGATAAGGTTTCTGCGAAAAAGATTTTTGGCTTAGCTGTCATAGTGTTCGGGTCGAAGGAGAAGTGCACTGACTTCAACAACATTGTACAGGATATTACAGACACCGAGACGGAATCCAACCACATTGATTTTAACGACTCCGACGTCTTAGAGAATTCGGATGTAGAGTCTTCCGTGGATGGAAACCGTTTGACAAATTTATTAAAACATGGTTCGCCATTTTATGCATTCTTCAAAGCAGTATACGACGATAAGACAGCAGAATTCGACAATTCAGTAGATAATACAAACAACTTCTATTCAAGTGAGTTTCTTTTCTATCTGCTAGATCACATCCTACCTTTTTTTCCGCTGTGGTCTCCGCTCGTACTAAGAGACTTCGGGTTATTGCGCGAAAGTAATGCCAGCATCGAGAATTGGTTTAAAATTGTTAAACAATACGTCCTCGATAGACACCCCAAAATTTCCGCGCCCAGATTTATTCAAAAAATGGAGAGCTTTATCCGACCACGGCTTCGGGAAAGAAAATTTTCGCTAAAGACCGAAAGGCAGACGCGTAAAAACAAAAATAATCCGGAACTGCAAGAGGAGGTATGGATGAAGAAACGAAAATCACAGACCTATTTCAAATTTCCGAAACACGTAAAAAATCGAAATGACGGTGGAAGTCTCGTATCAGCCGGCACTGTAAAATCTATAATCGAATCGGATAACTGCTCTAATATGAACCCCGTCACTATCGAAGATGCTCAACCAAGCGAAACTTCGTTTTCTCCTTTAAACTTCTGTGACGATGCCGAAATAGAACCATTGCTGTCAACGCACTTAGCTCCTTCACCAGAATTACCGGAATTACCGGAATTTTTCGGAAGCTTACAGGTGAATCCTATCTTTGAAAAATCTCTGTGTTACGCGGCTTTAGCACAAAATGATTTTGATGATCAGATATTGTTTTCACCTTCCTTGAATTACCCGTATGATTTTCCGTCTAATTCAAGCAAAATTACGGCCGCGGGTATTCTTTTTACCGAAGACTCGTTGAAGACTTTAATGCCACGTCAATGGCTGGACGACAATATCGTTAACGGATTTTGCGTTCTCGCACAAAATTATGCAAACGGCAACAGCATGAAGGTACTGGCGTTCGAATCTTTTTTCACGGAAAAACTGCTCCAAGGCTCATTAAGCATCGGGTTTCAACGTTGGGCTGAAATGAAAGACATTTGGTCATTCGATGTTTGGCTATGGCCGATACATTTAAAGAGTCATTGGACGTTACTCATTATAGTATTTCCTCATAACTTAGTGTTATATATTGATTCAATGCACGGGATGCTACCACCTGGATTAATAAATGGATTTTGTAATTTCGTCGAGTCATATCGAGCTGCTCGTTCAAAAAAACTTACCCGTTGGGGGAATTGGTCTCTCCATGTACCGTCAGATATTCCAGCACAGTGGTCTGAATCCAAAGTTCCTGATTCGTCGGGAAACTGTGGTGTACATTTATGCTCCTGGGTTTACACGGTGTGCGCAAGTTCATTTTATCAGTTTTCCGAAACAGATATGAATGCGGCAAGGAGAGGTATAGCACGTTGGTTGCTGAAACCTCGTGAACAAATTCCTCGCTCCGAGCGCTACAAAATGCGAGAAATTATTCTAGACGCTCCGTTAAAGCCAGGTAAAGCAGACGGTAAACCAAAAATGATATCTACACGGAAAAACCCGTGGGAGGGCGCTTTAACTTAGCATTGTATAACCGTTCTTCCTTGGAAATTGTCATGCAAGTCTTCGATTCTGGGAGAATTTTTCGCCCTCGCGCTCAGAGATCACTTGAACATAGCATCACTTACGTCGACATTTTATCCCAAAATGAATTAACTGTTAGATCAAGATTCAAAGATATCGATTGTCCGTGAATTTGGTGTAACTTATCGACAAAAAATTTCGCAAAGGAGAACGGTTATCCCGCGGGTCTTTCCGTGTACTTGCAATCCACCCTTAGGATTTGATACAACGTTAGCGTACTGTGCAAACTTGAATATCCTTCTGAAAGTCGAGAAATGATTGCTGAAAGCAAAGAAAATAGCTGCTGCAGTAGTTAAAATCTTCGCCTCCAAAACTGACATATCGTGCTTGGTTACTTGATATTTTGTTATAATAGCGGACGTATGCGAAGTTGGATGATATAGATTACGTATTGCTCATGTGAAAATGTTCACTGTTAAAGAAACGTAATGCTCTCGGTGATATTTTGGATCGCTGCAGAATAGATACTTTTTTTTCAGTGTACCGGCTACTTTAATTTTTCAGACTGTCCTACGAGACGCATGCGCATCGTCTTCTCAGTTATCGGGTGCGGCTATTTGCCGATTCCTAACCTCAATGTAATTGGCAGAGTTGTACGTAATATATATTGAGGCAGTATATTGCCATGGACCTTCCGCGTAAGATTAGGGATCAAAATCGGCGGCGCAAGCTAGGAAACGCCGATTGATAGCAAAGAAGCTAGTGAAACCGGGTTATTGTGCGGATGAATCCAACACCGATGAATGTTTTGAAGTCGAAGAACCCGCACATGCATTTTTAAGGGTATGCACGTTTTCGTGACCAGTTTCGTAATAATAACAAGCGGTTTGGGGCTGACGTGGCCAGCCTTTCAACTTCCCGTTTTCAAACTCATTTCGAAATGAATTAATAATAATAATGATAATGTCATTATCGTATTCGAATCTTTGAAGCACAATGTCAAATTCGTGAGCAGTGATCCAAAAAACCTCATTGCACCAATTTTCATTGGAATCCGTTCATCCATTCTCAAGGTATCATAATTTTTTTTTATTTATTTTTTTTCCAGAATTTTGTTATTCAAATAATTCGAAAAGTACTGAAGCGATCAAAGCCAAAATCTAATCAGTTCTAAGTCGAGAAAAGCCGCGTCGATTGAGCCTAGTTCGATTAAAACCCGCTCACTCGTTCCCGAGATATCGTGGAGACAAAAATGTGGTCACACACACACACACACACACACACACACACACACACACACACACACACACACACACACACACACACACACACACACACACACACTCAGACGTCAATCTCGAAATAGTCGGACGTGATTCTCCGGACCTCAAAACGTGGAGATCCAGTGAAAACTCAACTTTTCATTTTCGGGGTGATTACAATAACTTCCTTTCTTCTCTGAAAACAGAGAAACGGGAAGTTGATAATTATTCGAATCCAAACTGAGTTCCTTGGAATGCGTTGAAAACCAATAATAAATGAATAAATCAAATAATGTTACAATTTAAAAATTCAAAAATATGAAAAATAAAAGAATAAAAAAATAAAATAAAATAAAAAAAATAAAAAAAAATAAAAAAATAACAAATAAAATAACAAATAAATAATAATAAATGTACGTATAATAAAAATAATTCCAAATCGTAGTAAACAGCTTTTTTTATTTTTTTTTTTTACTTGAGACACGTCGGCCGCGCCGATGTACCAAACAAACTGTTTTATGTCTTTTTCTTTCTCTTTTCACTTCTTGATTTATATTTATCTCACTTGAATTACCTGTGGAGAAGTAAACATCTTACACCTATAAACCCTTTTATTAATCCCAGAGAATTTTTGGAACAAAATCTTCGTACCGGCCCGATACTTGTGTTGCACGCATTACTTTGCAAATAAATCCTCAGGGCGCCTACCGCCTCCACGCACAAGCGACCCGCGCTCCGAGGTAGGCTGCCGGCGGTACTTCCACGCGGCGCCACTACGCGGCGCATAGCGAATTCGATTCTCGCGACAATAACACGACGACCGCTGAATAGATAAGCCGGCATTCGACCACATCTAGACACGATCCTCAACGCACACGATCTGACGTATATCGGTTAACCCAAAGTTATACCTATTAGGTTTACCCAATAAAGAGGCACTTATATTTCTCCAAATAAGCTGCTTCTCAATTTTTTCCGGCTACATGCCGTACCCACCCGACACTCTCGACTCCCCGGCAGAACCAGTAGAAAAAAAAATAAATAAATATATAAATAAAAAAAAAAAAAAAAAAATAGAAATATAAAATAAAAAATAAAATAAAAAAATGAAAGAAAATAAAATAAAAATCGCGGTAGTGTTACTGGCCAGGAACCTAATGTTTTAGCGTGTCACTACTGGCTGGATTCTGGCCAGTTATCCTGACCAGCGCCCGACTTGAAACGGGGCTGACTGGTCGGGACCTGACCAGATCCCGATATAAATTTCTACACGGGTTATTCAGCTAGATTACTATAATTTATTGTGAGTGAATTTATATTGATTCGCATAAAAATCGTATATTGTGAATTGAATATGTTATTCGTTATAAATGGAAGCAGTTAATCATTCCTCTCAAGGTGGTTCTTTACCTACAGTCCCACCAAACGTGGGATTGGGATTTTCATACCTGACAAAACGCAGTTTTCAAAAAGTCTACTAAATTTTGAAAAATTCATACGTATTCAGAAAAATTAAAAAATAATTTTCACCTAAAAAAAAAGTTGGATCATCGGCTAATTTCTTGAACAGTTCTTTTTTCCATCAATTTGTTAATAACTTTTTAAAATTATTATTATGCAAAATCAATCTCCCGAGGATCTTCTACAAGCTTAATTTTTTTCAGATTTTTTCCCCACCGAGAAGTATTCAAAATCTTCTCTGAAACCCACGTTTGGTGGGACTGTAGCAACGCCGGATTAAGAATTTTGAGGCTGGGGGCTACAGTAACCCAGTGGGCTCCCACATGGGTTTATTTCGTAAAACTAGGAAAAAGACATCTGTGATTTTTTTCAGATTTTTATTACCAGTCGTTCGGATTTTTTTCTTACAATAATTGTAACTCCAATTGAACAAATGATTTGAAAAAATAATTCGGGCTGATTTTTTCGTAATTTCACGCAGTTTCATATGAAAATAATAGACAAATTTTTAAGCATCGTGTCGAGCATTTTTATCTGGTTTAATGTATAAACTATCAGGTTTCACTAAGTATGCGCCCCGCGATCCTGCCGCAAAAAATCACGAAACTTCTATTGAAAATCAAAAACTTTAAGCCTGAAGCGTTGATGGAAAGATCCCTTCAATTTTGTTGAATTCTTTTTCTACATATATTTTCCGTTGTTCCATTATGAATAATAAATAGTTATCACCCTTTTTTTTTTTTTTTTTTTATCGTATTGGAGTAGGAAGTGAAAGACAACAGAAAATATATTTAAAAAAAATTAACTAAACTGAAGGAATCATTTCTCCATCATCGCTTCGGGCTTAAAATTTTTGATTTTCAATGCAGAATTTTCGTTATTTTTTTGAAAAGGATCGCAGGGGACATACTTAGTGAAACTTAATATTTTATACATTAAACCCAGATAAAAATGCTCGGCATGATGCTTAAAAATTTGCCTATTATTTTCATATGAAACTGCGTAAAATTACGAAAAAATTAGCCCGAAATATTTTTTCACATCATTTGTTTAATTGAAGTTACGATTATTATAAAAAAAAAAATCCGAAAGACTGTCAATAAAAATCTGAAAAAAATCACAGATGTCCTTTTCAGTGACAACAACAATACGAAAAAATATTCAGCAAATTGGAATCGGTCGGGTTTAATACTGTGTGTTTCGAGATAGAATGCTCTACCTATTTTCGATAAATTATAATTTTTAAAATGCTCTTTTACCTCCGCAATTTGATGATGTTCAAAAATATGTTTCTTTTCATTGCAATTTTTTTTTCATACCTATAACCTATGGCTAACAGTACTTTATTTCTCCGGAATTCAAATGGTGTTGATGAATTTTTAAACATTATTTTCCCATTCATAGAATAGAATTTATCGGACAAGACGAACCGATTTTTAATATACTTGTCTTTTAACTGGGAAGAGATTCTGCCACTTATCGAGCACGCAATCCCCAAAACGACCGAACAAACAGAAAGTGCATCATAATTTATTTTGATAAGTGTATTAGAATTATTTTCCCATATTATCACCGTGCCCAGAGCGGGCCCCTTATGTTCGGGGGCCCGGGGGCTGCAGCCCCCTTAGCCCCCCCCCCCCCCCTCCTTAATCCGGCGTTGGACTGTAGGTAAAGAACCACCTTAATAACAAAGGCCCTTTTATTATGAATGATATTTTTATACCTTCGACATTTCGGTCATTACTTCAACGAATAAAATATGTGCAGTAGTATTTTAGGCAAACCTATTCAATTAATATGAATTCCTAGTAAGCTCTCTGGTGAAATAACTTTGGTATCCTACGTGTGCTTTCTATTTAATAATTACGGTAACGGCTGATTCACAAGTTGTGTTGCTGTACAATATTTAATTGAGATGAATGAAAATTTATTGAATACAATACGGTCCCCGATAATTGAATCAATTCAAATATATTGAACTTGTATCACACCTGTTCATTTGGGGCGGATGAATATCTCTAATCGCGCTTTATAACAATCCAGTGAAACCTAGAAAAATATATTCTGATTCAAATGAAGAGGTCTCAAACTAGGCATTATACATGAAATAAATAAATAATTCATCTGGGTTTGCGAAGCAGCAAACGGAAATTTGAGCACTTGGCTAGCAAAGCTCCGCGCTCTATACCTACATTCATAATCGCTTTTCTGGCTATCTTGATATAAGTGCACTACACCCGAAAATTGTGTAAATTTTGTACATGGAGTAGTATCATATTATTATTGTGATATTCTCTACACCGAACTAATTATGTCGTATAAAGATTCGAAATGATGGATGAACATGTACGAACGTCCGTCTGCCTCAAATTATCGGTGCAAACTGACCTGTATCTTCTCATTCAGAGACGTTCTTGGCGATATGCCCTCACGACAAAGGCTTCGCTCTGTCTTGTTGTTGTTGTGTGGAGAGGGTTGTAATCGAGTCTGGGTCGAGAGAAAATATTTATTCGATTTGAATGAATTCTATTCACGGCACATAAAGCTTTTCATTCGTATATAAACCTAATAAGGATTCATTTGTGATGAATATTTTGAACTATTTGAAAGACTTGTTTTCTCATTTCAATTGTCTTATTTATTAATCTGAATCTAAATGAATAAGATTCATATCAAGAATTTATTTCGATCTAATACCATGATTATAAATAAATACTCGAATTTCACCAAAGATAAGCCGTATCTATTTGGTTGCATTTTGAATAAATGGATCACAAATAAACACGTATTTTCTATACAAATAAGTCAAACCGTTTAATTGAAATGAAAATCTCTTCGAAAGAAAAAAATATTCATTTAGCTCTTTCTAATAACTATAGTACTGCTAATATGTAGCGATTCAAATCATTCGCGTAAATCTCTTCACTTGGTGTATGTACAGGGTGAGTTTTTCCGGCTCCAAATGAAGAAGGGGCTCATATACTACTCATACTTGTCATTGTCTGAATACTAATTTCCACACAAACAGGTGGACCTGTTATTGTTCTTGCGTGGCAAGTGGGAATATTATTCAGACGATAACAAGTATGAGTAAAACAACCCCCTTTCTCATTCGGACCCACAGAAAACACTCTGTATAGTATATTCCACAAATATGATCGAAAATTTTGAAACAGTGAACGATGTTAATATGGTTTTTTTTTTTAATAGTTCGTACTTACCTCGTTATGTTTGTGATGTACGGTTATAGCACTTTTAAGGCGTACTAACGAAGGAATATCTTCCGACAGAAACGTGTAATCACTCGAGATCATCGCGGGGTTTGATCCTTTGAGCGCGACTGCCGAAATAATAATACCAATGAATAACTTGATCCAGCGTATTTATACGAACACAGTCATTCCGTGTTATTGTCGCGTATCAGCTTCACCGAATCATGAACAATAGCTAGGATGGACTTCCAACCACCGTTAAATCAACGGCTCGTATGTAGCCTGATGAAGCGTACCCTGTGTCATACCGTACGTATGAATGAATGGATTGACATTAAAACTCTTCATCAATATTCTCAGAAAATTAAACCTAATGAGCCTTATGGCTGGAGCAAAAGGATGATTCCTCGCTTACATCGCAATGATTTGGGCAGAGGACCGTCGGGTATAGCTACCCAAAAATATATATATGATGTATAATATAGATAAACAACTCTGTGCTAATGGCAGGGCACCCGCAAATTGTGTTCGATTCATGTGACAGGTGAATGCCGATAATTCATATTTATTTTTATTTTTTTTTTTTAATTTTTTATTGAATTTTTTTATTATTTTCAATTTTTTCTATTCATGTCTCGAAAAAATTAAATAGTTTTGGGTTCGAAACTCTTTGAAAAGCTGAAAAAAAATCAGGATGTTCAAACTCGAGCGCCGAAAAAAGTTACAACACCCCGTTCGGCTTTATGAGGTAAAATATCTCTTTTAATCGGTTTAATTAATTCCTGAAAACTTTGAAAACGTCATCCCCCGAAAAAATCGAATAGTTCCGGTCTCGAGACTGTTTGAAAAAGCTGAAAAAAAATCAGGATGTTCAAACTCGAGCGCCGAAAAAAGTTACAACACCCCGTTCGGCTTTATGAGGTAAAATATCTCTTTTAATCGGTTTAATTAATTCCTGAAAACTTTGAAAACGTCATCCCCCGAAAAAATCGAATAGTTTTGGATTCGAGACTCTTTGAAAAAGCTGAAAAAAAATCAGGATGTTCAAACTCGAGCGCCGAAAAAAGTTACAACACCCCGTTCGGCTTTATTAGGTAAAATATCTCTTTTAATCGGTTTAATTAATTCCTGAAAACTTTGAAAACGTCATCCCCCGAAAAAATCGAATAGTTCCGGTCTCGAGACTGTTTGAAAAAGCTGAAAAAAAATCACGATGTCCAAAGTCGCGCGCTGAAAAAAGTTACAACACCCCGTTCGGCTTTATGAGGTAAAATATCTCTTTTAATCGGTTTAATTAATTCCTGAAAACTTTGAAAACGTCATCCCCCGAAAAAATCGAATAGTTTTGGATTCGAGACTCTTTGAAAAAGCTGAAAAAAAATCAGGATGTTCAAACTCGAGCGCCGAAAAAAGTTACAACACCCCGTTCGGCTTTATTAGGTAAAATATCTCTTTTAATCGGTTTAATTAATTCCTGAAAACTTTAAAAACGTCATCCCCCGAAAAAATTGAATAGTTTTGGATTCGAGACTCTTTGAAAAAGCTGAAAAAAAATCAGGATGTTCAAACTCGAGCGCCGAAAAAAGTTACAACACCCCGTTCGGCTTTATTAGGTAAAATATCTCTTTTAATCGGTTTAATTAATTCCTGAAAACTTTGAAAACGTCATCCCCCGAAAAAATCGAATAGTTCCGGTCTCGAGACTGTTTGAAAAAGCTGAAAAAAAATCACGATGTCCAAAGTCGCGCGCTGAAAAAAGTTACAACACCCCGTTCGGCTTTATTAGGTAAAATATCTCTTTTAATCGGTTTAATTAATTCCTGAAAACTTTAAAAACGTCATCCCCCGAAAAAATTGAATAGTTTTGGATTCGAGACTCTTTGAAAAAGCTGAAAAAAAATCAGGATGTTCAAACTCGAGCGCCGAAAAAAGTTACAACACCCCGTTCGGCTTTATTAGGTAAAATATCTCTTTTAATAGGTTTAATTAATTCCTGAAAACTTTGAAAACGTCATCCCCCGAAAAAATCGAATAGTTTCGGTCTCGAGACTATTTGAAGAAGCTGAAAAAAAATCACGATGTCCAAAGTCGCGCGCCGAAAAAAGTTACAACACCCCGTTCGACTTTATTAGGTAAAATATCTCTCATAATCGGTTTAATTATTTCCTTCATTACCTAATCCAGGGAAAATGGGGGTTTCGGAAAAATTGATTAGGAATCTCTTATATATATATATATATATATATATATATATGAAGGTTAGTTATTTCTTTGAGTCTATGCGACAGTTGTAAGTATGGAGTCTATATGTTAGAAGAACGAACTCCGTATCATGGAAGTGGGCCGAGTTGCTGCGCTCGGCACAGTATACATATATATATTGTATACGATATCATACGACGCGCCTCTACCGGTAGCGAGAAACACTAAACGTGGCGTTCGATTTTCAAAGACGATTCCAGCTTATTTGATGTAATGAACACGTGTGAGGTGAAAACAAGGTGGCACATGGCACCGTGAAGAGCCGATAGCCTAACAAAGGAGAAGAAGAAGAGGTGGCAACGATTCTGTAGGTTCTGTGTAAGTACGGTGGTCAGATAGATAAATCAAGAAGTTAAATCAATGAAAGTTCAAAGTGGAAAGTGAAATTAAACATATGCGAAAGTTTCTTTGGTACACCGGCTTTGCCGGATAACTTAGGATAAAAAAAAAGTAAGGTGGTGTACGGAGGTTCTGTGCTACGGATCTTGAAAACCTGTAATTAATAAATGGCTTCCATTAGACTACTTATAATCACGACTCGCACTCGCGGGTGTTTACGTTTCAAGTAAAAATTGCGAGAAAATAGTTAAATCGCTGAATGATGTCTATACGAGTTTCTGAAATTGAAGAAATCTAATAGGTAAGTTTGAAGTGCAATCATACTATTGTTTTTGAATAAAAATTTGTCTGCATTAAAAAACAGACTTGATTATATTATTATCATTTGATTATTTTTCGTTAATTATAGTGGAACCTCGATCATTATATTATGGTGATGTGCGTGGCACAGTTTTGCTACGGCAAAGATAATGCAGCAAGAATAGGACTTGATCAAACGTTAATATAGTCGCAGCATTATCTAAATACGCTTATTAGTCATGAAAAAGACGCAGCTCGGACATCATGCAGCGCCTATAACACGTTACGTAGTACACACTCATGATGCATTGGTATGTCGAATTTGCTCACCTGCTGAATTACTAATATTTGTTATAGCTCAAATTACATTAATTTGGCTGTTTTTCTATGACGTCTTGTTTTTTCAGATTTTGCATTATCAATCTTATTCGCAGAGTTGCAAAGGAAATGCATCCGTGTAATGAGGTAGAATCTTAGAATCGCTTCTGTCAATGCATCTCTATGCTGGAAGCAACCAACCAGTGGAATACAATTCTCATTCTCGATTTCCTCAGCAATCAAGAATAGTGTGTTGGCATGAAGCTTCTCGCCCGACACAACTTTCAGGACAGCTGCTTCCATAATGGACACAAGTTGAAAGAGCGTCTCCGATGGCCGAAGTAAGAAACCTTTGCTTGATATGTCGATCATTTTATCCCTTGGGAGAGAATGCTGGCATTTCAAGCTTTCTAAACAATCAGGGCATTGTGTAAACCTGGAAGACCTTCGAGCCACGTATCCAGAGATGAAGGAGGTAACAAACTCCGAAGATCTTGTTATATTATAGTCATGGTCTACTGCAGCTGCCGCGACCACAGCAATATCTTCCGATGCAGCACCATTGTCAATCATCACATCCAGATGTGACTGGAATTTGCTCAGTCGTTCTTCAGAATCAGTGAAGTCCTCAGTTTGGAGCAGTGTTGTCAGCATTTCACCTCCAGTAACGTTACTACCTCTAGGTGGCTTGACCAGGGAGTATGTACTGACGAGGCGGAACAATTGGGCAAAGACATTTGAATCTGGATGATCATTCGAGCCACATGCACCTCGCATCATTCCAAAAAATCTCTGCGAATATCATCATAATACCAATGACGGGGATTTGTGAGGATCAACATGAAATAGTATAAGATAGGATAGGATAGTTTCAAGTAGCATAAGATAGGATAGGATAAGTAATTAGGCATAAGGTAGGATAGAATAAGTAATTAGGCATAAGGTAGGATAAGATAGTTTAAAATAGCATAATATAGGATGGGATAGTTTCAAGTAGCATAAGATAGGATAGAATAAGTAATTAGGCAAGGTGGGATAGAATAAGTAATTAGGCATAAGGTAGGATAAGATAGTTTAAAATAGCATAACATAGGATAGGATAGTTTCAAGTAGCATGAGATAGGATAGAATAAGTAATTAGGCAAGGTAGGATAGAATAAGTAATTAGGCATAAGGTAGGATAGGATAGTTTAAAATAGCATAATATAGGATAGGATAGTTTCAAGTAGCATAAGATAGGATAGAATAAGTAATTAGGCAAGGTAGGATAGAATAAGTAATTAGGCAGAAGGTAGGATAGGATAGTTTAAAATAGTATAATATAAGATAGGATAGTTTCAAGTAGCATAAGATAGGATAGGATATTTTCAAGTAGCATAAGATAGGATAGAATAAGTAATTAGGCATAAGGTAGGAGATGATAGTTTAAAATAGCATAATATAGGATAGGATAGTTTCAAGTAGCATAAGATTGGTTGGGATGAGTAATTTACTATAAGGTAGAATAGGATAGTTTGCAATAGCATAAGATAGGATAGGATAAGTAAATGAGCATAAGGTAGGATAGGATAAGGAAAAACCTCTAAGGAATCTTGATTGAGTCTTGCAGTCATGATGTACTCATAATTATAATTCGCGGCAAGATAATCGTAAAGCTCTATTGTAGCTCTTAGAGTAATTTTTAGTCCGTAACAGGTACTCTGTGGCATAAAAATGACGTCTTTTTCATTTGCACCTGTTTCCCACTTGCCAAGGAATTCCAAAAAAGATCGAATGTGCTATAAAATATTGTAGGAAATAATTGGCAAGTTCTCATACAATCTGCATGTTGTTTAAATGCTTCGCATCAATGTCATCGTGTATTACAGCCTAGTTGATAAACTGTGAGCATAGTACCGTTATTGCATTGCCATTCTTTCTCAGAGCTTGTGCAGGTGTTCTGGAACTCATAGCTACAATGAGCTCGTGGACTTGGTTTATTAGGCTGACACTGGGAGCGCAATTAGCCAAGTCGTCGTGGTCACCCTGGTACACCAACATGCCTATAGCCGTTTGCCTCCCAAAGAACTAAAAATGTCATTATGCGTTGGTTACAATTGAAATAACATTGATAAATTGACTTGAATCATCACTCGTACTCGATAAGCCCGTGCTACATTCATCTTTTGATATCCTTGGGGACGAACATCATCACGACACAGTTTCGGGCAGACTTTTAGATTAAATCCTAACGGATTGTCACTGGCTATAACGGCATCCCAGTGCTTCAAGTGCACATCACCATTAGGAGTCTTAAAAATTAACATAATAAGGCAAAGTTGGAATAACCCTCACGGTATGTACATCCGTAATTCTTATTACCCATGTCGTGCATGTTTTCGTCACGAAATTCCGCAGAGTCTTTACTAGATGCGGAAAATCCGAGCAAAACCAAAGTCTTCTGGACTCATCGAAGACATGTTCGCAACTGATGTTATCTTCAGTGATGCCAAACATCTTCCACATGGATCTATTCCATGTTGCACCATCAGTGGTAACTACGTCTACATGGAAGCCAGCTTTTTCTAATAAAATGATGCATTCCATTATTAGGTGATGCAGAACCGTCGATGTTGCACATCCTCTGCTTAAAAAGGCTGCCAAAGACTGAATCCAGGATCCACGGAAGGGCTGAAAAATCATCACCAAGGCGTGGTCTCCCTTCAGTGATTGCTGATGTAGAGGTGTGTGGTCTCCAAGGTCAGTGAAGCCATTTACGGTTAAAGTGCGCCGATTGAAGCTGAGTTTTTCAGTAAGCTTCATTTCATCGATCAGGAGCGTACCTATATGGTTATTTCACAAATGATTGAAATCGTATATTTGCAATACTTCAGATCATCACGTCATCCTTTGTAATATATTGCGTGAGTATATGTCAGCGTACCTCTTCTTTCCTCAGGTTGTAATAATGATGATTTTTTCTTTAACAGGTCAAACGTCGCTTGTTGGAAACCGTAACAGCTGCTCATTCGCTTTATATATTTGTTCAAGGTGTCGGAGCATGGAAGAACTAAAATTTGATGTGATCGGAGATGTTCGTACAGTTTACGACTTTTGATCCTCAACAATAAACATTCATACACCCAACTTGCTGCATAGCGTCTGCCCCTAGAACTCTTTACTTTTGAAGCAGCAAGACAAGCTCTTACGGCTTCTTGTTGCGGCACAGGCAGAGAAGCAATAGCACTCTCTATGGCATCGGCAGCAGTCGCAGCGCACTTTACTTTGGCCACTTCTATTTCTGCCTTTAAGTTCAGAACCTAAAGGAAGTTTGTTGTACAGTAATGTATGTAAAAATGATGATTGATACCCAGTCTCGAGGACGTGATTGGAAACAATACGGAGTATAGTCACGCATACCTTTCGGCGTAACCTGACGTTTTTGCGTTTGACGCACTTAACAACACCTTGTGTTTGTTCATGCCGTTTTTTCCATACATTTAAAACTGTTCGACGCAACTTGTCTGAATGTTTCCTACGGTCTTTTTGGCAGTGATTGCATCGGGACTTGGATTGGGGTTGTGCGCCGAGCTGTTCATTTGGCAAGTATGACGTGCAGAATTCTGACCTGAACAAGAACTATGTTACAGCGGATGAAGCTACCTTAAGACGCAGGTAACAAATTTCAATGACACACACCTTATCTTTTGACCTGTCAACTGCACTCCTGGACACAATTTCAGTTCATCGAAGAAACTAAGAGCTTCTACCAGATCTTGCAAGTTAGTAATATTCGTACCAATCTTATCTATAGTAATTTGCTGATCATAAAGTATAATCTACAAGAACGCAAACATAAAAGTTCTTATGTAGCATGATCGATGGTAATACTGTAGGAAATTAGGGCGCCTAGCGACTTGAATTTTTTAATATAATTGACATATAATTCAGACTGATCAAATATCAATGAGTCAATGCAGAAGTATTGTGAAGTATATGTGATAAATACCCTGCTTCAATAAATAATTCGCGATCGCATAGAAAAAATATAGTGTTTTTTCCATATTTTCATTGGTACCCTAGTAGAAATAATCGAGGGCTGCCTCGAATTCGAACAAGGCCCTGTCTAGCGATATCGAGGCAAAACTAGAAATCGCGCCTCCTACAACTGATGCGTAAACATTGCTCATTCCAATGTTTATGTAACTAGTATGTGTGTATTTTATACAGTGAATAACCTATAATAAAAAAAACGATAAGTTAATAAATATTGTGAAGGGGTGTAAAAAATAGTGAGGTTCAAATGTGTAAATGTGTAATAATATGTCATTTTTATTCTTCAAACTGTTAATTTATGAAAAAAAAGTTATTGAATGTTAAATAAAAAAATGTAATATTTATTTGATTCATTGATTATTATTATTATATTTATAAGTAATAATTTATTTATCAAAATTATTAATTCTTTCAATTTTTATTAACATCAATCAATTTATATTCATTAATTAGTATGAAATCAAGATTTTCAAGCGTAGATTTCTTTATATATTTGTCTGTTGCAGAGGGTCTTTTAACCTAACTTTAATAAGTTCTGGCTTAATTTGAATTAATTTGAAATTTAGTTATTGCCTTCAGAAGTTTATCTTTCTTTTCCGAATAAGGCTAATTACAATTATTGTAATATTAGAACCTGCAATTTGAACCTGTCAGATTTTTCATAGCTGCCTATGTTCTCTTGGATCTCTAGTCAAACTAGCCAGGCGCTAGACATTGCCTCGATATTATACTGGCTAGCGCCTGGCTTCAATCTAGTCAAACTAGATAGGCCCTAGTCAACGCCTCGATTTCATTTCTACTAGGGTATCTAGAAAATCGAGTATAATTTCAGCTTTTTCCAGTCGCCTGGCGCCCTGTAGAGTGGCAACAACAGAGGTTCTTACTTTCAGAGACAAACTTTCGGTCACAATTAACTTTTTATTGATATTGTAGTTAACTGGATTCCATTTCGAAAATATAATTTCCATAGACACAGCTAAGAAGGTTGAACTCCACATATTATTTGGCATTCTAATACTCAATAAGTCAGTTTTCAATTTATCAAACGTCAACAGGTCATCATTTGGTTGATTTACTACAATTTCTTCGGATTCTGTAATAATCTTTGAAATCTGTGCCTCATCATTTGTCTGCTTGTTGATATCTGTGTCATCTTTTTGAATAAATATGCTAGTCTGAGATACTGTAACATTGCCTAATTGTTCTGTTTCATGTGACGAATTGATTGGCAAAGGCTCGAAAACAGACGGTACTGCACCAATCTTGAGTTTAGGCTTTACTCTTTCTATTCGACACATTACCCCATCAGGCATCAGAGTATCGTCAAACCAAATCACTTCCTCAGCCAAGAAGTGGTTCTCACATACGACAGATTTCAATGTCAGAATTTTACACGTATGGGTCTGAACAGCCCTCTTCCATTTTTCGAATAGTTTCTCATTATTCTAGGTCGATAAAAACTTGTTATGTACTACCGTATGTTAATGAAATTTGCGATTTATTTCTTCATACATTTAAGTCATGTACGTTTTAGAAACTCAAGCCCGATAGTTATAAGTAGTTTTATAATCGCTTAAGACAATTATTTAATACTTAATTAAATTGAATTCCAATTAAAATTGGTATCATTTTTTACAAATTTTCATGTCATTCTGCATTTTAAGCTCACCTGTGGCACCTCGAATAAACTTTTATCCCGCAAACCCTTCTGCTTATTTTCTTTACGAGATAATCTTATTTTAAGATTACAGCGAGGAATCGCACAGCTCATTGTTCAAATTGTTAGAAATTTAAATAACTTTAATGTGTGATATTATTTAAATAAACTCCTTAAATATGTGATATTTAAATAACAATCGAATCCCGCGGTTGTCGTGTCGACCAAGGCTTTTGCTTAGCGCCACTAGAGGCGCGTCGAATGATATCGTATACATTTTGCTATAGTCATATGACAGTTACTATAGCTCGATTAGCGCAGTAAACGGGGACGTTTTTCTGGGGAGGGGAGGACTCAGTTCGTTCTCCTAACATATAGACTCCATAGTTGTAAGCTTCTATTCCGTGAACCGCACGGGCGTCCACCGCTCAGCGCGGCGCGACACGAGCTACAGTGACTCTCAACTTGATGCTGTGCGCGGCCGCCAGCTCTGGCCGCTAGTTTCAGCCTCATGTCCCTGATGGATTGATGGTACTCAGCCTCCCCGATGAAGACCCTTTAGAACTATCGAATCTCATTCAAATAATAGACGTAATAGGTTCGTATTTATTTGTTCGCCGTATAGATTATTCGACCATTTCTTACCTATTATTATTTTGCAGGTTCATATGAAGCTATAGAGGAAGATGTCCGATACATCCTTGACAGTATCATCGATAACGTCATTGAAGGAAACGTTTATGCGTCCGACGAAAATAATGTTGACCATACAAAAGCCATTGACGCAATCACCGAGAAAAGAGTCAACGTCGTTGCCGGAAAGAGCGTCGATATGGTAGCCGAGAAGAGAGTCGACATCGTCGCCAAAAGGAGCGTCGACACCGCAGCTGAGAAGAGCGTCGATATCGAAGCCGAAAACAGCATGAACATCGTTGCCGAAAAGAGTGTCGACACCCCCGTGCAGAAAATAAAGATCGGCCTAAGGTTGGTCCAATATTGGACGCCAACGATACTTAGATGGCCCAAGCTTGGCGAAAAATGCTGGATCAATATTGGTGTGTAGTCCCGGGCGCTCTTGAGCCAGTCCCAATAACCATTGACGCGGGCCGACATTAGATTCAAGAACGGCCCAACGTTGGTTGCCAAGCTTGGGCCCGTCATGATTTGCAATAGCGGGCTGACATTGGTTTACAATAGTGGGCCGATCCTGGCAATCGACGACGGCCCGTGTAGAAATCAAAAAATGGTAATAATATTAATATTTATAATTAAAAAAAATTAAAATTTCGATAACCTCAATTTTAATTCGCGCGCTTTTGTATACGAGTGCTGTGTTAACTGACTTTTTTCGTCACGCATTAGATTATATGGTCAACTGTACCCCTACCTAAATGTCAAATCCCACGAAAAACATCCAAAGATGTAAAAACAGCCGCCAAGTACCCACACGAAAATCACAATTGCTTTATAAGCAAAACGTTTCGCCAGTCTCTGTCGTGAAATCAAGAAAAAAGCCAAGCACCGAACGTACCCCTGCGATCTTTCAGCAAGTCTACGTCGTGAAGTCGGAGTTTCCTGTGAGGATATCGAAACATCATTCCAAGAGCTACGTACTTGGCGGGCACATTCAGTTTTTTTTCTTTGTGTTTGTTGCCTTCACTTCGGATTGATAGTACTTCATCGTATTTTGTGAAACATTTTTTTTTGCGACTGTTTTCCATATTGTCTATTCATCAAATCTGGCATCTAAAATACATCGATTGATAGGACACGACTCCTTGCAGTTTTATTTTGTGTTTGGCTGTTTATCTTACAGTTCTTCCGAACTGTGAACAGTTGCTTGTATCGGTACTTGGCGGCTAATGGATGTCTCCAAGTAACATGTTACCGGTCGCTGGATAAATACACATAATGAATTTTGCATCGACTGATGAATGTCTGATTTGCAGATAACATTGGTTCTATACACACTTGTTTAAAATGCATCTTCCGATCTTGTGGTACGACTTTGTCGTGGCAGTTGAGAGATTAGCGCGTGCGAGTTTACGGGAGTGCTGTAGTGCGGGCGACCTACGGCGCCCGCACTACAGCACTCCCGTAAACTCGCACGCGCTAATCTCTCAACTGCCACGAATGTGTAGTTGCGAATGATTCACGATTATTCTTCACAATCGAATAAGCAACAAAATATTTTTGCACTCAAGTGAGGCTGAACTGTTATGAGGATGGGTTTCAGGTATTGAAATTGATCATTTCCACTACGTGTATACGCTCGTGCACCTGCACATACGCATGCATCGTAAACAATATTTTATGACATAGTATAGGTACACCAAAGCAATCAACTGAATTTTATATTCATCATTATATCAAACTGTCACACTCTATGCTACTTAGAGCATACACGTATAACCGTATAGCTGCAAGTTTCAGATTCTATACCGAAATAGCAAGGTAGAGTTTTCTTAATTCGATAGTTTTGCAAGTGAATAAGTTCATTCTTCCATAATTAATACTACTTATGTACTCGAGCTGTGCGGTATGTCACCTATCATGGGAGAACTTACTGTAGTAACATCGCTCACTGGCACCATAGTGAGATACGTGATTCCAGAGTTCCGAGTCTGATCTGATAATTCAATGACAGTGAAATGACCACGATTTTTATTTATTATATACGGTATTCACGTCTGTGAAGTCATACACATAATTAGGGACACGTAGAAGTATTTTCTGATACGATTATTGGTTGGAATAACTAAATTTTCAGTGTATTTAATTGCTGTCGCATTAAAAACTCAATTTTCGCGTAAAAAGACGCCGGTTGTACGTATAGCTCTAAAGAACTGAATGTGCCCGCCAAGTACGTAGCTCTTGGAATGATGTTTCGATATCCTCACAGGAAACTCCGACTTCACGACGTAGACTTGCTGAAAGATCGCAGGGGTACGTTCGGTGCTTGGCTTTTTTCTTGATTTCACGACAGAGACTGGCGAAACGTTTTGCTTATAAAGCAATTGTGATTTTCGTGTGGGTACTTGGCGGCTGTTTTTACATCTTTGGATGTTTTTCGTGGGATTTCACTACTTTTTGCAAGTACGCAGCATTGATACCTCCATCCCATACAGCCGACAATCTCAACAAACCCCCGATCATTCACGCAATACTTGTTGTATGTACAGGAGTTATATGTAGTTTCGCCCAGGGTTAATCTGCCGCGACTAGGATTCGCGGAATAGGCGGCCGACGATGCACCTCATGCTATTTCTTATGGGTGCATCGTCGGTGGCCTATTCTGCGAATCCCAGATGTGTCACAATCGTCCCTGCGTCATAACTATCGCATCTATAGGAATGATTTCGATCGGACTTACGTACCAACTATCCCAATTTTCGTACGAATGCCACGCGTCTAAGTATAATATAAGAGCGATTCTGTGGATAATAACGCGGTATATAAAAAGGTCGCAGTAATAAAAGGTCGGCAAACGGGAATCGCCTGCATTAAGCAGCTCAAAAATCTACGATTGGTCTGATCTGCTAAATGCAGGCGTTTCCCGTTGACCGACCTTTTAGGCGCGTTATTATACACAGAATCGCTCTCTGTGTGTACGTACGTGTAAGTGGACGTTCTTCATACGGGGAATTACTCATTCAATTTCAGCGGGGTTACACGTTATGCTATTATAGTCTGATCATCACAAGAAATACATTTGGAATTTGGGCAAGGAAAGAAACATTCAGTGAGAGAAGAACACATTCACTTCAATTGTCACCTGTGAGAAACATAAATAATTTATTAAATGAAACTCAATTTTGTCTTATACAGTTTTAACTCAATTTAGAACCTAAACAGTAATTTTTGCGCCATAGCTTGGAAGACTATGTTGCCTTTGACTTAAATAATCACAGTTGGTTAGCATATTACACCAACAAGGAATGACATGTAGTATGGAATAGGTAGATTGAGTCAGTGGTTGGATTTACAGCGGAGGTTGTTTCATACAGATACAGGCCAGTGTGTACGGTTTGAAGTGATTGGTCAACAACTTGTTAGTTGAAGTGTATATGAGCTTAAAATGACCCATAATAACCTAGATGGTTAAATAATACAGCTAATTTTCAGAAAAATCAAAAGGGGCTACATAATTTCAAATGATTTCAAAGAACTAATGTAATTTCACCAACAATCTAATGGATAGCATATTTCAAGCTATCAAACGATATAACTAGATTTTGAAAGATATTAAATGTTCTGACCCATTTTATAGATCTTGAAATATTTTTACTTTACTCAGTGTCAGAATGCTAAGCATGGGTAACACTCACATATTCACTCCTCATGAAGTAAAATTTTGTACATCACCCGACCCAGTTGGTTATAGTCTTCTGATCTCGTGTGATTGCAGCACTCGCCTTCGGCTCGTGCTGCAACCTCACACTGTTCAGAAACAGTTTTACCGCACTCGTATCGTAATGTACTCATTTTCAACTCAGTGTGCGAAACTCGATTCCTCATGCCTATTGGAAGTGTGCGGAGTGCCCGATTCACACACTTACCTATGTAACAATAATTAAGTTCTCTTCGTTTAAAAATAATTTCTAAGATAATTTTTTCTATCCAACTTTCTCAATTTTGTGTCAAGTTGTGTTGACATACATATTACTGATTGAATGATCGCGTTACCAATATGTCAAATTAACATGACATATTATTTACAAATAATAAAATTTATGTGAAAAATAATATAATTCTATCAAAATCAAATGAGACTTGCTTTTCTCATATAACTGTGCAAGTTGCGTTTCCATCGATAGACTACGAAAAGGGATATATCGAAGTCTAAAAAACTCGTTTTTTTGTCTCTGATTTCTTTATTTCTTTAGTTGCGAAGACTAATAAAATTTTATGCTATTGAAAATCATTTCTGAAAGTATTTTGTTTCTAATGGGTGGGCTTTCCCCCCCCCCCCCCCCCCCCCCCCAACCCCCCAGTGGAGGCTTTTCCCCCTGCACCCCTACCAGGGACTCTGCCCCTGGACCCCGTCCACTCTGCCTCTCGCACTTATATCGCAATATACAGTGTGAATTCGTATCGTCGGAACACTTAAAGTAGTGTTGAGGTGGCCAAGAGTCCAGCGTCAGCAATTGTTTCCCAATTTCAACTAATGAGAAAGCCCGAAACCAATATAACAATTGACAATTTTGTGGTGGCCACCTCAACGCTGCTCTGAGTGTTCAGACGTTAGCAATTCACCCTGTATATACTATACTTCCCTATTTTCTAGAGTTTTTTACAGGGCAAGAATTTCGCACACTGAGTTTTAAGAAATAGTATACGACACGTGTGTGCGTACTTGTGTCATACTGTACTATTATAACACTTTCAATGATCAGCAATTTCAAATATATTAGTCTGTTTGGTAATCAGTTTGCGGTGCTGATGTATAGGTAGGTGAAGTTAGTGATTGGTAGGCTGGTGGAAGTTGGTTCATTTGAAGAAGATATGTAGAGTGTTATAACTTTGGAGCAGCTGTGGGGGCTACCTCTGTTTTGGGACATCGTCTTGCCGAAATGTTATGTTCGTCTGTTCCAATGGATTAATAATAGGATAGGAATGGTCCAGGTGACTAAAAGATATAAAATAACAAAGAATTGAAGGAGCGATCTCAGTATATTACTACTAATTTTCCTAGCATTTTTATTATTTTGGAGCTATGGGCTGTGGGCTACCTTTGTCTTCGGACGTTTTTTTTTCAAAGTGTTATCTTCGTCTATTCCATGGATTGATAATAAAATAGGAATGGTCCAGGTGACTGTAAAAGATATAAAATAACAGAATTTAAGGAGAGATTTCAGTATATTGCTAATAATTTTCCTACACTGAAAAGTCCCTGGCGCAGCCAGCAATATCGCAGCTCGGCTATCAGGCTGAGTCTTGTTACAGAAGCTAATGCAATTTTGAGAGTAGTAGCTGGCGCTGGAAGAGTAGCTAGCGCGCTGAGGTGATTTGACTACAGCGCCAGGAGTTGAGTGTTGCGACTAAACTCGATTCGAATATAGTAGCCGCTCTTGCGAGCGTGCTAGCTGCGCTGGCCTTAGAGCGGCTACCACTCACGACTATATTGCCGACTGCGCCAGAGAGTTTTCAGTGTAGCATTGTTATCATTTTGGAGCTATGGGCTACCTTTGTCGTGGGACGCTGTTTTGCGGAAGTATTATGTTCGTCTATTCCAACGGATTGATAATCGGAATCTTCGTTGGGGACGTCGTTTTGTCAAAGTGTTATCTTTGTCTATTCCAATGGATTGATAATTAGATAGGACTGGCCCAGGTGACTGTAAAAGATGTAAAATAACAAAGAATTGAAGGAGAGATTTCAGTATATTATTACTAATTTTCCTACACTGAATACTCCCTGGCGCAGACAGCAATATCGCGGCAAGGCAATTAGGCTGAATCTTGTTACAGTAGCTAATGGGTGTTTGAGAGTAGTAGCTGGCGCTGAAAGAGTAGCTAGCGCGCTGAGGTGATTTGACTACAGCGTCAGGAGTTGAGTGTAGCGACCAAAGTTGATTCGAGTATAGTAGCTGCACTAGCGAGTGCGCTAGCTGCGCTGGCCTAAGAGCGGCTACCACTCTCGACTATATTGCCGACTGCGCTAAAGAGTTTTCAGTGTAGCATTGTTATTATTTTGGAGCTATGGGCTCTCCAATTCTCCAAGTAGGCTACCTTTGTCTTGGGAGGCTGTTTTGCTGAAGTGTGGTTCGTCTTTTTCAACGGATTGATAATCGGAACCTTTGTTCAGGGACGTCGTTTTGTCAAAGTGTTATCTTCGTCCATTTCAATAGATTCATAATAGGATAGGTGACTGTAAAAGATACAAAATAACAAATAATCGAAGCAGAGGTTTCAGTATATTGTCACTAATTTTTCTAGCATGTGTCATCACAAGGGATTATATCAATTGTAAGGTTCGGAGTAAACAGCAGACTTTGTCCCTGATCAAGTCGTTCGTTGTCGGTTCACATAAAGCTTCACGTTCGTCCACTCTATCGGTTTGGTAATTGGAAAATATTTCAGTACCGCGATTCTGGATCTTGGACGTTAATATAGCGCCCAACGGTAACTTTGAGCGCCTGTGCTATCATTGCGCTGCTCCGTGAGTCCCCTTTCACCTCCGCTACCGTCTATATGCTTCGTTTTCCATTGGAAAATACAAGGTCGCTAAGCAACTTGAACGTTTATCATCGACAATCAACAATCGAATTCAGGAAAAACTCGACGCTGTAATGATGCTAACTAGCAAATGAAATCACAGTCTGAGCCCGAAACGAATGGCTGGCGTTACCGTGGGCGGTAACGACTCCTGAAGACTCCTGTTGATAGTGCCTGATCGGTGGGTAGCGTTATCGTAGAGTCAGGATTTCCTCGTCTCCAATTGTTGATTGTCAAAATATATAGAGGCCGGCGGAGGTGAACGAAAGTAGCAGAGAAACGCGAAGATAGCACGGGCGCTAAAAGTCAACGTCGGCGGTATGTTAACGTCAAGAGATCCAGAATTGTCCCTTTGAGATGGTAGGAAACATACAAATCAATAAACAAATAACCAGTCATGCATTTAGTGGAACTAAAGAAGTTGAGGCTTTTCTATTCATCTATTATTGTGTGAACAAATGTCAAATCTAGTGAAAATCATAACCTTTTCAGCGTAACCTTTTTTTCACTTCCTCCGGTCAGTAGTAAAATAATATTTTGCCAGGTTCGTTGGTTTCTTCTCTATATTTGAACCCAGCTCAGAGAATCTGTTCCGTGCAATTGCAAGATGCCATCATGTCAATAATTATAATTAATGACAGTCATCGGTATGAAACCACGGTCGTCGCACTATTTCACTCTTACATTATTCACTGATCACTGATTCACTGATATAAAACCATTAGCATGTCCGGTAACACATTATATAATTATGTAATATAAATATGTAACTATATAATATGATTATATACACAATTATGAATATTTTAACTGTCAATAGCGCGATCTGACAGCCATCCGGCGGCCATTTTGATTCCGTCGACCCTTCGTAGCTCACCTAGTAACTTTATCATCACATACCGACCGAGTGCGAATTCAGATTCATGCCAAAATCAATAGGGGTCGAGATTTCAATGGCTTGTAACCACGTTTCGAAGCTCAAGTCGATCCGTGTCGCCGTTCGTTCAGAAATGTGTGGCAAGCAAGCGTCTGCGAAAACCTGATGATGACGGGGAAGAAGGAGAAGAAGATGCTTTTTTCATCAACTTTGGTGACTAATATGTCGGAAACCAGTGAACCGATTTCGATCTAATTTATACAGCGAAGTCATGTGGTGGGGGAATAGCTGTTGTGTAAATTTCATCGAAAAATATCCACGCGTTCCGAAGTTATGACCTCCTGCTTACAGGTATAAAGAGTTCCCCCGAGAAAATAGAGTCCCGGCTAGCTCTCGCCTGCCTACGGGTACTTGGCGGCGATTCGCTGCCGCGAATCTTGATAATCGCATGTTTTTTTTCCAACCACGAGGGGATTTGAACCCGGAACGATTGATCTCCCATATTACGAATCGCTCGCTCTAGCCACTACGCCAATTCGTCGCATGAGTATCGATACTACTTTTTGTTACTTGTATACATAGCGCGCCGATACAATGGATGTTTTGGGTCCAATCTTGGGCCAAGATACTGAGCTCCGGTTTGACCGATGCATCGGCTGCTGGCTAAAGTTCGATCTTGGGCCGGGATTATGGAACCATAGTATGACCGTCGCATCGGGAGTCATTCTGGAGCCGATATTGGAAAGATATCGGCCGCCGATATTCAACCGCTGTTCCGGAGGCTTATCTGGAACCAATGTCGGGTAGATGTTTTATGCTGAGATACAGTCGCTGTAGCGGGTGCCGATCTGAAACCTATATTGGATGGATGGTGGGCACCGAGGGTTAACCGTTGCATTGGTGCTCGATCTAGAACCAATATTGGACAGGTAATGCGCGCCGAGGATTGACCGGTGTATCGGTGGCCAATCTGAAAGCGGTTGTTGATAGATATTGCGTGCCGATATCTAACCGTTCCATCGGTTGCCGATCTCACACCAATATTGGACAGACATAACGTACCGATGTCTGACCATTACAATGACTGCCATTCTGAAGCCAATATCGGACAGACATAGCTCACCGCTGTTCCACCATTCCATCAAGTTTCGATATTTCACCAAAGCAGGGCCGGACCAAACTACCAATGCAAGACCGATGTATCAGATTGCCAATATTGGCCCAGCACTGGCCCGATTCGTAAAAGTGGCTGCCGTTCTATGATCTCCACACGGGTGCAGTGGCAAGCCGATAGTTGGCCGTTGCGTCGGTCACCGTTCCGGAGCCGACGTTGGATCGAAATGGCAAGCAGATGGCTGGCCGCTGCATCGGTTGCCACTTCGGAGCCGACGTTGGATCAGAGTAGCCAGCCGATGGTTGGCCGTTGCGTCAATAACCACTTTGAAGCCAATATCGTACCAATGTACCAGTTCGCTGGCTGACCAGTTAATTGGTAGCCCAGTTTGGGCCGGTGTGCGACCGATATAATAGCCGGCAGCCAACCGATGCATCGGTCCACAGGTCGGAGCCAACGCTGTACCAATTTAGGACGCCAATGGCCGACCGTTGTATCGGTGGCCAATATTGCACCAAGTTGAAGCCGAAGTTGATGCAGTTGTGAAGCCAATACTTGGGTGACCAATATTGGGCCAACGCTCAGCCGTTTTTCAAAAACGGCAGCCAATCTTCGATTTCTGCACGGGCCGTAGTCGAGAAGACCGACGACACCGCTATCGAGATAAACCTCAACGTACTCAAGGACAAGGAAACCGGTGGCGTTACAGATAACACCGTCGGTAGTATAAAGACGGGTACTGGTAACAATGCTGAGAGCACTGCTCCTAGTGCTCGCGTGCCTGATAATGTACCCGAGGTATTTAAAAAAACACTATTTTGGCTTCCGGATATCGAGAATACAAGAAAAAAGAGTGGGAAGGATACGAAAATTAAAAAGAGGAGAAAGGTGCCTACCGTAGCCACGTCGGACGCTTGGATAGAATATCATAAACGCGAAAAAGAAGAGCAGGAGAAATTACATCTTGAGAAAAAACTACGACAAGAAAGGAGAGAAGAAATGCAACAACAAAAAAACCGATTACAAGAGGAAAAAAAAATTATCCGAGAACAAAAAAAAAAAAAGGAAGAAGCCGAAAAAAGACTACTGCAAGGCGAAGAAAATAAACAGAAACAAGCAGAAAGGAAACGACTACAAGACGAAAAGAAAAAATTACAGGAAGAAATGAAGCGGCTGCAAGCACAGTTCTCAAAAAATAAGAAATGTATATCCAAAAAATAAGATTTTGTATGTTCTGTGTATACGATGAACATTTGTATGCTCATTGTATACATTGATCTTTGCGATTTATCCCGTTCTCGCGGTTAAGTACGCTGTGACTTTGTACTAAAGCATGCAACACCCACATATTTCATGTGGAATATCAATCGAGAGCACTGCTAATAGTATTTGAGTGCCTAATAATATACCCGAAGTATTAAAAAAAAAATACTATTAACGTATGCACTTACTCAGGCAGCAAACTTAGCATATTTACGTTACCATGATATCACACTGTAAAATTGCTGGTACATATCAAAGTTTATGTAAGTTTTATGTAACATTCATGTATCAGTAATCTTTTGATATAACAGAGATGCGCTTGACATATAACACTGCAATATGGCAAAGACAGTACATTGTTATGTAGCGTTGACATCACCCAGTTCTCTCTTTGAGCAGTGCCCAAGTTTGATGTAGCTGTAGTATACCAATGATGTTGCAGTGTTATATCACTCAAAAAGCACAACCAATATGTAACGTTGATATTTTGATATTACCAAGTACTATATCTTTGAACATTGCTCAAGTGTGATGTAGCTGTGATATAATTAGGATGTTGCAGTGTTATATCACCCAGAAAGCACAACTGATATGTGACGTTGATATCGCAAACTTCTATCTCTGTGCTTTACATGAGTTTGCAACTAATTTGGAGGTTATGTGTATACTGGATGTCTGGAAATCTGTGGCAAGTCATTTATGCTCGTGATCAATGAATATATTATACACTTCTACTCATAGTTATATGCATGCATGTGAAAGTGAAACTTGATGAGTAATTTGAAAAATTGATCAGGTCTATAATAATGTGAATTGCACAACCCGATACCAGCGAGAAAAACTCTGTATCTGTTCTAACCCAACTCAACCTAACAAATGTAATCTTCACCATCCACGTGAGTTTCGACGTTGCCGTATTTGTCACCCTAAGTAGTTCTGATACTTCGACCATAATATTTGAAACTTAGTTACTGTAATAAAATACTAATAACCAACGATCATCGCCTGAATTATCGTTAATTATTTGAGCTTCAAACTAAAAACTCAACTGTGTTATTCGTATAACGAGAAAAGATATTTATTTTCACGTGAAATTGTGAATAAATAAAAATAAATAAATAAATAAATGATAATAAATAAAAATAAAAATAAAAAAAAATAAAAAAAAAAAACAAAAAAATAAATAAAAAATAAATAAAAAATAATAATAATAATAAATAACCAATATTCTGATGAATTTCTGTTGAACATGATAGAGTTCTGAATGCTTATTTGGAAATGTATCGTGGTGTCGAGGCAGCGTGCCTGACTACGAATAGGTAGGTCGTGTGTTCAAAACTCGGGGGTGCGCGCGTGCGACTTTTCGCGAATTATAATATGTCCATAAATTTAGCTAGCATGAAAATTTTCAGCAGAACGCGTTCATATAGTATTCAGCACCACATTCTTACAATAAAAAAAGGATAATTGCTCATAATAAGCAATAATAAAATCTTATTTTATTTTTTATTGACTCGTAAATTCGTACCAGAGTCAGTCCACGTCAAGCGGGACGGATTTGGCCGAAAATTGACCTCGATGTTTCCGATTCTTTTGTAATTTTTTTCCCATATTCTCTGGGCAAAATAAATGAATGAAACATTTTTTTTTTTTTTTTTAACTCGAAGGGCTTAGAAGCTACAAAGGGTTGAATATTCGAAAAAAACACCAAAAATCGGAATCACGCTCTTCTTTAAACGTTAATATCTCCGGTTCCCTTTGTCGTACAGACATCGTCAAAAACTCATTTTGAAGCGCTTGAATCGCACTTTCACGTTATGAATTTTATATTCATGTAATAAATAATTTTCCATTTGCTATTAACAATTATATTCTTTAAACGTGATTTTCGAGATGATTACACCCTTCGAAAATTCTAAAAAAAATACGAGCGTGTTCCTTGATTCATTCTCTACAAAATCTGTAAGTTTCAGGATGGAACTCTGATGGAAACTATATTTAAAAAGCGATTGATCCGTGCAGGACGTCGCGCGCGGCTGTCTACGCGGGCGCGCCGTGACCGAGGCTGTCCGCTTCACTTGCAAGGAATACAGGGGGGCTGTTATACGTTTGAATTCATCAAATCCATTAATTTACGGGATTATTTATTTCATTTCATACTGTACATTCAACTTAAAACAACAAAAATACAAATATATAAATAAAACGCTGAACTAAAATCTTGAAACATATATCACAAATTCGAAACTAAAGCTCCTAGTCGTCAAAAATAAGTGGTAAATATACAGTACTTTTTGATTCCATCAAATGGAATACGTCACATCATCATTCAATTAATTACTTACTGAATTAATCAACTAAAAATTACTATATCTATTACAAATTTTAGAACTATATTACACACATAAATAAAATCTTGAAGTGAGCCGCAAATTTAAATTTCTACTATAGTTAATTTACTTGGAAACCAATGCTTCTACTGACTTCTGTGCATTCGAATATCTTTTGGCAACAATTTTTTTTTTCGAAATAGGCTTTATACAATGGAATGTCAATGTCCCACGTACTAACTTCGCTTTCTCAAATCGAGCTTGTAATGCAACAGCTTCTTTTTTATAATCCTCATTTGTGAAAAAATCCACGTGGATATTTTTGATATTCTCATTATTCTTCGCCTATAAAAAAAATTTTCGAGGAGTATTTATCGGTTCTTGTGATGGTTCCAGACTGCTTTTCGCGGCCAATCTTTTGAGGGCACCCCCAATGCCATCACAAGGCCCTTTCCCGTGCGAAGTAGCAAAGAAGTTCCATTCTGCGCTAACTCCAAAGTCTTCTTCGTGAAGACATACGTTCAAAAAATTTTTTTTATTTTTATACTGTGCGCTGGCTCCATCAGAAAAGTAAATGATTTTATTAACTTCACGTATTTCACGCTCTAGAAACTCCACAAATTTTCGTTGAAAAAGATGGACCGCGATAGTATCGTGTTTGAGGCATTCGGAAACTGCAATATAATTCTTGTGTTTAAGTATCCCGTCTTCAGTATAATATGCAACGAAAGGATGTATCGTCACTTGATCGTTGTTCCAGTGTACACCCTGAATCGCGTCTTGAATAACAAACGCATAGTTTTCTGCAAAATCGCAGACTACTAAACATTCTCCCGGTTCCAATTGTTCTTTTTTTTCCGAAAAATAAGCAGATTGCTGCTGAGCAATAAATGCATGGGTCACCAGCGATTCCAGTTGTGTTCGGAGTTTTCCCAAGAAATCTTCCACGGATGCTTGGTTAGTTTCCAGATTTGTTCTATCCACCGATACCCATTGCCTGTACATCACGGCATCAATTAATTCCTCCTCGAATAATTCTTCTAACTGCTTCACTATATTTTCGGTACCTGGACAACTTATACACTGTCTTAAATGACATTTGTCGTCAGGTGGGTTACACATCATTCGTTTCAAACAATCTTTGTAATTATTCAATGGCTGCGGTGTTTCTGCTGTCAATCGTGCTATTTTTGCACCATCTATTAATAATTTTACATTTTCGTGAATCGCGCATACACAAACTGAATGAGTTCCACTGGCTCCAGGAAGTACACAGTGTTTTGGTCTTAGCTCACAGAACTTTGAAAAGCCAATCTTCAAATCAGGGTACTTTTCCTTGAAGGTGCGGTATGTCTCTTTCAAATTAGTCAGTATCAGTCGCTTTTGTTTCTGTGTTTTCTGATCATTTTCTCTAACAGTAACATAATTTTTTTTACCCGCCATCACACGACTCATGAGGTCAGATGTATAAAAATCAACAACACAGTTCACTGTATCTTGGCTCAAGTTTTTACCAGTCTTTGCGTTAGGGGTGGATAAAATTCCGTGTTCTTCTGCTGTTTTTTTGGCTACGGTAATCATCCGGTTCGAAACATCGAAGTTTTCATGAATTTTGAGGAACGGCCAATTTTGAAATATTGTCAAGATTTGAATTTTCTTATTTCGGTCATTTGTATAATGAAACTCTTCCTTTAATTTTTCAATTATTTCACATTTTGTCGTATCTTCCGATTCTGCTCCAATTTCCCCTTCATTATGAAAGACCTTCGAAGCTAGTGTTCTGCGCAATTTTTCAAGTTTTTCACGAGGATACTTCCTCTGATTTAACTTTTTTTTAATGATGGGTGAGGATCCGAGTCTAATTAAACTCTCATTCAATGTCAAAATATCCACAGATTTTTTATTTGCCGATAAATTCTCCTCGCTCGACGATTCGAGTACTGCACTGGTACTAGGTCCAAGATCCTCACTAATCACAGACGAACTGTCACTGGTTTCAGCGTTTTCAGGCATTCTTGCAAGTTTGAACCGACAGTAGTCACAAATCTTCATATTTGTGCACATCCGTACATTTTTTATATTTAACTTCCGTAGGAGCGTCGGAAGTACAGGTCTCAAATTTTTAGAGGATTTCTTTCCGTGCTTTTCTAAATTAAACGGATTGAAGCAATAGTCAAACCTGTTCTGTTTTGGTGCCATAATAATTATTGATAATTCGATTTTGATACACTTCAACAAATTCAAAATACCCTTCAGTCGTTTGAAAATACGTGAACAGAGAATTGATGTGACTTTAGTAAACGTCAAGACTGTACTGAAATAGTCAAATACTAAAATACATTTATATATTCTAGGGAGGCCACGGAAGGGTGAAAAGAGGGGGTTTTCAATACCTAAGGGTCGGCACACAGGTGTTCAGACAATTAGTATTTTTATTGCACTACGCGGAATTCATAGTTCATTGCCTGAGTTCAATTCCAAGTATGTAACGATGCTCGAACAGGGTCTTGCCGCGCCAATGCTCGTGGCCACGCCAGCGTGCGACGTCACGCTCGAATCAATCGCTTTTGAAATATAGTTTCCATCGGAGTTCCATCCTGAAACTTACAGATTTCGTAGAGAATGAATCACGGAACACGCTGGTATTTTTTTCAGAATTTTCGAAGGGTGTAATCATCTCGAAAATTACGTTTAAAGAATACAATTGTTAATAACAAATGGAAAATTGTTTATTACATGAATATAAAATTCATAACGTGAAAGTGCGATTCAAGAGCTTCAAAGTGAGTTTTTGACAATGTCTGTACGACAAAGGGAACCGGAGATATTAACGTTTAAAGAAGAGCGTGATTCCGATTTTTGTTGCTTTTTTCGAAAATTCAACCCCTTGTAGCTTCTAAGCCCTTCGAGTTAAAAAAAAAAAAAAAATGTTTCATTCATTCATTTTACCCAGAGAATATGTAAAAAAAATTACGACGATTTTCAAGAACATGCGGTCAAAAAGGTGTCCCGCTTGACGTGGACTGACTCACCACTGGGATGCTGCCGTTACGTCACTGCTGCATGTACCAGGTACGTAACTATGTGATGTATCTGTCGTGATTCTGACGCATAGCTGATACGTAACTATTATGTAACTTTGATCTGTAACTGTGACATATTAGCCATGGCGGCCTGTGGCGGACATTTTGATATCCTCGGACTATCTCATTTACAGTCCCGGTGATGTAGTAGTTATAACGGAAGGAACGAAGTGACGTATCTGTGATATCAGAGTGACATGATTTACTGCCTGAGTATACATGTCATAAAAGTCTATTTTGTTGCACAAATATATTTTCATTGTCGGTTTGGTCAGAAATAAAAAAATATATCTGCAAAATGTTGTCCTTGTATGAGAATTAATTCCTCGATGTCCGAAAACTAGGACCTCGTAATGGCCGGTTAAAAAAAAAAAAAAGAAAAAAAAATCATAGATTTCGAGGGTTGATTAAAACTTCAATGAAAAGACAAAAATAAACCAAGCAAACAAACAAACAACCCGTGTAGAAATTTATATCGGGATCTGGTCAGGTCCCGACCAGTCAGCCCCGTTTCAAGTCGGGCGCTGGTCAGGATAACTGGCCAGAATCCAGCCAGTAGTGTCACGCTAAAACATTAGGTTCCTGGCCAGTAACACTACCGCGATTTTTATTTTATTTTCTTTCATTTTTTTATTTTATTTTTTATTTTATATTTCTATTTTTTTTTTTTTTTTTTTATTTATATATTTATTTATTTTTTTTCTACTGGTTCTGCCGGGGAGTCGAGAGTGTCGGGTGGGTACGGCATGTAGCCGGAAAAAATTGAGAAGCAGCTTATTTGGAGAAATATAAGTGCCTCTTTATTGGGTAAACCTAATAGGTATAACTTTGGGTTAACCGATATACGTCAGATCGTGTGCGTTGAGGATCGTGTCTAGATGTGGTCGAATGCCGGCTTATCTATTCAGCGGTCGTCGTGTTATTGTCGCGAGAATCGAATTCGCTATGCGCCGCGTAGTGGCGCCGCGTGGAAGTACCGCCGGCAGCCTACCTCGGAGCGCGGGTCGCTTGTGCGTGGAGGCGGTAGGCGCCCTGAGAATTTATTTGCAAAGTAATGCGTGCAACACAAGTATCGGGCCGGTACGAAGATTTTGTTCCAAAAATTCTCTGGGATTAATAAAAGGGTTTATAGGTGTAAGATGTTTACTTCTCCACAGGTAATTCAAGTGAGATAAATATAAATCAAGAAGTGAAAAGAGAAAGAAAAAGACATAAAACAGTTTGTTTGGTACATCGGCGCGGCCGACGTGTCTCAAGTAAAAAAAAAAAATAAAAAAAGCTGTTTACTACGATTTGGAATTATTTTTATTATACGTACATTTATTATTATTTATTTGTTATTTTATTTGTTATTTTTTTATTTTTTTTTATTTTTTTTATTTTATTTTATTTTTTTATTCTTTTATTTTTCATATTTTTGAATTTTTAAATTGTAACATTATTTGATTTATTCATTTATTATTGGTTTTCAACGCATTCCAAGGAACTCAGTTTGGATTCGAATAATTATCAACTTCCCGTTTCTCTGTTTTCAGAGAAGAAAGGAAGTTATTGTAATCACCCCGAAAATGAAAAGTTGAGTTTTCACTGGATCTCCACGTTTTGAGGTCCGGAGAATCACGTCCGACTATTTCGAGATTGACGTCTGAGTGTGTGTGTGTGTGTGTGTGTGTGTGTGTGTGTGTGTGTGTGTGTGTGTGTGTGTGTGTGTGTGTGTGTGTGTGTGTGACCACATTTTTGTCTCCACGATATCTCGGGAACGAGTGAGCGGGTTTTAATCGAACTAGGCTCAATCGACGCGGCTTTTCTCGACTTAGAACTGATTAGATTTTGGCTTTGATCGCTTCAGTACTTTTCGAATTATTTGAATAACAAAATTCTGGAAAAAAAATAAATAAAAAAAAATTATGATACCTTGAGAATGGATGAACGGATTCCAATGAAAATTGGTGCAATGAGGTTTTTTGGATCACTGCTCACGAATTTGACATTGTGCTTCAAAGATTCGAATACGATAATGACATTATCATTATTATTATTAATTCATTTCGAAATGAGTTTGAAAACGGGAAGTTGAAAGGCTGGCCACGTCAGCCCCAAACCGCTTGTTATTATTACGAAACTGGTCACGAAAACGTGCATACCCTTAAAAATGCATGTGCGGGTTCTTCGACTTCAAAACATTCATCGGTGTTGGATTCATCCGCACAATAACCCGGTTTCACTAGCTTCTTTGCTATCAATCGGCGTTTCCTAGCTTGCGCCGCCGATTTTGATCCCTAATCTTACGCGGAAGGTCCATGGCAATATACTGCCTCAATATATATTACGTACAACTCTGCCAATTACATTGAGGTTAGGAATCGGCAAATAGCCGCACCCGATAACTGAGAAGACGATGCGCATGCGTCTCGTAGGACAGTCTGAAAAATTAAAGTAGCCGGTACACTGAAAAAAAAGTATCTATTCTGCAGCGATCCAAAATATCACCGAGAGCATTACGTTTCTTTAACAGTGAACATTTTCACATGAGCAATACGTAATCTATATCATCCAACTTCGCATACGTCCGCTATTATAACAAAATATCAAGTAACCAAGCACGATATGTCAGTTTTGGAGGCGAAGATTTTAACTACTGCAGCAGCTATTCTAGCTCCTACAGCGATACCTTATTCTTCGGGCACGTGAACTACGTTAGACATAAATGTTCAGTTTCCTATAACCTGAAGATGGTGCTAGTGTTAGCACAGACTACGTTACGGCTCTCGGAACCAGAATTCCAGGTGTCAGGACCGTACTTTTTTTTCAGTGTATGAACATTATCCCATGTTAGTGACCGAAATTAAGCTGCGGTCGAAGATAGTCCAGCCAGAGTCTGACTAGTACCCACCAAGGTGATTGAAAAAAATACCCCAATCAACCCCCGTTTAATACCCAGTGAGGTTTTTTTAGTAAATCAAAACTATCCCGACCAGTACCCGATCAGTACCCGATCAGGAATCTTGATAGAAAATAGCCCGACCAGCACATGACTAGCGCCTCACTTCTGATCGGGCTAAGTGGGGCTATTTCTACACGGGAAACATACATAAACTTGTTTAATACGTGTCTGAAAATTGGGACATGAAAGTGTCCGAACACGGGGACGTAACGCTAAAAGCTGTCCGAAGATCGGTACATTTGCTATCATTCAACATTTAAATGCATGAAAATTAGAATAATTAACATTTTGGCAGTTATTGTATGTGTTTTGAAAACTAGAAATTATGAGCTTCACGATGGTTCCAGTCATTTGAAAAAAAAATACTCCTTAAATGACTAATAAATCCTCTAATCTAGGAACGCTCTTAACCGTCCGAGCATTGGTACCGTTACCTTAAAAAACACGAATTAAAAAAAAAAACAGACCCTTGTTAGACAATTTGTCATAAAGTCACGGCTATTAAAAAAAAAAAAACCATCTCCGAAGTGGCTGGATAAAAAAATTCGAAAAAAATCACAGAAACCTTTTCCGGAGGGTACAAAAAGATGCCCAAGTTTCAGCCAAATCGGAGATGCAAAGTCAATTGGTAGGATGAGTTGGCATGGAATGCCCCATATGTATATAATGTACTTTGAATAAATTACACCTTTTTGTACTACAATAGTACATTATGTCACTAGGCCGATTAAGTATTTTCCGACGAATTTGAGTTTATAATCCGAGCCGAAGGCGAGGATTATGATGAAATTCGTCAGAAAATACTTTTTGGGCCGTGTGGCATACAGAATTTTATGTGTCCAGGCCAAAAACCGCGTTTTAACCGAGCGAAGCGAGGTTAAAAACGCAGTTTTACGGCCTATGACACATAAATACGTTTATTCGATGTTATTTTTCCCTTTTGTTCAGCGAATTCGATCCAAACGTACATAAAGCAATATATAATATTCCCTCAAATATTTCAATTATTTCATCCGTATTTCTACGAAAGTAACTATCAATACACCTTTCATCACTGATAACTAATGCCACGTTGATTCAACTGTACATTTATTCGCCGACAGTGAATGAATTCTTCGTCCAAATATTCATTTGGTACTGTAAAGTACAAAATATCGATAACTGAACTATCCTATACATCTAACTTTTCGACAGATCTCATTAAATTAACGCTTCAGTATTAGGAAACAAGTATTTGTATACTGTTGCTAAGCGCTGCGTTACGCCACCTGAGTATATATTGGCTATTGAGAAAGGGGATGTTTCATCCAAATATCCATTTCTTAACTATTAACCACTCTTTATTTGTGACAATAAAGCAGCTCAAATGAATGATTCGTTAACTGTAACAAGACATTTATTTCGCCATACTCAACTTTACCATTTCTTAACAGTTAACAGATCCTGGTACCTACAAATAAACTCTTCTCTCCATGTAGGTATTGAAAATTTCCGTGATGGTCGGATTTTTATTTTCAATCCATTGTTGACGATGAGGACGCGTATCTCTCAGGTACAAAACAATAATTTTCTTATTACTGTCCGTTAGATTTTTACATTGCAATGATGAAATCTTTAATGACAACGTACATGAATATATTAATCCAGTCACTGTGTTTGGAAATACTCTTAAAAATTATTTTAAGATAATATTATTTTTTTTTTAATTACATATTAGTTCTGTCATGGAGAATAGGGTGGCCCTTAACATAGTCCAAATCGGGCACGCCCACCAGATGGGCCCCAAAAAAATAGAAAAAAAAGATGGTGCCTTTTTTTTTTTTTTAGCGCAACTATAAATGGTGCCGGTGAAGCTGAACTTTTTTACGAATATCTCAATGTTGATTTTTTTAAATTTCGCATTTCAACGATAAAAATTCAAACTCAGCGGGAAATTCATGGTCAATAGCTGTGTTCGTCTTAGCTACACTTTCTACACTTTTCTTACACTTTTTACGCTCGCCCAATAGGAGGTGTGGATTTTTAGTGAAAACTGTAAAATCTAGAAAACGTGTATAAAGTGTAGCTAAGACGAACACAGCTATTGACCATGAATTTCCCGCTGAGTTTAAATTTTTATCGTTGAAATGCGGAATTTAAAAAAATCAACATTGAGATATTCATAAAAAAGTTCAGCTTCACCGGCACCATTTATAGTTGCGCTAAAAAAAAAAAAAGGCACCATCTTTTTTTTCTATTTTTTTGGGGCCCATCTGGGGGGCGTGCCTGATTTGGGCCATGTTAAGGGCCACCCTAATGGAGAACCCTTTATTAAATATTCGAATTAACATACCCTTTCATTGATCTCAACTTCATACAAAAGACTTGCACTGGAACATTTTGAGAGCTCAAATTTGGATATCTTCTTATTAGAGGCAGATTTGTTATATATAACAAATCTAATAATAATAATAATAATAATAATAACAATAACAATAACAATAACAATAACAATAACAATAACAATAACAATAACAATAACAATAACAATAACAATAACAATAACAATAACAATAACAATAACAATAACAATAACAATAACAATAACAATAACAATAACAATAACAATAACAATAACAATAACAATAACAATAACAATAACAATAACAATAACAATAACAATAACAATAACAATAACAATAACAATAACAATAACAATAACAATAACAATAACAATAACAATAACAATAACAATAACAATAACAATAACAATAACAATAACAATAACAATAACAATAACAATAACAATAACAATAACAATAACAATAACAATAACAATAACAATAACAATAACAATAACAATAACAATAACAATAACAATAACAATAACAATAACAATAACAATAACAATAACAATAACAATAACAATAACAATAACAATAACAATAACAATAACAATAACAATAACAATAACAATAACAATAACAATAACAATAACAATAACAATAACAATAACAATAACAATAACAATAACAATAACAATAACAATAACAATAACAATAACAATAACAATAACAATAACAATAACAATAATAATAATATATATATATATATATATATATATATACCGCGAGGACCAGGTGAAAGAGAATGGTCCATACGCCCAGGCAGATAATATTTCGTATTTTTAGGGGGATAGCCACTCGTTGCGCTGAAAAAATCCCTAGGATGATTTTGGCGCGCGGTCGATGCATCTCGGCAGCCATTGTTGATACAAGCCGGCTGACTGTCAATACATCGCGGAAGGTAGACAAGTGTGGTTATGTTCGTTTATTTGAAGGAAATGATGAATAAAGTGAATGAAACCTACGTGAATAAGCTAGGAATATTTATCAAAAATCGATCAATTAGTTTTAAATGATATCTTAATGCAATCAACGACTTAACCTAAGCTATAACTGGAAATTAATGAGAATCGAAGAGTTCATCGAGAACAACCAATTCGAACAAAATTATTGATTGTATCCTGGGGTTGAGGCATCAATAAATATCCATAGCTTATTCACGTAGGTTTCATTCACTTTATTTATCATTTCCTTCAAATAAACGGACATAACCACACTTGTCTACCTTCCGCGATGTATTGACAGTCAGCCGGCTTGTATCAACAATGGCTGCCGAGTTGCATCGACCGCGCGCCAAAATCACCCTAGGAATTTTCAGTGCAACGAGTGGCTATCCCCCTAAAAATACGAAATATCAGCTGCCTGGGCGAATGGACCATTCTCTTTCACCTGGTCCTCGCGGTATATGTCGGCGCGTGATATTTTGGACACGCTTTCTCACGGCTGTGGTGTTTATTAAATATTGAGACTATTGGTTTATGTTTAGTCTCAGTATATTTGTTAGTATTGAGATTAGAAGCTAGACGCCCTTAGAGTTAATAAGTGGCGTAGAGAAGGGATGCAAGACATGGGCATCCTTGTCGAACGCAGCCACAGCCCGGCGGTGGTGATTCTTAAGGGACATTCAGATTTTGAACTGAGCCAAAGAAGGATCTCATTAGAAGATCTGGTCTAAAGCATTTGCGATTTGATTTGAATCACGCCGTGGCGGTGGATTCGTTATTGTGTCTTTCTCTACGCGTTAGAGTAGAATAGTTTATTTGTTTGGTTGTAGTCTGGGATAGTTAACATCATCAAACACAATTATTAGATTTGGTTTCCTTATTACTCCTTGTGAACGATCAAACAGCCTGCAAGTAAAGCCATAGCCGACCATTAATACCGTTCGACACTCCGACATATATATATATTTTTTTTAAGGACTTAGTGGCTTTCTCAATGTTAGTAAACGATATTCGATAAATCCACGATTTTTTAAATTATTGTTATAATAATGTTCATGACCTTTAGCGAACTTTTCATTTTTCAGTCGAGAAAATTCATTTACAATAGCATACCCTTTCATTGATCTCAACTTCATACAAAAGACTTGCACTGGAACATTTTGAGAGCTCAAAGGACCCCGCACATTTCTTATGGACTTCTTTCCGATGGATTTCGCTGAAATTTTCAAGTTTCGTAGTTCATACGATGCTGATCAAAACTTACTATTGCCACAACTTCCAAAAGTGAACCGTTCGGCCTTGGTAACCCACACCGAAAAAATATGTATGTGACGTATATTTTTAAATATATTTAAAATCGATGGCCCCTAATAAAATTCAATTAACTTCAGAGAGGCTGATTATAATCCACGTAACTCTGTGGTAGCAGATTATAAAGGAAGCAACTTTCGCGTTACGATGATAAACCAAGTAACTCTACGGCTACTGATCATAATTCAATTAACTCTGAATATGCGAGTTTACAGGGAAAATAAAGTAAAGTTCATATTAGTATATCAATTACAATTTATAGCCGATACCACTGAAAATGTTCTTGATCATAATGTAATAAATAAGACATTAGTTCTGAATCATAGAATGTGTAGCAAATTCAGTCTGATTTTTTTAAATTCATTGCGACTAATGTATTGATTTGAAGGTTATATTGAGAGATATTCTCAATAACGTAACATTTTTTAAGTAAAATAATGTTAAATAAAATAGGATTATAATCTTGAACCTTAATAAGAACGGACTAATCGTAAAACCGCGCCCTACATTGCTAGATTATGTTAGTAACGTGTATTGGAACAGAACCATACAGTTCTGAGATGAAAGTTGAGATGCAGGTCTGCCGTCGCACCACTGCGAAGATGTATTTTCATGCGTTTCCTTGAATATTCAGAAAAAGTGTAATTAAGTAAATTAAACACAAGGATTGAAGACATGAATAATTATTATGTTTTTATCGTTTCAACGTTGAATATGAACAATGTGATATCACAGTACAATCATAAAAATATACTATCACAGTATTATCACAATATTAATGAATCAAAAAGCAATATGTCTAATATAATTTTATAACAATTACAAATAGTCAACTGACTTAGAGGTGAAGACTCGTTTTGTACTTTCAAAATACATTATCTTATGCTAGTTAACTACGAGCTGATGTAAAATAATACATCATACAGGGTGAATTCCCCCTGGTATCGCATGAGGGAGGGGCCTATCATTCTTCTATTCATACTTGTTAAAATCATCAGTTTCTACGGGGCGGAGCGTCTGCGATGATAAACCCCTCCCTTGTGCGATACCAGGGTAAATTCACCCAGTATAATTTTTCGTATTATTGTTTTTTGGCTGCTTCTTTTGCATTTTTACTATTAGGCTTTTGACGAACAGTCAGCGAATGATAAAACAAATGATGGTTTGAAAGGATTTGAGCTTTAAGTGGACAGCACAACGACAATAAATCCTTAAGTGTGGCTTCGGGTATGCCAAGATTAGCCGTGTATGCGTTTTTTAATACATGTGTAGCCAAGTTCAGAGGGTGCCCAACACGACGATGGATATTTACTGTTGACGCCTCGTCATCGAAAGAGACTTTGTAAAATAGAAGTCCTGGCTTATCCTCATCAGCACGAACTTCTCTAACCTTCGACCATGGTACATTATTACCAGATGTATTAGTAGCCATATTCATTTTATCTACTAGGGCTTTGAAGTCAAAAATAAGATTTTGCTCGACATCTATAACAGTATAGGGCTTGTTAGCTCTCGCCATTGACATAACAGTTAGCCACTGCTCTGGGACATAGATATTTTGGTTCTTACTTTTTCTCTCAATAACACTGTGCATAGAATCTCCCTCGTTTTGAGTGTGTCCACATTCAAGGAAACGATGCACTATGTGTACCTTAAATTTGGCTGCTGCATACAAGAGCATTGTAAACACAAATCTATTTTTGTTCTGCCCACCACAATTGTCGGAGTAGAATCGAAAGTCTGTCACACCTTCTTTAGACATTTTTTCAATATAATTGAAAAGAAAGCTCGCAATTTCATTGGAGCCCTTATTGCCTATGTCTTCTCTCCAAACGTAACAGTAGCCATCGCCGCGGCCCACATCGTAGATGGTGAAATTGTACATTGACAGCTTCCTCTTATAATAAAATACCGATGACTCTCCCTTGGGCACATTCAGTGCTTTCTGCATATCAAAGCAAGCTGGTGAGATATGTGAATTTTCCTGCTTTTTAGAGTCTTGAGCATCTTGAGCTTTGAGCTCCCTGCTCCTGACCTTGTTCACAACATGTATATCATGTGACTGCCTCAACTTTTCCTTTTCCTCGTCATTAGCTATTTGCCAAGTTGTACAAGAGTCACATTGGTCTTTTTTGGGGACGTGAAAACCAATATTAAACTTGGTGTTAAATATATCGCGATATTGCCTTTCTGTAGCACAGATTTTATAATCACTGTGAAATTCTTTCATCCAATGACTATATAAAGAGTGCATCTTTCTCACTGAAAGTCCTTCTTCAAGATACTCTTTTTTAGTATCTCTCCTCACATAATGAGCCTCTTTTTTTCAAACAAATTGATGTGTTCAATTACACTCTGAACAAGCTTATTACTCAACTTCGTACCTCGATTTTTGTGTTTGCCTCTTTTGTCTGGTGAAAGTCTGGCACCTTTACCCATCTTTATCGTAACAGTATTTATCCATGAATCACAAATACCAAGAGTTTGCAAAAACATAGGCTTGCAAACAAATACTTGTGCTCCATTTACTCTAAAAGAATACTTTTTTGACAAATTTCGTCTTGAAGGAAGGTCAGGGTCACTGCAAGATAGCTTATCATACACAATCAAACATCGAGCTATGTAATCCCACTGACGAGAATGATCACCAATCTTCCAGAAATCGGTAAAAATACCTTGCCTTTGTGTTTCGGTAATTTTAGAAGAACACTTTAATCTACATTTATCTCCACATGCAGCACCAATTACCCTAGCAGGTTTTATCTTCTTCTGAAAATCTAAGTACTCTTCACCTGTGTTCCGTGCTGTTTTAGCAACATTACCTTTCCACAATAAAGGATTTCTTGATCTTTTTCTAGCACCAGATTCATTTGTGCGACTTTCACGTTTCCTTTTTCTGGATCTATCTCGACTTTCTGCAGTAGAAGTTTCCGGCAAATGACTTCCGTTTTCTAAATTTGGAATTATTACTTCTTCACTCATTACAAAAGTTGGGGGCACTTTTATCTCTGTTAAAACGGGCAGGTCTAACTCTAATACGTCAGTGTCTATTTCGAGTAAGTCTTGGAGAACATCTTCATCGATGGTATCTGTCGCAGTTATCGAGTCTTCATCTTCGTAGGAAAACCAATAAAGTAATATTGTTATAAAAATTAAAATGCAATAAATACTGTGCAGCTTCATTATACATACCTGTGTAAGTGAGCTTTCTTCTAGCACCTTTCTGCAGCGATGAAACTTTATTGTTCGATTGATCTGTGAATAATTCATAAATGATTTTTTGTTGCTCGGAGCGTACAGCCCTCAAAAATACACTGATAATTCACTTACTTGAGCACGGCGATTCAAATAGCGTGACGCTTGCCATTTTCGTCACAAGCTTATAAATATTTCAACAAATTACGAGGAACCATATAAATCGGGAACTAACCCAGAACATTCAAATTTTAATAACTAACTCAAGTCTAACGAAGATAGTTTCCCAGAAGAGATTATGTATAAAAAGTCAGAACTAATATCATAATTTATCAATTATATTTTTAACAACCGCGGTCAATCGCTGTCATTGATTCAAAGCGACTGCTGTCAGTGAAACAAAAGCAGACTTCTTGTTAAACAACTTCAGAAACCGCGAGTTACATCATTCTTAACTGGAATAATTCTTCGACAAGCGGGATGTGTGAATCACATTTAGGTATTTTTCTTTGAAAAGTGGTGAATATCGGGGTTTTTATTAATGTTCAAACGTTCAGCCCACCTTACTTTACCTCATTCAGTGCTTACTTAAAAATGACAAAAAATTGAGTTAATTGAATTATGATCAGTAGCCGTAGAGTTACTTGGTTTATCATCGTAACGCGAAAGTTGCTTCCTTTATAATCTGCTACCACAGAGTTACGTGGATTATAATCAGCCTCTCTAAAGTTAATTGAATTTTATTAGGGGCCATCGAAATGTACTTGAAAATATATGTAAAAATATACGTGACATATAAAGAGTTTATATGAAAACCATATGAAATTTCGCCGATTCGTATATGTCAAAAATATATTTCAATATATATGTTAAAATATATTTTTGTAACACATGCATGATTTCTGCGTTTTTTTGACCTAAAAATAGGGTCAAAAGTAGCCGTTTATTGACCGCTTAAAAAGAGCGGGCAATAATGGATTCATTATTGCCCGCTTCTTCAATAAGCGGGCAATAATAGATTCTTTATTGCCCGCTTCTTCAATAATATATATATATATGGGGAATTCCATACCAACTGGGTCCACTCAAAACCCTGACCCCTTTCGATTTTGTCGATAATTTTTTCTTAGATTCAACAGGCTCAAAGGAATTCAGTGTATTTTTTTCAAATTTTTATCTCCCATGGTCCTCGAGTTTCAAATTTTTGAAAAATATACATTTTCAATCATCACCAATCATTAGAACGCCTATATCATCGGTTCCTCGCTATGGATTTTCAAAAACATTGTGATGAAATTGATCAGCAGGAAACGTACTTTCTGGAAAAAATATTCGTAAATTGTTATGGCTTAGTCTTCACAGTTGAATCTCGAATCAAAATGTAAAAATTGAATTTTCGACATGTATGCCCCGATTGAAAATTATGAATAAATTCTCAAAAATACTTGCTTCAAAAAAAAAAATTTTGAGCCGTGTCCGATCGTGGAACTATGATTCCTTCATATTGTTTTTAAATTTTTAAGATTTGGAATGATGACATTTTTTATACACCTCAGCCGCTTAGCACCCCAGACACGTAAATAGTTCAAAACATATTCTTAGACTTATTTGATATTATGTACAATAAGGTGGTCCTTATTTGGGGTATGTTCGAATTTTTTTCGACGATAGTCTTAAATCAGTTCCAAATAAATCAGAAGAAACGCCTACCAAGTTTAAGCTCTTGATATTAATATTAACCCGGCCCCCACGACAGTCAAAGTTTTAAATGGGAAATTGCATGTATTTTTTAAAACTAAACATTGAATTTCCACAACTCCCGATGATTGTAGATGCAAAAATTTAAAATTCAGTATAGTTATTTGCACTTGTAGGATGTACTAAATGGTGCATTCGAAATTTTTTAGATCATTATATTCTTACCTTTTGATGCTTAACTTTAAGGGAAATTTTTTTTTCATCACATTGAAAGGTAAGAATAAAATGATCTAAAAAAATTTCGAATGCACTATTTTGTACATCCTACAAGTGCAAATAACAATACTAAATTTTAGATTTTCTCATCAACAATCACCGGGAGTTGTGGAAATTCAATGTTTAGTTTTAAAAAATACATGCAATTTCCCATTTAAAACTTTGACTGTCGTGGGGGCCGGGTTAATATTAATATCAAGAGCTTAAACTTGGTAGGCGTTTCTTCTGATTTATTTGGAACTGATTTAAGACTATCGTTGAAGAAAATTCGAACATACCCCAAATAAGGACCACCCTATTGTACATAATGTCAAATAAGTCTAAGAATATGTTTTGAACTATTTACGTGTCTGGGGTGCTGAGCGGCTGAGGTGTATAAAAAATGTCATCATTCCAAATCTTAAAAGTTTAAAAACAATATGAAGGAATCATAGTTCCACGATCGAACACGGCTCAAAATTTTTGTTTTTGAAGCAAGTATTTTTGAGAATTTATTCATAATTTTCAATCGGGGCATACATGTCGAAAATTCAATTTTTACATTTTGATTCGAGATTTAACTGTGAAGAATAAGCCATAACAATTTGCGAATATTTTTTCCAGAAAGTACGTTTCCTGCTGATCAATTTCATCACAATGTTTTTGAAAATCCATAGCGAGGAACCGATAATGTAGGCGTTCTAATGATTGGTGATGATTGAAAATGTATATTTTTCAAAAATTTGAAACTCGAGGACCATGGGAGATAAAAATTTGAAAAAAATACACTGAATTCCTTTGAGCCTGTTGAATCTAAGAAAAAATTATCGACAAAATCGAAAGGGGTCAGGGTTTTGAGTGGACCCAGTTGGTATGGAATTCCCCATATATATCTATATATATATATATATATCTACATATATATATATATATATATATATATATATATATATACATATATATATATATGGCGAATTCCACACGAAACCGACCAACCCGGAACCCCGACCATTTTTGATTTTGTTGAAAATTTTATATTTTTTTGTTCCTACCGAAAACAGTATTTGGGAATTTTTTCAGATTTTTGTCTCAACCCGTCCAAACACAATGAATTTTTCAAAATTTATAAACTTGGACCATTTTGATTTTATTGAAAAAAATCACCAAATTTCAAGAGACATTTTTACAAGTACTGACCAATTTGTAGCTTGTGATATTCATAACTTCTATTTTTTTTCTATTTTTTAAGTAATTAAAAAAAAAAAAATTATATAACTTCTATGTTTCTTCTATTTTTGAATTGATTAAAAAAAAAAAAAAATGGAAGTCATGAATATCACAAGCTACAAATTGGTCAGTACTTGTAAAAATGTCTCTTGAAATTTGGTTTTTTTTTTCAATATTTTTCAACTAACGTAATCAACAAACCCAACTAATGTAATATTAGCATAGCAGTTGCCGCTGCAGACGGATCAAGTGTGAATCAGCGCCGCAGCGGCCATTTGTCTTACTTTGTTAGTTCTATTTTCGTTTTTTTCTATTTTTTTTTTTTTTTTATTGCTTCAAAAATACAAAAAAAAAATAGAAGTTATGAATATCACAAGCTACAAATTGGTCAGTACCCGGGTAACAATTTACATGGCCAGCCCACAAGCCACATTAATGCCATGTGGCATGAGCACGGCAATGCTGTCGGCCAGCCACATAGCAGGCCAATGTTCGATAACCATGCGGCGGCTATATGGTTTCAACATGGCCTTTTCACATGGCGATAATATGGCTAACTAAGCTAGGCTACCAATGTTGCACCATCTTGGCCGCCACCTTGCGCCACAGCATCGATTTTATGTGGGCCAAGCTGGCACTGCGATGTTCCGTCACTACCTAGCATTGACCTGGCCGCCACTTCGCAATGCCATATGGCTTTCATACGGGCGAACCAGGCACTGCCATGTCTTGACGTGAACTGGCGACTACCTGGCCGCCACCTCACGATGCCATACATGGCTTTGATGTGGGCCAACCTGGTACTGCTGTGTCTTAACGTTAACTGGCGACCGCTGGCGACTACCTGGCCGCCACCTCGCGATGCCATATGGCTTTGATGTGGGCCAACCTGGTACTGTCGTGTCTTAGCGTTAACTGGCGACTACCTGGCCGCCACCTCGCGATGCCATATGACTTTTATGTGGGCCAACCTGGTACTGCCGTGTCTTGAAGTTAACTGGCAACTACTCGGCCGCCACATCGCGATGCCATATGGCTTTCACGTGGGCTAACCTGGTACTGCTGTGTCTTAACGTTAACTGGCAACCGCTGGCGACCGCTGGCGACTACCTGGCCGCCACCTCGCGATGCCATATGGCTTTTATGTGGGCTAACCTGGTACTGCTGTGTCTTAACGTTAACTGGCGACCGCTGGCGACTACCTGGCCGCCACCTCGCGATGCCATATGGCTTTTATGTGGGCCAACCTGGTATTGCTGTGTCTTAACGTTAACTGGCGACCGCTGGCAACTACCTGGCCGCCACCTCGCATTGCCATATAGCTTTTACGTGGGGCAAGCTGGCACGGCCATGTCTTAAGGTAGCCTGGCATTTACCTGGTCTATACAATGCGTCGCCACCTACCTTAGTACCTTGTTATGCCGGTAGATGAGCGACAACGCTCGCAAGTAAAGTAACGTCGGCTTGGCTACACCTACCCGTTGCCGGCCGACCACAATCATAATTCACCTACGAGTCAAGCGACTCATACCGCCTACCCGGTAGTATAGTTCATAACAGTTCTTTTGGAATGACTACTGTGTGAATGAAATATATACTTAAAAGTAAAATAGAACTCAAGGAGCGGTACTCGTTCCAAAATAGAGTGACTGTCACATGACAGCTAACTGGGGAAATTTCATGATTACTTCATGGCTTTCATGTTTCAGAGAGGTATCAAAATTACTGGCAACCAGATGGCCCACACATAGCAACGAGTAAGCGCTGCCATGTCGCTGCCAGGTCAAAACCATAAATGAACTATATTGTTTATCGACTTAGTTGCCATCAAGGAGCGACATAGTTTGGTCGTCGTTGCTAGGTGAAAGCCATGATAAAACCGACCACTGCCGACATAGCGGCCACATTGGTTAGGTGGGTTGGCCATGTAGCGGCCGTATGGTTGCCGCGTTGGATTGTTACCTGGCAACTAGTTGGCCTCCACATGGCAGCGAGATAGCGCCGCCATATCGCTGCCAGGTCGAAACCATAAGTAAACCATGCTGTTTATCCACCTAGCTGCCATCAAGGAGCGACATAGTTTGGTCGTCGTTGCCAGGTACTAGCCATGATAAAACCGGGGTCGGCTGACATGGCGGCCACATTGGCTTGGTCGGTTGGCCATGTAGCGGCCATACGGCTGCCACTTCAAATTGTTACCCGGGTACTTGTAAAAATGTCTCTTGAAATTTGGTGATTTTTTTCAATAAAATCAAAATGGTCCAAGTTTATAAATTTTGAAAAATTCATTGTGTTTGGACGGGTTGAGACAAAAATCTGAAAAAATTCCCAAATACTGTTTTCGGTAGGAACAAAAAAATATAAAATTTTCAACAAAATCAAAAATGGTCGGGGTTCCGGGTTGGTCGGTTTCGTGTGGAATTCCCCATATATATTAGGGTGTGTCAAAAAAAAAAACGAAATTCGAATTTATTTTTTTGACCGCTGAATGTGTGTATCCTAATCTCGAAATACACTTCACAAACGGAATCCGCCGAGAAAAATTCTCACGATGTGCTAATCGATATTTATCGATAAAACTAGATATCGATTGAGCGACCTCTTAGGATGGTTTTTCCGCGCATTCCTTTTGCGTGGTGCATTGTGAGGGTTAAATCTAAGGTTTAAGCCTTGGGGAGGCGCAAAAACATGAAATTTGAGGAAAAAAAAATAAAAATTGCGAAAATAATTACAAAAAAATTTTAAAAAATTTTCTCAAATTTCATGTTTTTTCGCCTCCCCAAGGCTTAAACCTTAGATTTACTCCTCACAATGCACCACGCAAAAGGAATGCGCGGAAAAACCATCCTAAGAGGTCGCTCAATCGATGTCTAGTTTTATCGATAAATATCGATTAGCACATCGTCAGAATTTTTCTCGGCGGATTCCGTTTGCGAGGTGTATTTCGAGATTAGGATACACACATTCAGCGGTCAAAAAAATAAATTCGAATTTCGTTTTTTTTTTTGACACACCCTAATATATATATATATATATATATATATATATATATATGCCGCTTATAAGCAGAAAAAACGCAGAAATCAATACATGCGTTACAAAAAATATGGTGTGTACCAAGGGCTAAGTGGGCTTTTTGACCTCGTGTGGTTGCAGTACTCGTCTTCGGCTCGCGGATGCACTCGTCTTCGACTCGTGCTCCCTCGCCTCCGACTAGTACTGCAAACTCCACACTCGGTCTAAAAAAAGCCCACTTTACGCCCTTGCTACACAATATACTATTATGCATATATGAGTCAATCCACGTCAAGCGGGACACCTTTTTGACCTCATGTTCTTGAAAATCGTCGTAATTTTTTTTTACATATTCTCTGGGTCAAATGAATGAATGAAACATTTTTTTTTTTTTTTTAACTCGAAGGGCTTAGAAGTTACAAGGGGTTGAATTTTCGAAAAAACCACCAAAAATCGGAATCGCGGTCTCCTTTAAACGTTAATATCTCTGGTTCCCTTTGTCGTACAGACGTCACCAAAAACTCGTTTTGAAGCTTTTGAATCGCACTTTCATGTTATGAATTTTAAATTTATGGATTAAACAATTTTCTATTTGTTATTAACAATTATATTCTTTAAACGTGATTTTCGAGATGATTACACCCTTCGAAAATTCTGAAAAAAATACCAGCGTGTTCCTTGATTCATTCTCTACGAAATCTGTCAGTTTTAAAATGGAACTCCGATGGAAACTATATTTAAAAAGCGATTGATCCGTCCGGAACGTCGCGCGCGACTGTCTACGCGGGCGCGCCAGTGGCGCGCGACGTCCCGGACGGATCAATCGCTTTTTAAATATAGTTTCCATCGGAATTCCATTTTAAAACTTACAGATTTCGTAGAGAATGAATCAAGGAACACGCTGGTATTTTTTTTCAGAATTTTCGAAGGGTGTAATCATCTTGAAAATCACGTTTAAAGAATATAATTGTCAATAACAAATGGAAAATTGTTTATTACATAAATTTAAAATTCATAACATGAAAGTGCGATTCAAGAGCTTCAAAATGAGTTTTTGGTGATGTCTGTACGACAAAGGGAATCGGAGATAATAACGTTTAAAGGAGACCGCGATTCCGATTTTTGATGGTTTTTCGAAAATCCAGTCGCGCGCGACGTCCCGGACGGATCAGTCGCTTTTTAAATATAGTTTCCATCGGAGTTCCATTTTGAAACTTACAGATTTCGTAGAGAATGAATCAAGAAACACGCTGGTATTTTTTTCAGAATTTTCGAAGGGTGTAATCATCTCGAAAATCACGTTTAAAGAATATAATTGTTAATAACAAATAGAAAATTGTTTAATCCATAAATTTAAAATTCATAACATGAAAGTGCGATTCAAAAGCTTCAAAATGAGTTTTTGGTGACGTCTGTACGACAAAGGAAACCGGAGATATTAACGTTTAAAGGAGACCGCGATTCCGATTTTTGGTGGTTTTTTCGAAAATTCAACCCCTTATAGCTTCTAAGCCCTTCGAGTTAAAAAGAAAAAAAAAAAATGTTTCATTCATTTATTTTGCCCACAGAATATGGCAAAAAAATTACAAAAGAATCAAAAACATCGAGGTAAATTTTTGGCCAAATCCGTCCCGCTTGACGTGGACTGACTCATATGTTAAAATATATTTATGCATATATGTTAGGATTTATTTACGCATATATAGCAGAATGTATGCGTGAATATATGTGAACATTTTTATTAAAAATAAAATTATTTGCTTCATGTATGCAAAAATATATATTTAAGTATATAGACAAGAATATACGCCGAAATATATGATAGTAATGATTATTCAAGCAGAGGTAAGTACAAATTTATGTAAAAGTTAACTCATATAAATAACATTTTCTAAACATCATGTGTGAATTATTAATTAATCGGCTGCTATACAGGGTGAGGCATTTAAAGTGTTACTGAACAATAGCACTCAAACTATTGATCATATCCAAAAATGTTTCAGACAGAAGTTTTATTGTTCGAGAAGGCCGTCATACTGGATCACCCTTTTTTTTATCGGTGGAGGCGCTGAAGCTACGGCAAGGTCAACTCCACTTTTTTGAATGAAACTACGCATTTTTTATTACGTTATTTTATTCTACTTGAAAAACCAAACGACTTTCGTATGAAACATTTTTTGGTGAGACATCAATTTTTCATGATATTCAGCTGAACAACTAGAGATTTTTGATCGTTCAAGAACTTTTTACCTCTGAACTATCAAGTTTGGAGAAAAGTTGCTGGTGACAAAAAGTGCTCAATTTTATGCAAGGAATTTCGAAAAATAATAGCAGAATTTTTCCCCGTAACTTTTCATCGCTGTTTCTTCAATTGCGTAAAAAAATTAAAAATTGTTGAAAAAATTCGGAAAAAATATTCTTCAAGGTTTTTTGCATGGAATTATGGAATCTTCGTACGTTGCAATTCTTCTCAAAGCTTGATAGTTTAGAGGTAGTAGATTCTTGAACGTTCAAAAATCTGTAGTTGTTCAGCTAAATATCATGAAAAATTGATGTCTCACCAAAAAATGTTTCATACGAAAGTCATTCGGGTTTTCAAGTAGAATAAAATAACGTAATAAAAAATGCGTAGTTTTATTTAAAAAAGTGGAGTTGACCTTGCCGTAGCTTGAGCGCCTCCACCGATAACAAAATAGGGTGATCCAGTATGACGACCTTCTCGAACAATAAAACTTCTGTCTGAAACATTTTTGGATAGGATCAATAGTTTGAGTGCTATTGCTCTGTAACACTTTAAATGCCTCACCCTGTATATACTGCCTTGACATGCATTCTTCATTTTCTTCGTTTTTCTTCCAAATAAATTCACCATCTCTGACAGAGCTGGAATAATCCTAATCCGTATATTAAAAAAGTGATGGGTGTCGAACCTCGCATTTCCGTCACCGCTTTTCCGAAACGTCGGTTGGCTAGCGGTGACGTGCTGAGGGCCTAATTTCAGACGATTTGAACCATTTGAAGTTGTTTAACAGGAAGTCTGCTTTCGTTTGATTGATAGAAGTCGCTTTGTGGTCGCTTTTTTGACAGGACAGCGGTTGTGAAAAATATAATTATCAAATCATATTTAATTTTCATGTTTTCGGATTATAAGACAGATTACATACGCTATCATACAGATGTATTGATTACATGTAATATCAGAATACTTTGAAAAATTTTGTGCGTATATGCGTAACCTTGAATTTTCATGAGATTCCAGTTCGGATTTCAAAGTTTTATTCCGATACGCCCGATTATGAGTAAGTTTGCCTTTAAATTTGATCTATTTTCAGTGTTAAAATATTTGTCTTCTTGATCTCTTATTTCCTGAGTTCGATTTGCCGTTTGATCAAACTTTGCAATTATAATATTCTTCTTTCTTTTTTGGTAAAGTATTGGCATATTTGTTTTTTCATGATACCGTTATTCTAATTTCTTATTATGTTTTTGGTGTATCAATTTCAATGTTGATTAAAATATTCATTTTTATGTTTTCATATTCTGCATTCTGCCATTCAACTCAGTTGTTTGATTATTTTAAATGCTTGTGAGGAGTATACAATAATGTTAACGAGAGTACCTTTTTGCGTATTATGAGTACCTTATTGATTCTATACTAACGAGTACAAGATTGTTTTACGAGTACCTTGATGATTAAGAGGATTTCACAGTTAAAAATATTGTCTGATCGGCCTAGCTAATCATTTGCACATTAATTCTGAACATTTAATTAGGCAATGGTGTTTTTCACGATTTATCAGTGCCCCGTCGAAAGATTAATCGAAATGTTGAGGAAGAGGAGGAGTTTCAGCGGTTACGTCGTGAGAGAAACAATGCAAATCAACGCAAACGTAGAGCATAAATGATTTCAAATGCAGCAAGTTGTAGTCGCTCAGGTCGCGTAGTATTGTTAAATAATGATGTAGAAATGCTGCAAGAGCTTTATATTGGAAGAATGGACGTATTACGTATTCATTGTAATGCAAAACACTTTTCTGCAGGGAAAGTGTCTAATAAAGGCAATTCTTTTAACGACTGCTGTAGCCACGGTGATGTAGTACTTGATGCCATGCCTACATTCTCGGTTGAACTTCGCGAACTTTTTGAGGCAGTACATCCGAAATCAAATGATTTTTATAAACGGATAAGAAGCTACAATAGTTCGTTTTCATTTGCTTCTTTTAACGCTAATCTGGTTAATTTTCCGGCGAGGCGCCCTGGACCGTACTGTTTTAAAATTCAAGGGCAGATTTATTATCAAGTTAATACATCATTGTATTCTGCTCCGAATGAACCTCCGAGCTATGGTCAACTGTTCATAATGGATTCCAACGAAGCTGCAGAACATCGTTTGAACCAAAACTATATGAACTCGATGATGGAATTTTATTTATACTCGACGGGATAATGCGAGAGCACAATGTGTTTGCACAATTATCGTATCAAATGATGGGCGAAGAAATAGCAAATCAACGACGATTATCAATAGAAAGCAATGAGCCAATGCCTGAGCTTCATATGCTTTTTACTTTTGCGACACGAGTAAAGTTTTCACTATTATTTCGAACGAGGGAAGCTAATTACTTGACCGCGTGCACCAAGGCTTTTATATTTCGAGCTAGCTTTGTCGTTGAGCGCCACCTAATATTTTTCGACGTTAGGCGTCGTGGATTCGGGCTTCGATACAGGCCCTCGTACCTATGGATCGAATAAGAAACTTTCTTCTCCTTATTTTGTAAGAAGTAAGAAATAGATTAGATCTTAGAGATAGTACAATATAATATGAAGATTACAGCACCGTTTGAAGAGTCTCTCAGGAGGATAGGTTCGGTATAGAAGAGACACGTGGTAGAATATATAATATTTATTCACTACTTCCACTATTTTCCTTAACTTCACTCCTTATGCTTAAGCTTAACTCTCACGATATATTGTTTTATAATAATCCCCGATATGTGCGTATGATTTATAATGTAAAAGACACTCATATATCAGTATTACACGGCGTTTTAACTGTTCTCAACTGTACTCTCTGACTGTCTGTTTATCTCTCCTTTCTACTTGCCGACGACGGTGTCGCCACCTATTCTTGTGGTGAAAATCAGGAATTATTATATGTGTTTGGGAACACGAGTCTTGGCTATGGCATCCGCGTATATGGCCGACTGGCGGGAATTTAGAAATTGCAAGTTTCTGGGGTGCTTTGTGACACTTTAAAGCCAGGAGTCGATAAACGTCGGTATAACTTCCAAAGGACTAACGAAGTAGCTGCCATATTTTCCGTCGATAATTATGTAAAAATTGAAAAGGATCGAATTGAGTACTGTAAAATGCACCAGAAAGAACTGTGCGCGGAGTCCTACAACGGACTGGTCGATCACTTGCACACAGAGAAAAGAGTTTATTTATAGTTAAAGAACGTATATTTGTATGTAAGCAAATTAATATTTATTCATAGTTAACGAATATCAGTTGATCCGAATGAGTCAAATTTTGACTCAACCGAATATCATTTGGATCAACTGATATTTGTTAACTATGAATAGATATTTATTTGCTTATATATAAATATATGTTCTTTAACTATAAATAAATATAAAGAGACTCTTTTCTCTGTGCACAGAGAAAAGAGTTTCTTTATATTTATTCATAGTTAACGAATATCAGTTGATCCGAATGATGTTGGGTTGAGTGAACTCATCTTGTATTAGTCATTGTTTGACTCAACCGAATATCATTTGGATCAACTGATATTTGTTAACTATGAATAAATATTTATTTGCTTATATACAAATATATGTTCTTTACCTATAAAGAAACCCTTTTCTCTGTGTTCACGTTGCTTTCGAGCACTGACATAATATATTACACAGGTCGACAAAAAAACTTTTTCTTCTTGGGTTTCTGTTTTAATGCATAAATTCTGATGCTAGGCATCGAAAAACACCAAAATATCCATTCTTAGCTTTCAAAGTTTGCTTTTGTCTGTTTTACGTCGATAATAAATTTTGAAGATTTTAATTGATTTTACGAGCAGCAGGTGTGGCAGGTGGTGGTACAAAAGCAAACTTTGATCGAAAAAATTATTTTTCCCTCTCTTAGTAACGTAGAAGAAACCAAAATTTGACATTCAGAAGTCAGACCCAAAAATCGTGTCGACCGGTGTTATATATAGGTACTGATATATCTCAGTGCTTTCGAGTATTCCAAAATTTATTTTCGAGTATCCTCTTATTTCTCTCATTTATTTGAATTCTAAATCAAATAGTGTCGTGAATAATCAATAAGATAATAGAACTCAGAAAAGCAGAAGACGCGCGCGAAGCGCGCGAGATGAGCTAGTATATTATATTATCAGTGCGTGTTTGATTTTGACTTGACAGCTACAAATAAAATAACACAATTATTTTAATTAAATCAGTTACTACTTACTTTTTCAATGAACGATTATTTGTAATAAATTAATATATTTATATTAATTAATCTTTATTCTATGCCAATTGAAATTCAGAAAATATGTCAGAGTTGTTCATAACAGACTATTGAAATAGCTATTTATGTATCAAGTCCGAAAAGTGTCACAATCCGGTATTGGTAATTTCTAATATGAGCCGATCGAGTGTGCTGTGTCACAGAAGAATGAGTGTGAATTTATCGCTCGAGCGCAGCGAGGGCGATAATTCACACGAGTTCTTCTGTGACACAGCAGACTCAGAGGCGAATTTCGGAAATTACCCATACCGGATTTGACACTTCTCGGACTTGGCACATACAATATTTTATGCGATCCGTTGTTTGAAAGTTCACTTTTTGGAAAATCAGTGTTATACTTACTTTAGTTTCTAAAATTACTGGTGTTATTGCATCTTTCTGTATCAAAACGTTTGGACTCAGACATTTGACATTTTCAGACATTTTGGTTTATAATGTGTGAACGTAGTAAAAAATAACCTGACTATGTTTATTTTAATGAAACATATTCATATTGTACAATAATATTTTCATTATAGGCTCCTGTCCTATAATATTTCACTATATTTCAGTGACCTGAAATTGGTCACTTTGCGGCCTAAATCCGATGCTCAAAAAGTGAACTTTCAAACAACGGGTCGCATAATAGTACATTATGTCACTAGGCCGATTAAGTATTTTTCGACGAATTTGAGTTTATAATCCGAGCCGAAGGCGAGGATTATGATGAAATTCGTCAGAAAATACACGGAGAGAAATTTAGCTCGCGCCCTGTCTCAGTAATGGTGGCGCTACTGTACGACATGTAAAGTACGTGAGGCGTGCGCTTTTGGTGTGGTGGGCGCCCCAAAATCTGGAACGCTCAGAGTTCTAAGCTAGTGGGACAGAGATCGTCTTAATGAAAGAACGTTAGGTTAACGTTTTGTGTTTGATATTTTTGGATTCTGCGTTAGATAATTTAAGAGGAGTTGATTTTGAACATCAAATGAAAAATATTGGGTGTTCAATTATTGTATGTTGTAAAATGTATCATTACGTGGATTATTTGAACAAAAAAGATTATTTGTTACTTCAATTCTGATTCAGACTTGAACTAATAAAATAGATAAAATTGAGGTTAACTTACCTTTGAGATGCCACTCTATTGAAGTGTGCCCGTTTGTTTTTAGAAAACTATTCATAATTTATCCCTGACATATACACAAATCTTTATTAGAAAGAATCAATCGGCGAACTTTGAATTATTATATCTGAGCGAACTTTTGGGACGCTAGGCTGCCCAACTTTTGGCGCTCGTAGAGACCTAATGACTTGGTATAGTCGACGTCTTATAATAGTTCGCCGCCGGTACTAGCGCGGGACACACAGCGTACGTTACCGACAGACAGTTACTTTACCACCAAAAAGGACGCCCTCTGAACGACGTGGTACGTATGCCGTGCGAAATTTCTCTCCGTGTACTTTTTCGGCCGTATGGCATACAGAATTTTATGTGTCTAGGCCAAAAACCGCGTTTAGACCGAGCAAAGCGAGGTTAAAATCGCGGTTTTACGGCCTATGACACATAAAATCAATTGAAAGACATGATAGTGCAGAAAAAAAACAGTAGAATGTCCAAAATGTAAAAAAAGAAGTTAGAAAAAGAGGATAGATGAATCGGGAGCAATTTCGTATCGGTCAAAATCAAACACGCAGGTTGATAATACAGGGCGACCCAGGTTGGACGCACCAAATTAGGTGAGTGTATTCCTCCCGAAAATCTAAGACTAAAGTTCCTTTACCAAAACTTCCAGGTATCAATAGTTTAGGAGCTACAGAAGATCTTAGTCTACCAATCAGAGGGCTTGTAAGTGCCTAAGACAGGGCCGGTTCAAGAGTGAAAGTCGAGCAGTGCCCGCGTCAGATCAATTTTTATCGTCCGACGTTTCAGTCATCCAGGTCGCCCAGGTCGTTGTCCAGGTCGTTCGCTGAGTATTTCTCGCCGTCCAGGTCCCCGGCTTCGTAGTTCTCGTTGTCCAGGTCCTCGGCTTCGTAGTTCTCGCTGTCCAGGTCCTCGGCTTCGTAGTTCTCGTTGTCCAGGTCGTTCGCTAAGTATTTCTCGCAGTCCAGGTCCTCGGCTTCGTAGTTCTCGTTGTCCAGGTCGTTCGCTAAGTGTTTCTCGCAGTCCAGGTCGTTCGCTAAGTATTCCTCGTCATCCAGGTCCTCGGCTTCGTAGTCCAGGTCCTTTACTTCGTATTTCTCGTTGTCCAAGTGCTCGGCTTCGTAGTTCTCGTTGTCCAGGTCGTTCGCTAAGTATTTGGACAAGGAGAACTACGAAGCCGAGCACTTGGACAACGAGAATTACGAAGTAAAGGACCTGGACTACGAAGCCGAGGACCTGGATGACGAGGAATACTTAGCGAACGACCTGGACTGCGAGAAATACTTAGCGAACGACCTGGACAACGAGAACTACGAAGCCGAGCACTTGGAGAACGAGAATTACGAAGTAAAGGACCTGGAATACGAAGCCGAGGACCTGGATGACGAGGAATACTTAACGAACGACCTGGACTGCGAGAAACACTTAGCGAACGACCTGGACAACGAGAACTACGAAGCCGAGGACCTGGACAGCGAGAACTACGAAGCCGAGGACCTGGACAACGAGAACTACGAAGCCGGGGACCTGGACTGCGAGAAATACTTAGCGAACGACCTGGACAACGACCTGGACGACCTGGATGACTGAAACGTCGGACGATAAAAATTGATCTGACGCGGGCACTGCTCGACTTTCACTCTTGAACCGGCCCTGTCTTAGTCACTTACAAGCCCTCTGATTGGTAGCCTAAGATCTTCTGTCGCTCCTAAACTATTGATACCTGGAAGTTTTGGTGAAGGAACTTTAGTCTTAGATTTTCGGGAGGAATACACCCACCTAATTTGGTGCGTCCAACCTGGGTCGCCCTGTATAATATACTAAAAAAATATGATTTCATTTCAAACACAAACTCCACGGAGACACCGGACTTGGAAATCTTAAAAGAAGTTGTACAACATGACGATTCAGAAATTATTATACCGGAATATAATGGAGTGAGACGAGTCCTTACAGCACTTCAAATAAGAGTGTCAAATCACCTGAAGCTTCGTCGAACAATTTCGTCACAAAAGAATATTTAAAAAAAGGTTTTTATTCCTTAAAGTATTTTGATCTTCCATATAAATATAAATATATTTATGTTCCTGTGATTCCTGCTCTGTCAGAGATGGTGAATTTATTTGGAAGAAAAACGAAGAAAATGAAGAATGCATGTCAAGGCAGTATATATAGCAGCCGATTAATTAATAATTCACACATGATGTTTAGAAAATGTTATTTATATGAGTTAACTTTTACATAAATTTGTACTTACCTCTGCTTGAATAATCATTATTTTCATATATTTCGGCGTATATTCTTGTCTACACAGTAAAAAAGATTTTGTAAAATTTAACACAACAGCTTGTGTTAACTACTTTTTTAACACAAAATTTGTGTTATTTCGTTCTTCATGTGTCTAGGCCCGAAATATGGCGATTCTAACCTCACTTCGCTCGGTTTAAACGCGGTTTCTGACCTAGACACATAAAATTGTAAATGCCATACGGCCCATAAAGTATTTTCTGACGAATTTCATTATAATCCCCGCCTATGGTTCGGATTATAAACTCAAATTTGTCGGAAAATACTTCATCGGCCTGGTGACATAATGTAACTATTGAATCAACACACGAGAGTGTTAAATATTTGACACAAAAATTTTAACACAAACTGTTGTGTTAAATTTTACAAAATCTTTTTTACTGTGTATATACTTAAATATATATTTTTGCCTCCATGAAGCAAATAATTTTATTTCTAATATATATGTTCACATATATTCACGCATACATTCTGCCATATATGCGTAAATATATTCTAACATATATGCATAAATATATTTTAACATATATGCATAAATATATTTTAACATATATATTCCCAGATAACAAAAGTGCCCGCACAGTGCGTGCAGAATGGCGCGCACGCGGTGCGGATCAGTCCGCACCGCGTGAGTTCAAATCACCACGCAGATGTGTCCTCCATGGAGACGCATATGGGTCGCTCACCGTGCGTCGCACGCGTGCGTGCACCATGCGATCACGCGGTGCGAGATCATTGAGGGTTTCAAAACGCGGCGCGTGAAGAAGTAGGGTTAGGTTTCGCTTTTAGAAAATGACCGTTGTATATCAACGTGGATCTACTTACCAGAAGTTGATCAGAATGCAACTGCTTAATAGACTGCTCTTTCCATGAAAACTAGTTGAACCAGGAGATGAATTCGATGAAACGAAAGCACTACAGATATCATTTATCAAACAAGCTCTGAGTAATACGTGTGTCTCGGCACGAAGATGACGGACGAAGTCAAACATATTTGAATCAAACCAGCAACTATCATATGTTCATTCGAACGCACATGTTGGTGCGGGGGATTTTGAATACAATGATTGTTATAGTAATAAATTATTTTTTGATCAATAATTGTACTGAAATAAATTGGTATTGAAGATTAATAGAAATATGCAGTATCAAATTCGTTTATACAGAATTTCAATTTTTTAGATTAATAATTTCGTTTTTATCAATAATTTTTATATTTTTCACTATTTGATCAGTTCAAAAATGTCTTTCTATTATTTTACCATATTATATATGTATAAGTACAGTGCGGATTTTCAAAAATTTCTATATTTTGACACAGCTGATATAATATTCAAAAACCGCATTAGGGCTATTGGTGATTGCACTGCGCCTGCATATTGTCCGCATTGCGGGGCCGCACTATACCAGCATCTTGTGAACGCACGTGTGATAGCATATCGCGACTCAAATCACTCGCACTTAGCCCTCCATCACATTGCCGTTAGCGAGTGCCTGGGGCCGTGATGCGTTTTCGCATGCACTCCGTGACGCGCACACCGTGCGGGCAACGTGCGATCGCACGTTTGTTATCTGGGTTGAAATATATTTTTGACATATACGAATCGGCGAAATTTCATATGGTTTTCATATAAACTTTTATATGTCACGTATATTTTTACATATATTTTCAAGTACATTTTAAATATATTTAAAAATATACGTCACATACATATTTTTTCGGTGTGGGTACGAGCAAGGTCAAGTTTTTTTCTTGATGTCGGAGACGTGTCAACGTAATGACCCAGCAAACACAGAACTGCCGAAATTATAATGGCCCAGCACTGGCAGTGCTCGCAATGTGCTGGTGTAGGCTAGCCTTTGCTGCGCCACTACATGTAAAATAGCGGTATTTCGGTGAAGTTTTACCAGTATCCAACCATTGATGGAACGGTATTGGTTACCAACTACTGATTTCCTGCAGGGCATTTTGCATCTTGCCAGAACCGACTTGCCATCACTTGGCCGTTTTCAAACACACTTGCATCTGTATCTTAATAGCCGGGCATTGGTAATTCCGGCACTTTTCTACCGGCATCCGGTCGTTGATTCGCCGGCGTACATAGTATAAGCTTTTCTGCTGACTGCAGTATTTCTAACACTTCCACCGAATTTACCGGAAAAAGAATTTTTCTATGCAATCGAATAAAAGTATATACTATTTAATCATCAGAAATCTTCGAAGTCACCGTGAAATTTTGCTATCATTTTTTTTTTTTTTTAAGCACATATTGATGTAAATCCTCACAAATCAAAGTTTACCTATTGAGTCAAAAAGTGTTGAGTATTGCACCAGGCGACGTTTGGGTGTAGATCAACACTGGACATCAGACGATCAACGTAGTTAAGGCCCATCCCTAGTCGCCCACCTCCTTTTGGTCGAAATGTGTCACATTTCGATTATTATCAGAGCCCAGGCTTAAAAAACGCAAAAAATGCCAACTTAGCGCAAATTCTATTTCAATTCCGAATACATACGTCCAAAAAAATGTTCGTTTCGTGCGAAAATAGAGTCTACAGATGGTTTTTACATTGTTAAAAAATTATTCGAATTCGATTTCCTCGGCGAACAATGTAAAAACCATCTGTAGACTCTATTTTCGCACGAAACGAACATTTTTTTGGACGTATGTGTTCGGAATTGAAATAGAATTTGCGCTAAGTTGGACTTTTTTGCGTTTTTTACGCCTAGACTCGGATAGTAATCGAAATGTGACACATTTCGACCAAAAAGAGGTGGGCGACTAGGGATGGGCCTTAAGCAATTTTAACTGCAGCCAGAATTCGGATGGGTGACCCACATGAATACATCTAAAATTAGTCTTGGAATAGCTAATTTCTAACATCCTGGGAATATGAACTTTGCTCTACCGCTCGAAAAAGAATCAAATATTAGTGAAAAAAATATTTTTTGTCCGGATAATATCGAAAATAAAAAAAATCGGATGATCGGGTCATCGGCTGATCAATATTGGGCTCTTGTTGGGCCATTGACGACTGCCCGACAACCAATTTGGGCCATTGCTGGCCCTGCGCTGGCCAACCGTTGGGCCGGTATAACACTGCCGGCACTGGCCCAGTTGTCGGCCACTGTGACACCAGGGTACAGGGCCATCACAAGTCTTCCGGCAGCGGTTCGGCAACTCAAGTACCCATAGAGGAAAGTACGACGGGCCCAGCTTGGCCCAGGCTTGGCCCAACTCTGTAGAACTCTGGCCCAAGCTTGTAAACCAGTCTTGGCCCAGCCTTGGTAGAAGTCTGGAATGATAATCTCGGGCCAAGCTTGGATACCAAGACTGGCCCAGACTTCATTGCCAATACTGGGCCATGCTTGGTTGCCAGGATTGGCCCATTCGTGGTTGCCAGAACTGGCCCAAATTTAATTGCCAAGAATGCGCCATTAGTTTAATAATAATTAAATAATGAAGTAAATAATTTTTTGATTATTCGTATAATTATGTGATATTTATATTACATAAAGTTTTTCCAATAATCTTGAAGATCATTTTTTGGTTACATTGAAGTCTGTTTTCCAAAATTGACAACAGACTAAACACAGGCTAGCCTGATACTTAGAAAGATGTAAATTTCTCTCTGAATGATGCCTCGATATTCACGAGTACTATTGACGTTGGGATGTTACTTTACTTGTGAGAAAGATTTTCTGAGCGCTCGGAGGTTTTGGACCGGCGCGAACCTCAGAGATGGCGTTGGCGCGCTTCGGCCTACCTTACGAAAACGTTACACACGACAACACAATTTCGAGAATATTAATAAGTTTATTTTCATACAAAGAAACGCGCTTATGCCTCCGCAAATTGACTTTCATTTCGACCGTCACGCACCGCACAAATCTTCCAAAAATCCTCGTTAAATGCTAGTCTTAAGCTACAGCAACGGCTCATGCTAGGTTACCCATCCTTGGGCCAATCCCGGCTCGCCATTAAATAGCCAAAGCTGGGTCTCCCAGTCTTAGTCCAAGAATGGGCAACTACAGGAACGGCCAATGCTAAGTTACCTATCCTTGGGCCAATCTCGGCTCGCCATTGAATGGCCAAAGCTGGGTCTCCCAGTCTTGGTCCAAGATTGGGTAACCATAGGAATGGCCGAACATGGGTTAGCCAGTTTTGGCCCAAGGTTGGCTAATCATAGGAATGGCCAAGGTTGAGTACCCAGTTATGATCCAAGCATGGGCCAATATAGGGACGCCGAAGCTGGGTTCCCGGTGCTGGGCCAAGCCTGGCCCCTTTGTCCAACTCTGGGGACTCCTGCATGGGTAATCTAGCGGTGGACAGAGGTACCAAACGTTCGGTAGTTCTGTTTTACCGCGGTGCAAGGCACCCGGCCGTGGCCTTGAAACGTTTCACTTCACCTTAATAGATATGTGTGAAAATAAGTAACAAAGTCATAGGGATGTTTGATTTGGCTGTGTTCAGTCCTGAGTGCCTAGGGGCCATTCAACAAATACGTTCGCTTTTTTGGACGATTTGAGACCCCCCCCTCCCCTATGTAACAATGGTTCGTTTGACTAGACCCCCCCAAAATAATACGTCACAAATCTCGACCCCCCCCCCCCCCCCCCCCCCCGGCCTTTATTGCCTTTTTTGGTCTATCGATCCATAATTCGATCTATTTCTAAGATTTGCCTTTCGATGTCACTTGGCATTAAATAGAGATAAAAGAGATATTTAAAAGCAGTCCTTTATTTCTCACTTCACTTTAACAAAATTCTCGTGCCAAAACACGAATTCTATACATAAAAACCGAACGTCACATTTTGCCCCCCCCCCCCCCCCCCCCCCCCCCCGTGACTTGTAACGTCACATCAACCTCGACCCCCTCCCCCCCCCCTAAAAGCGAACGTATTTGTTGAATGGCCCCCTAGTTACTTTTATGGCTGTGTATGTATCACAGCAACCACCTGTTCTCCTCCCAGTACCTCACCGCATTTAGTAGAGTACAGTCGCACAATTGTAAATAACAAGTATTAGCCCGAAATATAATAAAACGTGAACTGTTAAGTAGAAATATATTCATTTACTCCAAATCCACCTCATTACAACTCCATTTCCAACAATATGATCATATCTGGGCATTTTTTCCGTATTTACAGCTGCAGGTATTTTCATTCATAATCATGCATGATCATACATAACGTCATATGAGCTCATATATAATCATATATGGATAGATATGATCATATCTGAGCATTTTTTCCGTATACAGCTGCAGATATGATCATACATGACGTCATATATGAGCTCATATATATAAACATACATGAATAGATATGATCATATCTGAGTATTTTTTTAATGATAATCTTTCACTACAGCTTTAGATCCGATCATATATAACCATGTACGATCATATCTGAGCTCATGCATGATCATGTATGATCATATCTAAGCTCATGTATGATCATATCTGAGCTCATGTATGATCATACATGAACATATATGATCATATCTGAGCATTTTTTCCCGGGATGGTATAGTTTTTTTCACAGAATCTGAAAGAGCGTCAGATTCTACATTAAAAACACCCGAACAGATATGTTTTAAAGTTGATAGTTTATGAGATAAGAGCTGGGCAAGTTGAGTCAAAATAAGAAGTTCAATTTACTTGAATACTGTTCTTAAGTTTTTTCGAAAGTATCTGAGATACTTTTCTACTTGGAGTTGTCAAGATTAGATATCTCGGTCAAATAAGTTGAGGTCAATAAATTTTATTAATAATGTTATCATCATTACTGTCATTTCTGCCTTCAATCAGTTTGTACCAACTTGTAATTTTTATTTTCCACAAAAAAGTATCTCAGACACTTTCGAGAAAACTTAAGAACAGTATTCAGGTAATTTGGACTTACTCTTTCGGCTCAACTTGCCCAGCTCTTATCTCATAAACCATCAACTCTAAAAAATATCTGCTTAAGTGTTTTTAATTCAGAATCTGATGCTCTTTCAGATTCTGTGAAAAAAACTATACCATTCCATTTGAAAAAACCAAGTTGACCTTCACCGCAGCTCAGCGCCTCCACCTACAAAATATATGATTGCACCATATCCTTTCCCCCTCGATTTCCTATAAGTTTTGTCTCAGGTGTTTCCCGTTTCTTGCTTGGTTTTGGAGTTATCAGCCTGGGGCGATTAAAAAAAATCACCCTATATATAGAAGTTTCTGAAATTTTCATGCATGTTATTATAATATGTGTGTATATATTGTAAATGTATTAGGTATAAGTCTCTCGGTCTAATTTATAAGTGTGTTGCGCGATACTCCTATGTAGTTTGTGTACATATGTATATACCCGATGTGTTTGTCCATTCAGTACGTGTGACCTCTACTTCCTGATGATACTGGTGTTGGTGATAGCCTCGGCTCGTTCCCTTTTTTTTTTTTCCAACGGAAAGTCATAATCTTTCATATGGTCCGTACGAACAACTGATATTCTTCGTGACGACTAGTAGAACGATTATTTCAAACTTTCATATTCTTTTTCTCAATATCTGAAGATGGAGTGTTTTTAGTAAATTAAAAATTTACGTCTATTTTCAAAAAATAAAAAAATTATTACCAATACAGTGTGAAAGAAACAACAACAAAAAAGTAATACGTTACTGTAAAATCTGTAGTTACCCAGGTAGAAAATGAACATTGAAACTAGCTTGCATCAAGCTAGTTTTGTAAGTGTTAGCTAAGAACTAGCTTACTAACGAACCTTAGTGCAAGGCTGATCGGTAACGCTCCAAGTCGCTAATAGCAAGCTTACCGTTTTAGCGTGCATAAACATTGGTAACTTAGCTAATTTCAAGATAGGGAACGAAGCTTATTTCTAGCTTGTAAAGATTTGGTATGTCAAGTCTCATAATAATATACTGTTTTACAAAGAAAAATTTTTATTTAATAATTTTTTCTGGCATTTAACATTAAATATAATATTGGAAAACTTCTTTTTATCTCATTTTCAGTTTTTTTTTTTCCTTAATATATTTTATTCGTATGTGACTTCATCCACTTCCTCCCTCTCTTGTATTTCACGTGATTTCTTCTCTGTAACGTCCTTTTTTCCTTTCTTAATTTCATCACCTTTTAGTTTTTTAAGTTTTTCTCTTTCATCTTTTTTCTGTGTATTGGTTTTTTTCTTCTGTCTATATTATCCCCCTTTTCATCTTCCATCTCATCACTATTTGTGTTGAAATGAATTCAACAATGAAAACTTACCCTTTTGGTAATAATTTTTTTAGTATTCATTTTTTATGAATCTCTAGAGTATATATGTAGGTGTCTAGATCTGTCGATACAACCGTGCTTTTACTTAAGGGGGGCCTATACTGAAATTTGGGAAAAAATACTTTTTTATTTTTCAAAAGTGTAGAAAAGGTCCAAATGAAAAAAGCCTACGTTACGTTGTATATGATGCTAGTATCTAGGTTTAGAAAAAAATTCAATTTTCTGCCATGAAAGTGTTGACGCAGGGAACTTTTTGCAGAATCTTGCAACGCAGCGAAGCAAAGTTTCTGCAAGAAGTTCCCTGCGTCGACACTTTCATGGCAGAAAATTGAATTTTTTTCTAACCCTAGATACTAGCATCATATACAACGTAACGTAGACTTTTTTCATTTGGACCTTTTCTACACCTTTGAAAAATAAAAAACTATTTTTTTCCAAATTTCAGTATAGGCCCCCCTTAACAAGAATCATATGTTTAAGGGGGTGCATAGACCTTTAAAATAATTTTTTTCAAATCACTACTACGCTTTGAGAAAACATTCTAGTGACTTAGTTTTTCTACAGTTGATTAGTGCTATTTTGATACATAGTTCATGATTTTTCCAGATTTTAGGTCCTCCGCTGAACATAGATTCAGTCCATCGAAGAAAAAGCAGTTGTTGTAGGTTACAGGCTGCTGCGTTGGATGAAATTTCTTCAACCTTTGAAGAAATATTCTGTATGAATGTAATTTCGGACCAAACCAATAATATTTGATGAATTTTTTAGACATAGAAATTTTTGGTTTCAAAACATTTTTTCCAATTCGATGGAAAAATAATTGTTACAATCAAAAATTTATGTCTAAAACTTGAATTCATCAAATATTATTGGTTTGGTGCGAAATTACATTTATACAGAATATTTCCTTAAAAATTGAAGAAATTTCATCCAACGCAGCAACCTTTACCCTACGACAACTGCTTTTTCTTCGATGGACTGAATTTATGTTCCGCGGAGGACATAAAATCTGGCAAAATCATGAACTATGTATCAAAATAGCACTAATCATCTGTAAAAAAAACTGAGTCACTAGACTATTTTCTCAGAGCGTGGCAGTAATTTTAAAAAAAGTATTTTAAAGGTGTATGTACCCCATTGAGGCCCATCTCTAGTCGCCCACCTCCTCTTGGTCTTTGCATGAAACGAACGTTTTTTTGGACAAATGTGTTCGGAATTGAATTTGAATTTGCGCAGCGTTGGCCTTTTTTGCGTTCTTGACGCCTGGGCTCGGATAATAATCGAAATGTAACACATTTCGACCAAAAGGAGGTTGGCGACTAGGGATGGGCCTCAACCTCAAACTTGTTATTCCAATGATCACTGTTATGTCATTGAATATGGTCCAATATTCAATGTCACTTGTTTAAGGCATAATTAGCGTGCTAGATATGAGGTTGTAACTACTAACAATATCAAAAAGTAATAATAGTAATAAGTAATAAGTAATAAAAAGTAATCAGCGTTGAAAGACCGATCCTGATGACCGACACTGCCTGATTGATACACAATATACTATGAAAAGTTGACTTAGTAAAATTATCCAGCAGCTACCTTAGTTTCCACGTTCATTTTAAGGCCTGTATTCAGCTTGGATGTATAACCTTAATTTAAGCTATACATCCAAGCCAAACGATGAATCTCAAAATATTCGTGAAAAGTTATCTACCCAGATAACAAAACGTGCGGACTCATGGCACCCGCACGACGTGCAACGCGATGTGTCTGCACAAGTTCCGCATGATGATAGCACAACGTGAGAATTCAGAATGTGACCTCACGGTGGTCGCACTCGGTCAGCTCAATGTGCCGCATAGCGTGCGACCATCATGAGTGCGCATAATCCTCCCATGGTGACCGCACTCGAATAGCACAATGAGTAGCATAGTGTGCGGTCATCATGAGTGCGTTCTGATTAAGCGTTGTCGAGGATTTAGAATAAATCTATAACCCGCCGCTCTATCGTTCTGAAGTAACTGAATTCCGAAAGGTATATTATATAAAATTTTGTGTAGAATTCAACGAAATTGAAGGAGCGGCATTTGAAGTACACATAGTATATAATATATATTAAATAATATTATATTAATATAATATATAATATATAATATATACCCAGATAACAAAATGTCCGCATGATGCTGGCATGGGGAGTGCACGACGTGCGGATTAAGTGCACGTCGTGCTGTCACTGTTGCGACATATGTGTCCTCATATGCGCCGCATATGCGGCGCACGTCGTGTGACACGCGCGTGTCGACACACTGCATATTGCTTAGTTTCGAGCAAAAAAAAAGAACCAAAAAAAGAAGTTTGCATCGGTCTTTATGTACGGAATCATCTCGTGGAAGATTTTGAGTAGTATCACCTTTGAATTTATTTCCGAAAAAACTTCTGTTCCAGACCGCGGCACGAACCTGGTTTGTAGAATCTCTCCTGCTGTGAATCCGGCACGCTGTCCACTCACCCACGACGCACAGTGGGGCAGAATCCAATATTTCCGGACATATTAGCAAAAGTTGACGAATTTCAGAAACGAAAAATTGTGATAATGTATATAATTAATAGTTGGCATAGGTTCAAAAGTATATTGCAATCTTTTTTTTTTTTTTTCAACATCAAACCTAGTTTGTGTACCTATAAACTAACACCTTTTATTCACGTCTCGAAATGTTTGAATTTGGCTCAGGTTAAGAAAATCGTCAATCAGACAATTATGGTCCAATTTAAAAAAACCGAAGATATTCTGAAAGGCGCGTCGATGACAAACACAAAAAAAAAAAGTTTGTATCAATTATTAATTAATTAACATCATTGATATAAAAATCATTTTTTATGTAAAATCACCGGAGATTTTAACAAAATTTCAGTTTGACATCAAATATTTTGAGTGTGCCAAGCTGTGCCAAGTAACTACGAACGAATATTTGTTTATTAACTATCTGATCATGAGTACACCAAGTTTCGCCACCAACTTGTACCAACTACGTTCAAAATCAACGTTTTTCGGTTCGTAATCACTCGAAAAACGATGCCCACGGCGCGGCATAGCAGTGGTCCGGTTTGATTTTTGAGAGGCTCTCATGAATTCTGTGAAATAAGATATCCTAGTACGTCGGGGCTACTGTTCACGAGTTCTGAGCCGGAATTTCCAAAAAACAAAATGGCGGATCCACTATGGTGAACCAAGATGTCCAAAAACATGGGCGATACACATGAAACCGGGTATGCAGTAGTATCTCAGGTCGCTGATTACGAATGTGTTCCCAAATTCGAAAGAATTCAAAATGGTGGATCCAATATGGGGGTCAGAATTGATAAAAAACTGCCTCATGTAGATAAAAAATTCTTTATTTTGAACAAACATTTTGTTTAATTTTTTATTTTTTTTTTTATTTTTGTACTCCTTTATTGACAACTCCGAGGTTTGTCATGAACGGAGCTAGTAACGCTGGTAACCTAATCATCGTTGTCGTCTGCCTCATCCTCGTCTTCATGTAAATCTTCCATAATTAATAAATCTATTGCCTGTGGAAACAGTTTCTTTTCTTTCCTTTTTTGAATTCTTCTGAGGCTAGAAATGTACGGATCCGAAGAAACGAGAAGACTGTGTAAAACATCAGTATTTGTAGCAGTTCTTGAGCATTTTCTTGTATTGAGCTCTCTACTTTTTTTGAAATCCTTATTTCGCGCCTCTTGAGCTTCTTCAGAAAGCTTGCCGATTGGTACGCATAGACTTTTGAGTATATCTGCACCGTGTATCAAGATTTTATGAACAGTGGCTGACATATAAAACCATGGGTATAACTTCACGTACAGCTTAGCTGTCGCTTGGGTGTATGCATCGAATTTTTCCACATTAATGTCTCGTCCGGATGATATTGCCTGTAAAATAACAGCGAATCTCTCTACTAAATCTTTACTTAACCCTGTAATTTGTGCGGTCTTAGTAGGATTTTCAAAGAACTTTCGCGCGGTGTTACCATCGTTGGTCGTTCCTGCTCCTTGCTTTACAATATCCACTTTGAGACCCATTTTGGCTTTGAACTCCGCTTGAATCCTCTCTTTTTCATCTTTTTTCATCTCTTTCTGTTCCACCGATCTTGCACTCCATGATTTGAATGATTTATTATAGGATATATGTAATAGGCTCTCAAAACACCGAATCCATCCATGAAGTGTCGACATGCCATATTTATAATATTCGTTGGTAGCGGTTCTCTTATAAATATTTTTCAAATCATTCATTTCCGTTGGTTTCGCCTGACAAATATAACATTTCATCGCTGATTTATTTTCGCACACTGCATTTACGACCTTTCCATCTACCATACTCATTATCATGTAATATTTGACGTTAATTTTTTTCGAACCAATTAAACATGTTGTAACAGCAAGGGTATCAATTTCTTGATTAATGTCACGTACTTGTTGTTGGATGAGTGCTGTATTTTCTTGGACGAATTGGAACTGTATGGGTCTACAATAGTTGGTGGATGATGGAGTAGTATTCTCCCACAGCACAATTTCGTTCTCATCACGTAATACGAGTGGAACGATGTTGATCATGAAAATACTAGAATCATCGTCTGTCGCATTATCAAATTTCTGCTTGTACTGACTTTGGCCTGATGCTCCATCACACCCCCATTTCGTTGTGAGAATACAATACTCAGAATTTATGTCACTTTCATTGATCAATTTAGATATTCTAGATATTGTTATATTTGATGAATTCACCCCTATATATTACTTTCATACGATCTAGATCAAGTAGTCTATATGATAAAAGACATCTCTCAAAATATATGAATCGCCGTTGCCGTATCAATAAGTATTATTGTAAAACAAATTAGTCTGTCTTTAGCCTCGTACTGAAGCAGACCTGTATTTTCTGAATACATAAACCTTTTGCCCAATTGATTATATTTCATCTGATTCACTTTATTTCCCTCGGGAATCCATAAATATTAACTTATTATTACAACAAATATTAAAAATATTACATTGGTGTCAGAAGTGGGATCTTACCGGGATCGATAAAGTGAATTTTTGAAAGAGAGTTCGTGATTGTGAAAGGATTTAAAAAAAAGAATTTAAAAAAAGAAACGAAATGTCTCGTCGACGAGAACCTCAACAAGCTCCAGCACCTCAGCCCCAGGTTGATATGATGGAACGTTTATTACAAGTTATGGCTGCACAACAACAAGCAAGCCTAGCTGCTCAAACTGCTCAACTTGAAGCTAATTTAGCAGCACAAACAGCCCGTGAAGAACGCGAAATTATAACAAAACGCGAAGAAAGAGAGGCTAAACGAGAGGAAAGAGAAGCTGAACTATTAGCAAAAAGAGAGGAAAGAGAAGCTGAATTATTAGCGAAAAGAGAAGAAAGAGAAGCTGAACTATTGGCTAAAAGAGAAGAAAGAGAAGCTATTCTATCAGCACAGAAAGAGGAGAGAGAAGAACGCCGAGCTGAAAGAGAGGCGAATTTAGCAGCTCAACGAGCTGACAGGGAAGCTAATATGGCAGCCCAACAAACCACCATGTCCCTCCTTATGAGACGTCTTGAACCTCAAGACGTAGTCTCACAAACTTCGACTCCCCGACGATCCCCAGTGAGAATCGAGGAAATAATTGAACCCACAAATATACGGTCTGTACAAAACTATGGGGAAGAAGAACCTTCCCCAACAATACGTAGACCTCGTACGGGTGGAGCGGCAACTTTTACGCCACACACCCGTACTGTAGCTCAAAGCGACCGAATTGGAGGTACAATTCGGGATGCACGAGGCGTAGAAAATACTAATTATATGGCTGGTGACCAAAACGTAGATAATACAACCAATAATCTTCCTCTCAATTTATCTCGCGCCGGGAGTAGTCGCGATAAACAGATCAACGATACAATTATTACTCGTAATGAAGGTTGTACTGAGTCAACAAAAAAATCGTCAAACCTTAAAGTAAATTTCTTCGACGGATCAATTCCTTGGGCTGATTATGAACGACAATTTCAAATAATTGCAAAAGTAAACTCTTGGTCTTCTATTACTAAGGCCGGACAACTTGCAGGTAGCTTAAGAGGTCCTGCCTTGGCTGTTCTATCAGCTCTTGCTGATTCAGATATTGAAAATTACGATAAACTCAGCGCAGCCTTACGTTTGAGATTCGGAAATCAACTTATATCAAAACTATCTTTAACTCAATTAGACCTTAAAAGACAAGCTAAGGAAGAAGGTCTTGCCTCACTCGGAGTAGAAATAGAAAGATTAGCTAGAATAGCTTTACCCAATTGTGATGAACCTACTAGAGACATGTTAGCCTGTAATAAATTCATTAATGCAATAACAGACCCAGAGTTGAGACATACTCTTAGCCTGACAGGACCTTCTTCTGTACAAGAAGCGGTCATTAAGGGTCTAGAAATTGAGGCATTGACTAAACATCATTTAGGAGTAGGAAAAATTAGACAAATTGAAACAGATAAAATTCCTATTATCCCTATAAAATCAAACGATTCTGAGAAAACTACTCCCAGGCAGCAAAATAATTATAACAGAAATAATAATAATAATTACAACGTAAATAACGGAGGCAGATCTCCACCCGTGTGTAAATTCTGCCATAAGATAGGTCATGTAACAGATAAATGTTTCTCATTAGAAAAAAGGAATAATTCAATTAATGATAATCTTTCGGATTCTCGGACGTCTTGGCGAAAAGACGACGAGAAAAATAATTATTCAAATCAGACTTCCTGGAGGGATAGAGATCCCTCTTCAGATTCACAACCAATAACCTCAAAAGAGTAGGTTCTAATGATTCAACGGAACTTAAAACTTTTTATTAATAGTCCTAGTTCTATCCAATTTTTAATAGAAAAAGTGTTACGTAAATGTTTTAAATGCGACTACGATCGTTTATCTTCCAATTCATTATTTATTTTCAATCGATCTAACTTTTCTTTTATTTCATTAGCGTGATAGCTATATAAGAGATCTGAGCGGAAAATCTGCATATAGGTTATGTTTCAGTTTACAAACATTAACCCAAGTTTTTCCAGCTCCCGATATTCCGATAGTAGGATATTCTATTTAAATGACGAAATGATATTCTGAGACGAGAAGAAGGAAGCCTAATTCATCCCATCCTGACCTATTATTCCGGTTTCCTCACTTCTATTCAGATAAGATCGTTCCAATTTATATTTATAACATTTATTTAATAGAATAATTTAATTTATTAATTTATTATATTTGAAATAATCTATCTAATATCAAAAAGTTTAATTTATCATTTAAAAAAAAAAAATATTTAAAAAGGAATTTATAATTTTGATTTGAATAATTTTATTTATTAATTTATTATATTTGAAATAATCTATCTAATATCAAAAAGTTTAATTTATCATTTGAAAGAAAATATTTAAAAAGGAATTTATAATTTTGATTTAAAAGAGATTTGAAAGGAATCTATAATTTTGAAGAGTTTTTAGAAGAGAAACTCATATTTATGACCTTATTATTTCGAGAGAATAACATTTGTCCTCCCATTTAGGTCGTTATGATTTATTTCGAAGAGGTTTGGAGTTGGATCTCCTGGAGTTCAGAATCGGACTTTCCGTTCCAGTCTTTGGTCCTTCTACCCCTCCAACCCCTTCCTGTTCCAGTATTCAGGACTTTCTTCATAATGACCAAGGAATTCTTCGCCTTGTTCCTGAGTTTCTACTTTTATTTCCTGATTCCTGTCTACTGATCCTGTATTCCTGAGTTTCTACTCTTGTTCCTGGTTCCTGTTCTTGAAGATTTTTGTAAAAACCCATGTTGTGAAATTAAGTTAGACTATCTTTTTAGAGGTTTTCTGTGGTTTCCCTACTAATAAGAAGACGAATGTCAGATAGTACTTAGGAAAATTTTTAATTATTTGAGCCACAGCTCCGATTTTCCTAAATAGAGCACATAGATTTTATGATTCAAATATTGACTTGCTAATCCTTATGATGATTTTAAATAGACAATTTTTATTATATTTACCTTACGAGTCGGGTCGACTCTTTCACTAAGGGGGGAGTAGTGTTATATTTGATGAATTCACCCCTATATATTACTTTCATACGATCTAGATCAAGTAGTCTATATGATAAAAGACATCTCTCAAAATATATGAATCGCCGTTGCCGTATCAATAAGTATTATTGTAAAACAAATTAGTCTGTCTTTAGCCTCGTACTGAAGCAGACCTGTATTTTCTGAATACGTAAACCTTTTGCCCAATTGATTATATTTCATCTGATTCACTTTATTTCCCTCGGGAATCCATAAATATTAACTTATTATTACAACAAATATTAAAAATATTACAATATAGTATGCTCTAGCAAAGCTTGAAGCTTTATTTTCGCACATGTGTCAGTTATTTTCACAGCATTTTCGTCCGGATAGCAGTCAATTTTTGCTTTTTGAATTTCTTTATACGAAGGGTATAAGTTCGCATTATTTGAAATTGCTCCGAATCTAATAGAATTGTACTGATTTCTTGTTAATTTACAGTCCGTATAGAGAGCCAAAGCTTTTTCTTTTGTATAGGGCTGAATGAGGGGTACTTTCTTTTCACAGTGTTGGCGTACATCGTGAACTTCACTGGCATTTGCAGTGCAAATATGATCGACAACTTTCGAAGCATCAACATGACCTTCCGATCTCAATTTTTTTTTTTGCGGCATACGTTAAAATTTCCGTAGAGTACGTTCGAAGAGGCTCAGTCCGTCTCCGTTTTTGCCTATCTGTGCACTCACTAAATGGTTTTTCCATAGGGCCTGATCGAGTCTGTTTTCGCTGATGTTTCTCAATTTCCATACTCGCTTGTGCACCATTCTCTATATGCTTTCTCACTGATTTTACCCTTTTCTCAATCGAGCTAAAATCCTGGAAAGTGAATTCTTTATCCAGCCAAGCTACATACTTTTGTTCAAAATACCGTTTATTAAAATGACATCCATTCATTCTGTTCTTCAAGTGAGAAACAAACGTTCGTAATGATTTCGCAACAGTAAGACGATCGCTTTCTGGTAATGTGCGACTGACAACCTCAACGATTTCTCTGATAAATTCATCCGGATTTTCAAAACTACCATTGTTCGAATAGAAATATTTGTATAAATCCTTGTTTTTTTTTAGGTTATCCATAACGATGGATTGACTCTGGGCGATGTTTTCGCTAAACACCGATTAATCAAGCAGCTCAATTATTTTGTTTTCATAAGGCGTCATTCAATTATTATGTAACGCTTTCAGGGGGTGGAGGGGTTGGCCAAAGCGTGACTATCGGTTGCGGAGGGGGGTGGGGGGTATCGTCAGATGTGACGTTACAGTTTTGTTTTTCATTTTAATAAACACTTCAGTAATAAAAGCATATGTCCAGAAAGCCGAAATTAAAGCCTAATCGATTATTTTCGATCGACGTTTTTGAAATCCGATTAATCGATGTTAATCTAAATTTCAAATTCGGCCTCTATTGCCTGAATCACAACTATTTTGGATTTTGAAAATTCGATTTCGGATTCGTAATCAGTGACCCCAGAAACTACGAAGTACCAGCTGACGTGGCATTCAGGTCATTTTTAGATGTTATCACCTGCCTTTTTGGACCCGCCATTTTGAAATTTGAAAATTCGATTTCGGATTCGCAATCAGAGATCCCAGAAACCCCGGAGTACCAGCTGACGTGGCATTCAGGTCATATTTAGATGTTATCACCTGAGATTTTGGATCCGCCATTTTGAATTTTGAAAATTTGATTTCGGATTCGTAATCAGCGACCCCACAAAACCCGAATTAGTGATTTTGAGTCATTTTTACGCTAATTTCAGTGAGTTATTGGAATATGTCCGGAAATATTGGATTCTGCCCCACTGTGCGACGTCGTTGTCATATTGTGGAGACTAATTGTGCTTATATACAGGGTGTTCCAGACCCCGCGACGAATATTTCACAGGGTAAATCTTGATCAAAAATGGGATCGAAATTTCCTCAGCCGATTTTTTCGGAGATGCATGGATTTTCCGTTATAATTATTTTAATTTCAGCTAATGACATGCGACTTATAAACGGCCGTTTGTCGGTGTAATCACCGCTCGGTTGTGTGCGCGTCTCTCGCCCTATTGTCGCCACGAAAAAAGTGCACACAACCGAGCGGTAAGCACACCGACGCGCGGCCGTTCGTAAGCCGCGCGTCATTGACTGAAATTGAATTAATTATAACGGAAAAGATATGCATTTAAAAAAAAATCGGCTGAGGAAATTTCGACCCCATTTTTGATCAAGATTTACCCAGTGAAATATTCGTCGCGAGGTCTGGAACACCCTGTATATATCGTGCGGCTGAGGGAACTTTTATATTGATACACTCTAAGAAAAAAATATAGTATATAGTGAAATTTTATGTAGTTGAATTTTATTAGTTTACTCAACTATATTTATGTCTGAATCAACCTTTTTCTTGTTAGTGCTACTATAAATATGTAATTGAAATAACCAAACAAAATAGCCATTCTCAATGACTAAAAATATAGTTAATTTGACCATATGAATTGTTAATCAGGCCACTATACGTTTATTGTTCAAGTCACAATTCTTGAACGGTTGTGCTAACTATATAATAGCAGTGAGTCTGACAACCGTTCTAGTGAAAACTCTTCTACCACACTTTATGTAAAATTAACTGTACAAATTTTCGGTTCAAACTCTTGATGCATGTTCGATTGACTAGAAAATATAGTTGATCATACTACGTTTTATTGATACCATTAACTTTTTGTAGTTAACATCTGATTCTGTGCTAATTCGCATATTGTGTAATTCATACCACTCTTGTATCGTATATTCAACTATGCTGCTAGAAACTGTAACGATATGTGTATGGTCAAGTACATGACTTCAATATTTTCTCGTAAGGCGGCGACCACCGCTTTCGATATTCTCGCGAGTGCCACTTATAGGAGTTGGTTAGTATATATAGAGGCGGAACATCACATCTCTAAGCGTCGCCTCATTCTTGTATTGATGATTTGTTGTTAATATGTATGTTGTTGATATATGTTTCTCCCCCTGTAATACTGATCCTATGATAAAATATGTAATCCACAGATACCAGGTACGACATTGATCATAATACCGCGGGGGACACCGCGAATTATCCACAGGCCGGCCGATCCATCGCTAACTAAGTTGATTAAAAAGCCCCCCCCCCCCCCCCCCCCCCCCCCCCCCGATCTGATATCACATTAATTTTTGGTTTTCAGTTTGAATTGTTTTTTTCGTTTGTACCCAGTACTATAAAATAAAGTTGTAATAACCCACTTGAGTAGGCATGTCAAATTGAGTTTTTTTTTTGTACTTTTCTGTCAGTGTAGTATAATTACGGTCACAATAAAGTATGTTTAATAGTAGCAGTCATTCGGTATCAATAACTATTTCAATCTGGTTCTTATCACTATTTTGCGAGTTGGGCTGCACATAGTTACACTGACGATAAAGATATTGTAACTTGCAACGATAATTTTCTAGTGAACCCGACTATATTTTTGTAGGTAATGGCAACTATAAAAAATAGATGGCGCCCCCAGTCACTTGATTTTATAGTTAAAATATGGTCAACTTAACTATATTTTTTTAAGAGTGTACTGAACTAAATTGACCTACTTGGTACATATATTTGATAATTATTATGCAGGGCCGTCTTAGGCCATGCAGGGGCCCCTGTGCACACAGAGTTTGGGGCCCTCTCAGAAAGCCAAAAAAAACGTGAGTGAAAAAATCAAAATGTACTTTTGATTAGTGACTTCATTGGTTTCGGGGCCCCAATCAGGCCGGGGGCCCTGGGCACGTGCCCCACGTGCCCTTATGGAAAAGACGGAACTGTTATTATGTCACAATTTCATCTCATGTGCATGGATAGTATTCTCAGCTAGTATTTGGCAAAGGGGTTCGGAGCAAGTGGAATAAATTGCTTGTACAGTCACACTTGGTTATCTGAGAATTTGTTCAACTGAAGATTAGTAGATTTCGATACGAGCGCGAAATGTGAGGCGTTTATAGGTGTGTCCGATGTTTTCAGCACGAACCGTAGTCGAGGCGGCAGCCGAGATGAAGGTGAGTGCTGAAGACATCGGACAACCCTAAACGTCTCACTTCGCGGGAGTATCGAACGCTATTTTTTATAACAAATGCATGAAAAAGTTGCTTGTGGGGCTCTGTTGTCAATGTAAACAACCATACCAAAAACATCGAATTGATTCAGCAGTATGCACGGAGATAGCGCGTCGACAGGGATGAATGATTATAAAATGCTCTTGTTCGCACGTCGTGCGTAACAAGAATCATGTTGTGCACGCTCGATGTGCGCAAAACGCAGTGCGCACGTTTGGCATGCAATATTGTTTCATGTTGGCATCACCTACTCAAACGTCAGAAAAGTGCCACAATATAACCACCCCAGAGCCCCAAACAAGCAACTTTTTCATGCATGCGTTATAAAAACAAATTTTTGAATTGAACAAAAAAAAAAAGGAACTGAGAGTGACTGCTAATATTTTTTTTTTTTTTTTTTTAAATCACAGATTCCATTTACAGTGATAATAACTATAAAATAAAATATTAGGCGAATTGAAGTTCTCATATACATATGGGCTTTTCCATGCCAACTGACCTGGTCGCTGACCCTCGACATTTTTGATTTTTCCAATTTTTTTTTATATGACAGTTGTCGATCAATGAGAAACATTCTCCAAATTTCAGATTTACATCTCAATCCCCCTTCGAGTTATGAATTTTCGAAAAATCAAGGAATCATTACATTTGTTCAACTTCAAATAATCGTAACTCTGGATAAAAAACCGATATCGTCATAAATAGAACGTCTTTCTCTTCGTCTTGGATTGTACTTTAACTCAAAAATAGGTAAAAGAATATGCAACGTTGATTTAATCTTTTTCATACGCTTTCAAATAAAAAAAATCAATTTTCGTCAATTTCGACCACTTCGATTTTTTTGAAAAAAAAGGTCTCGTATTCTACAGCCGAAGCCCGAATTTTTGAAACCAAAACGAAGACGGACCTCCAATTTCTTCTATTTTATTGTGATTTTTAAATATTTAAATTTTGTGTATTTCAACGATTTATTCAATGCCTTGAGTTTAATCGCTGTATTCAATATTTGGACACTTATTTGATATGGAGCTACTATCCAATTACATAGATAGACAGAAAATACAAAACATATTGAACACAGTGTGTTATAAAAATGATTCGAATGAAGCGTTCATTTATTGTTATTTTTAAGAATCTTGTGGCATTCGACCACGTTCAATTCTTGTCAATAAATCGACGTACAAATGAATTTCAGAAATCGAAATAAAATAGAAGGAATTGAAGGTCCGCCTTCGTTTTGGTCTTAAAAATTCGGGCTTCGGCTGTAGAATGCGAGAACTTTAAAAAAAAATCGAAGGGGTCGAAATTGACGAAAATTGATTTTTTTACTTCAAAGCGTATGAAAAAGATTAAACTAACGATGAATATTCTTCTACCTATTTTTGAGTTTAAGTACAATCCAAGACGAAGAGAAGGACGTTTTGTTTATGACCATATCGGTTTTTTATCCAGAGTTACGATTCATTGAAGTTGAACAAATGTAATGATTCGTTGATTTTTCGAAAATTCATAACTCGAAGGCGGATTGAGATGAAGATCTGAAAATTAGTGAATGTTTGTACACTAGAACCTCACTTATTTTACCATCAGGTATTTTACGAACTCGGCTATTTGACCGGCTCTGCTTCAGCTATTTGACGGCCTGTACCCCCACCACTTGACTGAGTCCCCTTCTTTTCAAGGCTGTGTATATGCGAAGTTCAACCGGTTAGCGTTGCGCACGGAAAGTCTGCGCAGCTTGTGACACGGAGTGGGGGCCCCTCTTCTCGTCAAATAGCTGAAGCAGCCCGGTCCCAAGTCGGTAAAATAAGTGAGGTTCTAGTGTAATTGATCGACAACTATCATATAAAAAAAAATTGGACCAATCAAAAATGTCGAGGATCAGCGACCAGGTCAGTTGGCATGGAAAAGCCCATATACAAGGTATCACAGAATTCGTATGACGGGGATTTCACAGGGTAAATCCTGATCAAAAACGGAATCGAAATTTCCTTAGCCGTTTTTTCTGGAATGGAAAAGGATTCCCGTTCTAATTATTTTAATTTCAGTCAATTGTCAAAAATGGGTTTTTCAAATTTTTCAAGGTGTATACGTCCCCTTAAGGTGCTTTCTTACGTAATTCCACCAGTCCTGAAAACATCGTGAAAAAAGGTACTATTAAACGGAATATCTCTGCCTGGGCACTGAAATCAATGAAACAAAATATGTCGCGCAATTCTGTGGACAATTACGAACACGCACGGCCCAAAACATGTCCGTTTTATGCTGAAATAGAAAAGATATGTATGAAAAACGCGTTTTTTTTTTGTTGAAATACGCGTTATTTTTGTTGAAATACGCGTTTTTCATACATATCTTTTCTATTTCAGCATAAAACGGACATGTTTTGGGCCGTGCGTGTTCGTAATTGTCCACAGAATTGCGCGACGTATTTTGTTTCATTGATTTCAGTGCCCAGGCAGAGATATTCCGTTTATTACTACCTTTTTTCACGATGTTTTCAGGACTGGTGGAATTACGTAGGAAAGCACCTTAATATAACCGCATTATTTCGATGAGTTATAATTTGCAGCATCAATTTTTTAAATATTTTCACTATAATTTTATTGTATCCCCAAATAACATGCATATATACAAAGGATGATATACAGCTCGGAAACTGATGAATATACTATGTATATGTGTACTTCAAATGCCGCTCCTTCAATTTCGTTGAATTATACACAAAATGTAATATAATATACCCTTCGGAATTCAGTTACTTCAGAACGATAAGGCGGCGGGTTATAGATTTATTTTAAATCCTCGACAACGCTTAATCAGGACGCACTCATGATGACCGCACACTATGCTACTCATTGTGCTATTCGAGTGCGGCCACCATGAGAGGATTATGCGCATTCATGATGGTCGCACGCTATGCGGCACATTGAGCTGACCGAGTGCGACCACCGTGAGGTCACATTCTGAATTCTCACGTCGTGCTATCATCATGCGGAACTTGTGCAGACACATCGCGTTGCACGTCGTGCGGGTGCCATGAGTCCGCACGTTTTGTTATCTGGGTAATATAATATATAATATATAATATATATATTATTATAATATTATATTAAATACACATAGTATATTCATCAGTTTCCGAGCTGTATATCATCCTTTGTATAGATGCAGGTTATTTGGGGATACAATAAAGTTATAGTAAAAATATTCAAAAAATTGATGCTGCAAATTATAACTCATCGAAATAATGCGGATATATTAAGGGGACGTATACACCTTGAAAAATTTGAAAAACCCATTTTGGACAATTGACTGAAATTAAAATAATTAGAACGGGAATCCTTTTCCATTCCAGAAAAAACGGCTAAGGAAATTTCGATTCCGTTTTTGATCAGGATTTACCCTATGTGAAATCCCCGTCATACGAATTCTGTGACACCTTGTCCTTGTATATGGGCTTTTCCATGACAACTAACCTGGTCGCTGACCTCGACATTTTTGATTGGTCCAATTTTTTTTTTTATATGATAGTTGTCGATCAATTACAAACATTTACTAATTTTCAGATCTTCATCTCAATCCGCCTTCGAGTTATGAATTTTCGAAAAATCAACGAATCATCACATTTGTTCAACTTCAATGAATCGTAACTCTGGATAAAAAACCGATGTGGTCATAAACAAAACGTCCTTCTCTCCGTCTTGGATTGTATTTAAACTCAAAAATAGGTAGAAGAATATGCAACGTTAGTTTAATCTTTTTCATACGCTTTGAAGTAAAAAATCAATTTTCGTCAATTTCGACCCCTTCGATTTTTTTTTTAAAGTTCTCGTATTCTACAGCCGAAGCCTGAATTTTTAAGACCAAAACGAAGACGGATTCCTTTTGGTTCCGTTCAATTCCTAATATTTTATTTCGATTTCTGAAATTTATTTGTATGTCGATTTATTGACAAGAATTGAACGTGGTCGAATGCCACAAGATTCTTCAAAATGACAATAAATGAACGCTTCATTCGAATCATTTTTATAACACACTGTGTTCAATATGTTTTGTATTTTCTGTCTATCTATGTAATTGGATAGTAGCACCATATCAAATAAGTGTCCAAATATTGAATCAGCGATTAAACTCAAGGCATTGAATAAATCGTTGAAATACACAAAATTTAAATATTGAAAAATCAAAATAAAATAGAAGAAATTGGAGGTCCGTCTTCGTTTTGGTTTCAAAAATTGGGGCTTCGGCTGTAGAATACGACCTTTTTTCAAAAAAATCGAAGGGGTCGAAATTGACGAAAATTGATTTTTTTATTTGAAAGCGTATGAAAAAGATTAAATTGACGTTGAATATTCTTTTACCTATTTTTCAGTTAGAGTACAATCCAAGACGAAGAGAAGGACGTTTTATTTATGACGATATCGGTTTTTTATCCAGAGTTACGATTATTTGAAGTTGAACAAATGTAATGATTCGTTGATTTTTCGAAAATTCATAACTCGAAGGCGGATTGAGATAAAGATCTGAAATTTGGTGAATGTTTCTCATTGATCGACAACAGTCATATAAAAAAAAATTGGACAAATCAAAAATGTCGAGGGTCAGCGACCAGGTCAGTTGGCATGGAAAAGCCCATATGTATATGGGAACTTCAATTCGCATAACATTTTGTTTTATAGTTATTATCACTGTAAATGGAATCCGTGATTTCAAAAAAAAAAAAAAAAATGATTAGCAGTCACTCTCAGTTCCTTTTTTTTTTTTTTTGTTCAATTAAAAAATGTGTATCTTCAGTTGAACAAATTCTCAGATAACCAAGTGTGACTGTACAAGCAATTTATTCCACTTGCTCCGAACCTTTTGGCCAAATACTAGCTGAGAATACTATCTATGCACATAAAGATGAAATTTTGACATAATAATTATCAAATATATATACCAAGTAGGCCAATTTAGTTCAGTATCAATATAAAAGTTCCCTCAGCCACACGATATATATAAGCACAATTAGTTTCCCCAATATGTCCCCAACGACGTCGTGGATGAGTGGACAGCGTGCCGGATTCACAACAAGAGAGATTCTACAAACCAGGTTCGTGCCCCGGTCCGGAACAGAAGTTTTTTCGGAAATAAATTCGAAGGTGATAGTACTCAAAATCTTCCACGAGATGATTCCGTACATAACGACCCATGCAAACTTCTTTTTTTGGTTTTTTTTTTTGCTCGAAACTAAGCAGTAAGCAGTGTGTCGACACGCGCGTGTCACACGACGTGCGCCACATATGCGGCGCATATGAGGACACATATGTCGCAACAGTGACAGCACGACGTGCAGTTAATCCGCACGTCGTGCACTCCCCATGCCAGCATCATGCGGACATTTTGTTATCTGGGTAGTTACTAGCTTATTTTTCACTCTCTTTTTAAGACTTTTAATTGGCTTGGATGCCTAGCTTGAATTTAGACTATAATCCAAGCTAAGTACAAGTCTCAAAATACGCGTGGAAAATAAGCGAGCAGCTAAATAATTTTACAAGCTAATTACAATTCAACATCTTGTAATGTTTTCCATCCTAACAGCAGCCTTGCACTAAGGTTACAGAACAAGTCTTGGATGCTAAGCTTATATTAGGCTAACTGCAAGTTTCAAACTTGTCCTGCTAAGACAATTTTCTACCTGGGTAATAATTAATTTGTTTTTTCTGGCTTTGTTTATTAATAAAAAAGTTATTTTTATCCATTTGTTTATAATATATTACGTATAAAAAAAAATTGTCAAATATTGTTTTTAATTATAAAAACTTTCTGCCAACGACGACTGACTGGAATCGAAGCCATGTCAATAGCACGCGGCCGCGCGCTATACCGGCACCGCTCACCGTTCGGTGGTAAATAATTTTATATTATTTACACTAATAGCGAGCAGTGAGATTTCCTTGCAGAATATTTAACTTGAATGTATAATGCATTTAACTAAGCAAAAAAAATTTCATCATTTGAGGGAGAGTCACTTAAATTTTCATTTGTCTACTCAAAAGTTAACTAAAAATATGATAATAAATGAAAAATTTTAAGTTTTGCATTTTTTATCAAAATATAAATATTAAGAAAACAAATCCTGAAAATTTCATTGAGATATCTCTGATGGTTTTTTTGTAATCAATTTTTTAATTAAAAATCCTCAAAATTTTCATTTTCAAAAAAATTGTTGTTAAAATAAAAATTTCAAAGAACTATTTTAGGGTTTGACTGTTGGTAGTGACTATTTCATATTAAAATACATGAACTTGAATTCCATGATTGAGTGGGAAATGTTAATTATCTTCGAAATTTTTGGATTGATTTTTGTTTTAAATCCAGTTTTGTCTTATCTATGTTGTTAAAAGGTATTTTGAGAGTTTGCGGTAAATAAAAAAAGGCGGATAAGACCGCCATATACCGTTAGAAAATCATAAATTTTTAATTTCTTTCATAAGAGTTGATTTATTTATGCGCTTCAGTGACCTTCAAGATTTCTGCATCTGCAAAAATGAACTTTAGCAAGTTGTAGCTTTCGAACGGTCATTCATAGAAAAAAAATTCTATTAGAATTTTTTCTTCATTTTATGATTATCAAGTAGTGGTATTTTTTATTTACAACGAACACTATGATATTAAGACTGATAACCGGTAGAGAAATAAGAACAAAGGCCAAAGAACAGTACACCCTAATCGAGCCATATTAATTTTTTCTAAATATATCTACGGTCCGAAAAGTGAAGCATGTCGATTCTATTACCTGCTCGAATTTTGCAGCAGCTTCTTCTTTGTTATCCGGGAATTTGATCACGTTCGGAGCAATATATGTAACAGGAAATTCATAACTCGTATATATGTTGTCCGAAACAAGTTGCTAGTCCCGTTTCAAATCTTTCCGCCACATCCGTTAGGCAACATTTGTTCCCAGCAAACCTTTGAATCGAGAAATTATCGTTATTTCAAAATCCATTCAACCAGAGGTCATGAAGACGAATGGAGTTCATATTTTAAATCATTACATTCCGACTATTATCGAATGCACAGGTTTTTCTGGTTAATACATGTACATGAATATTGGAAAAGCAGATAGAAGGCAGAAATATTGTATCACAAAAAACCAGAGAAATGATGAGATATCTTTTTCTGCGGATTTATATTCTGAGCCACCATGCAGTCACATTTCACGTGGGTGAAATTTCGATTGTTCATATTCCTGCATCAACCGGGTTGCCATTGCTCTCCCAAAACGAAAAGTTTGCTCAAACTGCGTGGGCAGTAGAGATCTAATTGCGTTACAAATAGCTATTTTATGTTTAGAAAACACAATTGAAATTAACAAAAGATAAAAGTTACCTCTTCGTCCGTGTAATATTATGCACGGTTTTTCTCACGTAATCACGATCCCGAGGCCTGCTTCTTTTAAGTGTTGCAAGTACGTCATATCGTCGCTTGATGACGATGATGATTGTCAAAAATCGATGACGACTTCGGGATTATATTTGGTTTTATTTTCTTCTGCTAATAACCATAAGTATTCATCGCCACCACTCGACGATGATAAGGATAATTCGAAAATTGCTTGATCCATGGATCGTTTTTGAACAATTATTTAAAAATTAGCTTGCGTAACCTATCACAAATACACTTAATTAACGAAACATATTTTAATATTCAAGTTTCAAGCTTTACCACCATAAAACGGCCCACTTCAAAATCATCTGAACGGCACAAGTATAGAAACGGATTAAAGTCGTGATCGGCACAATTAACTATTTAGGCAGGATAAACTAATAACGATGTGAACGATGAACTTGAGTAACTTTTTACGGACAAAGTTTAATAACTACTAAAAATTATTGCAAATACCAGTTTGAAATTCTATAACCTTCAAACGGCCCGCGTCAAAAACAGATTTAAATGACTCGCGGGTAAATGTATTACGATGCAGTAATACAATGATAGAATGATATCTCACCGGTCTCCGTACGTGTAACAGCTGATCTAGGCAATCGAGCAATTTCAGTTAAAACTGGATGTGATCAGGTAAATACTGCAGATTAGTGTGCGATCGTCCTTGTCATGAGTTCATACTGCAACAAGAACAAGAGCGATACGAGAAGTATAATCCTGCCAGATCAATTCCAAATTTGTACTGGTAGAAAAAAAAAAGACAGAATTATTGAAATGATTGAAAAATGTGTAATGTGGATGATTAGATGGACGTTTTATAAATCTAATAATTTTTCTCACGTGTTATTATTATTATTAATCGCAATTAGTATTTTATTTTTTCAACTTGACGAATTCGTCTTGAATTTAAATAGCCTTGAGGAAAAGTATAGATGGGGAACTGTATGGATCTGTTAACACAATTCGACTCAACTCTTTTCCTTCACATACATTTTTTGGTATGTAATAATCAATAGTGGTGATTCAATTGGCCAGAACGTTGATTAAGTTTAATTCTGCGCCATGTATACATGGCAATGAAACACAATAGAGAATACTTATCTGATGTCAAATCGTATTATTTACAGCAGTTGGAACTTTATCTACGTGAAAAGTATTAATACCTAAATAACAGAACATGTGTATTTACCACTTTGGAATCGTCCGAAATAGTATTGTTTGGAAATAGTTATGAAGTGAATTCTGTTGAAAAATGCCTTGTAGCATAGTTGTTACGACATGAACCTGCAGTATAACGAATTTCCGAGCCATAAGAATAAGCTTTTATAAACTATTGGGGGGGGGGGGGGGGGGGGGGGGTGTAAACAATTGAAAATTTTAATCCATACAAACTTTTGAAATGTTTAATAATGTTTATCAATAAAATCGGTACGTTTTAAATTCTTTTCAAAATATTATTGCGTTAATTGTTATCCAATTCCGTCAAACATGCGTATTTCATAATAGTTCAGTTCATAACAGTTCAGTTCATAATAGAATTCTGTAGAATGTGTGTATTTTAGTGAAAATGAGTACCGCGATCTTAAATCGACACGTTTACTTCATTTTCAATAAAACGATTTGATGGAAAGAATACAAAATAGACAAGATGGATCCTGACTGTATCAGCGAAATTATCATGAAACATTTCAATCGATTATAAGCATTGTTTGTTTTGTCGGTTTCTATCTCTTTATTAGATATAGGTAGAATATATGGTATATGGTATTATTTACTCATTGTTTCGCCCCATGAGGCATTACAAGGCCTTTTTTCAACTCGGCACGGCTTTCACAATCTTATTTATTTCTAGCCCTTTAACCTACTCTTAATTCTTGATAATCTAGTCTCTCTAATCCCTGACTTTTTGGAATTATATCTCCCTGCGGAAAAACTGTATATAAAATGAAGGCGTAAACAAAAAAAAAAAATTAAATAAAGAAAAATAATCAGCTGACATATTAGCGAGGGAAAAAATAAAATAAACAAGAAAATAAAATCTCAACTGAAATCCCTCTATCCGAGGTAGTGCATACGTTATATTACTACTATTGAACTAAAAAATGAAATACTGTTTGCAATATAATTATTATTAGTATAATCACTGAAGAAAATCGTCCTTTTTGCTTCGGCTCCTACTCTCCTCGGCTTTTATGGTATACACACTCCCATCAGCACGATGTCTAATTGTAAGCTCGTGCCACTCGTCCAGCCGTTGCTCTCTCCTCTCTCTTCTGCCTCTTTTCGTGCTCGCTTTCTCCGCCTGTCCTCACTTCCCTTTTCCACTCTTGCTCTCTTTCTAACCACGACCATTTCTCTTCGTCTACCCAAACTTCTCTTCTTCCGAGTCGCACATCTCTCCCTTTTTTCCTCTCTTCTTCAGCTTTCTCTCTCAACCTATACCTCGTTGCTCTTTCCGTCCAGGTTAAGTCCTCCTCAACCCGCCACGATGCCATCCGACATATCTCCAGCGTTTTGCCCAAGACTTCGTCTCTAATCTCTGCGCTTTCCAGTCTCACTATAGTCAGCGCGTCCCCTCTGGTTCTTATTCTTCTGCTAATCACCTGGACTTCGATTTTCTTCCCCACCGCTTCTCTCAGTACGCTCTGTATTTCTATTCTTCCCTTTTCACCCTCTCTTACTATTCCTTGGATGCTCAAGTTCCTCCTTCTCATTTCTCTTTCCCGCATCTCCCGTTCCCAGTTCATCGCAAATACGCCCTGCTCCCTGTTCTTCTTAACCGTTTTGTCTTCTTCCTTGCTGTCTTCGGTTCCCCTGGAGCTCTGTTCCGCCGTCCGTTTCTTCTCATTCCTATCCTCCTTGGCCCACAGCCCCATCCAACCGTCTTCTCTTTCTCCTCTCTTTTCTTCACGAGGCTTTGTTTTTCCCTCTTTTCCCGCTATCCATTGACCATGGTCGTCCGCGAAATCCTCAACGGAGGGGGTCGACCCTTCAACCTCCCTAAGGGTCGGGCGCTTCCTATGGTTCCTTCTCGATTTCTCTTCTTCTTTTGCTTCGAGCCAATATCGTCTCTGTTCCTCCTTCCACTCTCTTAAATCGTCCCTCAACCCTCTTATCTCGTCCCTGAGCGACTTCAGTATCGCTATCGTCATCGGCGCGTCCATCCTGCTCTTCTTCACCAACAGATACTCGTCGAATATTACCTGTTTATCTTATCGATCGAGATTTTCACTCAGAATTAGCTTTTCCACCGGCTGCTATCACCGCTCTGTCCCTATTCGGCGATAATCACTTCACTCGCTTGCGTGGTTTTAATTTTTTCTCCTTCCTCTTCTTCCAGTTTCTTCCTTCACAGTTTTCTAGACCTTCGCCCGATGGAAAAAGTTTTTGTCTAATCATATATGATCATTAGACTATTTAAAAAAAAAAAAAAATTCACAGAACATTGAAAAATCGTCAGAGTATGTCTAAACAAAGACCCTGTTCAAATGTGAGCCCTTAATATTGATATTTAGAGGTGGCGCTTTTCAATTTTCTATTTCCATTTAAATAACATGAGAAATTTTTTTTCTGAACTTTGGAATTCTATTACTCAGAAGCGAACTACCTTACAGTAATAACTAAGATGGATTTTTGTAGGAAATTTAACGCTCTATAAAAAAGGTTTGAATAAAAATTTGCGTGAGGCGAGCCGTTTCGGAGTTATCAAGGCTCAATCATTGAACTGTTCAAAATAATGATAATTTCTACTCATAGACCCGACAAAATCGATTCATATAACTCAAATACCCATTATCATCAACTTTAAAACCAATATCCATAAGTTTTCAATAAAATGTTGATCAAACAATTTTATTAACCAACAATGAGTGATTAATTTCATTGATCAATAATCAAAAATACGGGTATATCATGAATAAATGATGAAATTTCATTTACAATGTATCAATAATTTATTTCAATTCTTTATAAATTTGTTGAGTCTTTTGAAAATGAGTTATATCCATTGAAGAAATTTTTTTTAAATTTAAAATAAAAATAAAAACAAAAAATGAAAACAAAATGAAAATAAAAATTAAAAATTGAATTATTGATACATTGTAATTAAAATTTATGATGAAATTTCATCATTTATTTGTGCCTACCCGTATTTTTGATAATTGATCAATAAAACTATAATCTGCACTCATTGTTGATTAATAAAAATTTTTGATCAACATTTTATTGAAAATTTATAGATATTGGTTTTAAAGTTGATAATAGTGGGTATTTGAGTTGTATGAGTCGATTTTGTCGCGTATGAGTAGAAATTATCATCATTTTGAACAGTTCAATGGTTGAGGCTTGATAACTCCGAAACGGCTTGTCTTACGCAAATTTTCATTCAAACCTTTTTTATAGAGCGTCAAATTTCCTACAAAAATCCATCTTAGTTATTGTTGTAAGGTAGTTCGCTTCTGAGTAATAAAATTCCAAAGTTCAGAAAAAAAAAATTTCCATGTTATTTAAATGGAAATAGAAAATTGAAAAGCGCCACCTCTAAATATTAATATTAAGGGCTCACATTTGAACAGGGTCTTTGTTTAGACATACTCTGAAGATTTTTCAATGATCTGTGAAAAAAATAAAATAATCGCTTTTTTTGAAACAGTCTAATAATCATACATGATTATATATAATTACACCCAGAAAAAGATTTATTTAATCTAAATAAATTTTATTTGTATATGAACCTAATAGGAAATTCATTTGCCGCAAATAAATTTTTTATTACCCACAACTAAATATATATTACCGACAAATAAATTTTATTTATGTCAAATAAATAATCTATTAGGTTCATCATTCAAATAAATCTATTCTCTGGGTGTAGACAAAAGCTTTTTCCATCGGGCGGTCTCTTTCTCTCTCCTTTCACTACCTTCGTTTGCTCTTGTCTCTTCACACTTTATCACTTCACCGTTATTCCTATTTTTCTCGTGAATCACGTCTACCTCTTATGCTTGTCTTTATTCAACTACTCCTCTCAAGTTCGCCTTCTATTATTTACCCTCTCTTAAGTTTCTGCGACCGGCTATCCACGGTATGTATGTATGTCCACTCATTGCCCCGCACCTCTCTTTCTTTTTCCTGTCAATAAACACTGCCTGATTCTGCCTTGTCCTCCTCAATTCTCCTGCCTAGTTGCCATCACCTCTACAGGGTGTTCCAGACCTCGCGACGAATATTTCACAGGGTAAATCTTGATCAAAAATGGGATCGAAATTTCCTCAGCCGATTTTTTCGGAGATGCATGGATTTTCCGTTATAATTATTTTAATTTCAGCCAATGACATGCGACTTATAAACGGCCGTTTGTCGGTGTAATCACCGCTCGGTTGTGTGCGCGTCTCTCGCCCTATTGTCGCCACGAAAAAAAGTGCACACAACCGAGCGGTAAGCACACCGACGCGCGGCCGTTCGTAAGCCGCGCGTCATTGACTGAAATTGAATTAATTATAACGGATATGCATTTGAAAAAAAATCGGCTGAGGAAATTTCGATCCCATTTTTGATCAAGATTTACCCTGTGAAACATTCGTCGCGAGGTCTGGAACACCCTGTATATTTCTGTTTACGAGCAATTCCACGTCAGAGGGGATGAAATCAATGGAAAATTTTACTTCATCACCTCGATTTTTTGGTAAATTTTTTTACGTGTTCTACGGATGAAAAAAGAGGATCTGTTCGTTTGATAAAAATATATACAAAAATATAGCACGCATTTAAAGTAGCTCATCAGCTCCATAAAATTTAAAGATTTTTGAAAACTACAAAGAATCGCCGGATAACATTATTAGTTTTTTAAACTTCATTTTTTTCTCGATTTAATGACCGTTTTAATTTTTCAAAAAATCAATTTTGAAAAATCAGGATTTATATGTGAAAATCCATAACTTTGTTGTAACTTTGTTGTGAATAAAGATTAAAATCTGAATTTTTGACTCAAAATATGAAAAAAATAATAGAAAATATCGATAGTTATTTCATGACGAATCACCGTACAGTTTCGTTCATATTAACAATAATCAGTAAAAATGGACGAGAAACAGGAACCAAAATCGACATGGCAACGTCTGATCGATCAGCTGTTACTGAAAAATCTTATAATTCTTATATTGATGACCTCTATAATTCATATTAATAATTTAGAAATAAAAACAATAACATTTAGGAATTGTTTGATTTTTATACACTCAATGACTTCAGCGGTAGCTGATGAGCTACCTTAAATATGTTATAAGTTCCCCTATCGTTTACATATTGGCTATCCGTGCACGCACATATACTACTTGAAAAATAAGTATGTATTGTGTATACGTTAAGCATGAAAAAATGCTGAGTATGATTTTAGATGGCGCTGACAGTATATCAAGAGACTCGGTAGAGTCTCGCGCCAAGTACATTAAAAAAAAAAAATTTTCAAGCGCGAGACTCAACGAGTCTATATACCCGAGAGGCAACTACCCTAACCTATACCGCGAATTAGTATCTTTGTTTTCTTTCACCTCACAACATACACGAATTAAAACTAATTTAATCCAGGATGTGGGCATGAAAAGCTTTCATTTGAGCCCTAGATCGATTAAATCGGTGTCCGGAATGCTGAGATATAATTAACTATCGATACAGATACCCCGTTTCCTCGTATAACAATTTTTCTCTTTCCTGTTCTTCAGACCAAGATTCACACTAAAACCATTCCCATAAAATCACATTTCGTCGCTAAACGCAGGACGTATGTTGTATGCTTATACACAGAACATACGTCCTTACGCATCTGGGAACATGACATAGAAGGGAAAATCCACACACAAATTCAGACCAAGATTCATCCCATTCAAACCATTCCCATAAAATCACACAGTAGAAGGGAAAATCCACACAAAAGTTGTATAGAATGGCGTTAGTTCGACAGTCACAACGTAGTCAGCGCTGGTATCGCAGACAGAAACCGTCTGCAACACTAGCAGACGCGTGTTGTCATTTCATTTCATGTTTTCGAATTCAAATCAAATAAAGAAAATAAAAGAAAGTACAAGCAATGATTAATAATAATATGAAATATGAAGGTACGAAAACTAGTGAATACCCACCAAAAGCCCCTCAGGTGCGAAAACCTTACGCCAAGTACATTTAAGTGATAGCCACTAACAAAAATGTTTCGATAGGTTAATTATTATCTTAAATCCTACGATCTTGAGCTTTTGAGGTTATGCGAATCGACTGACGTGTAAAATTCATGGTGATAAATAAAATAACAATCGTGAACGGATAATTTTACGATTAGGTTTACCTTGCATGACACAAGACTGTCAGATGACTATTATTAACTGACTATTACCTCTAAATTTTGTTCACTTATACATTGTAGATTTGGCCTATTTTCATTTATGAATGCAATTATCGGAAGAAACGTTTTTTTTTAGGGATTCCAATTATTTAGCACGTTGCCGCCTGAGAAAGTCTGACAATAGAAAATCAAGAGAAAATGTTGAAGTTGAAAAATATCAGGATAGCATAATTTGATATAAGGACGGCATGGAGCCAGACCAAGAAAGCCGAGTTCAAGCATTGCCCTGCTACGAATTCCACTTTAAGCTCTATGTTAGGCTCATCTTTAAAGGCTCGTCTGCTCAGACCCAAATTGTGCGTCAACGTTATGCATTGGATTCCGACGAGTTATATATTCTATCTCGGTATCCTCTACTCCAAACGAGACTGTAAGTTGACGTTGTGCGTTGGACTCCGATAGGCTTTATTCTACACTCCACGACAACGTAGTGCTTTGACCTTCGGTGAAGATAATTTTTTAATACATTTTTTACAAACAGCTTAGACTCTCCGCTCGGAACGATCTCAATCAAATTCAGATTAGTGCTATCACGACAAATGGTTAGAATGAAAATACTTATTCAATATTAAAGAAATGATCGATAGACTTCCTCTTCCTCAGATGATAGAGATTTGTATTTAATCATGAAAATTATAAAAACCATTTATTTCTCATTTATATTTATTTATTCATTGCACAACCTTTTTTACGGATTGTTTAATTTTGTAGCGGGTCGCCGTATGAGAAGAGAAGATGATGAGAGAAAACGCTGAAGTTGCAAAATAATGAGGCAGTGTGATTTGATACAAGAAACGGATAGAGTCAGACGAATAGAGCAGAATGCAAGTGTTTGACTTCAAAAACTTTCATTTTATGCTCTACGCTAGTCTTGCATCAATAGGCTCAATCGGCTTAATTCTATATATTTCGATACCTTCTGTTCAGATCCGAATTCAAAGTTGACGTTATGAGTACGGGACGAGTACATGTTCTTTCTGCAGAGGACCTAGTTGCATTAAAAAAAAAAACTACCTAAGAGTTGCAATACATATATCTCATATTTATATACATTTAATCATGAGCAGCAACTATAACCCTGCGTGCAAGTGACTCCGCCATTGCCGGTCCCAGACCCAGATGAGACAGGAAGAGGGCTGTGCGCAGGGTTACACGTTCAGGCATATAGAATTATACCGGATTTTAACAAAACAATTCGTGGAACTTGATAAAAGAACACATGTTACGTCTGTCCACAAAAATTCGAGGCTCACAGAAGAGTATGAGCATACGTGTATATTATAACACTATTTTCATTCATTTAAAATTATACTACTACATTTAACATTGCTGCTTTTTGAGGATTCGGATGATACAAAAGGCATCACCGTATACATGCATTGAGATGTTCATAGGAACAATTGACAGAATGCTGACAACTGAGCAAGCCTCGCGAACGAATAGACAGGAAAACCCAATCGAGCGAGCGTAGCGAGCGAGCACAATTATTAGATAGTCGAGCAAAATTGTACAAAAAGTGGTGATATCAACCCCAAAAAGCACCCCTGGTGCAAAAACCTTTCGCCAAGTACATTAATGTTGTCACTACCCCCCAAAAAATCCACCAACCAAAATTCCTCCTCAACAAAATTGGTACTATAAAAATGTCAACTTACAAAAGGATTGAAATCAAATACAATTGCCAAGTACATGTCTTCTGTATAACAAAAGTTTACAACAGAAGAACAGAAAACTGAATAGTCTTGTATCGTTCACTCGCTACGCTCGCTCACTCGATTGGCTCTTGATAATTACAGGGAAAAAATCAGTAAAAAAAAAATTTAGGAAGTGGTACTTGGCGGGCCATTATATCAATATGTATCAAACAAATGATACATAGACCGAAGTGAAAACTCTTTTACTTACTCATAAATGGCCCGCAAGTACCACGTACTAAATTTTTTTTTACTGATTTTTTCCCTGTAATTATCAAGAGCCAATCGAGTGAGCGAGCGTAGCGAGTGAACGATACAAGACTATTCAGTTTTCTGTTCTTCTGTTGTAAACTTTTGTTATACAGAAGACATGTACTTGGCAATTGTATTTGATTTCAATCCTTTTGTAAGTTGACATTTTTATAGCACCAATTTTGTTGAGGAGGAATTTTGGTTGGTGGATTTTTTGGGGGGTAGTGACCACATTAATGTACTTGGCGAAAGGTTTTTGCACCAGGGGTGCTTTTTGGGGTACAATAATATGTTACGCACTGATAATTGAATAGTGTTAACATTTTCGTGCACGGAGCTAATAGGCTCGCATAGAAGCCTGCATAGAAGTTCGCATAGAAGTCTGCATATTGTATTCGCATACACTGAAAAAAATAGTATATTGTGCACCGAGGGAGCGAAGACGTTTGCTCCCGTGGTTCACACGCTATTTTTTTTTACACATGAACGGAGGCCGATTTTGCTGCCTGTTTTCGGGGAGTCTTCCCGATTAATTTTCAATTATTCAATTAAAGTTAATTATTCAAAATAATATTATTATTAATTAATTCATAATGGAGAAGATCACACAAACAACTGAAAAATGATTGATCAAACAGTAGACTCAGACGTGGCGCTGCTGACCGAGTGGCACTGGGAGGAACTACTTCCAGGTAAGAAAGACTTTGCGGGAGGAAAGATTTTGCGGGAGGAAAGACTTTGCGGGAAGAAAGACCAGGGCAGCAAGACGTCGCGGGAGAAAAGACTTCCCGGTCGGTAAAACCGCACTTTGCTCCCCGAAAACAGGTAGCAAAATCGGCCTTTGCGTTCATGTGTAAAAAAAAAGTTTTTTCCCACCTAGAAAACTTTTTCCTCCAGTAAAGGAATTCGTATCCTTGTTGTAAGAATACCAAAGTTTATTTCCCACAGCAATACGTATACTGACTGTAATAAAATTTCGTATCCCTCTGAGCATAATACCAAATTCTAAATACTACGGACTTAACCTTACTTTATTGGCATAATTTTATGGGTTCCTAATCAAGACCTTTTTTATTATAATTAATGACAGAGTTATCGACTATTAATGAATATTAACTATTACTCAAAAGACTATAAAAAGTAAAATATTTGCATAATGAATCAATAAAAGTATTGGAATTATAATATAATATAAATTATAATTTGAAAATAATTGAGTGGGAACAGATTATTGAAACAATAATCTGATTGATATTGTTATAAATAAATGAATAGCGATTTAAAAGAATAATTAATAAATCTTAATAATTCAAATGTTGTAATCATAAAAATATTATAATTTGTCATAAGGCACCAGACCACAGTGGAAATTTTTTTTTTTTTTTTCATTTTTTTTTTTTTTTTTTCATTTTCTGAAAGATGCATTTGTTAAAAATGCTCTCACCAAATTTTTTGTTGAAACTACATTTTTCAACCTGGTTGACAACATATTCAAAAAACTATTCATCCGATTTGCATGTCCTGAGTCTTAAAATGTTCACAAATCCAATTTCTATGGCACCACGTAGGGATTTTTATAAAGAGCCCCCTTCTATTTTTTTTTTTTTTTACATGAACGATGGAAATTTTCTGTGAAAATGGGAAATAAAATACGCTGGTCCGCCATTTTTTTTTTTTCTTTTTAGATATCGAAATTCCCCTACGTGATGCTATAAAACTATATGTCTAGTTTATAAATATATTTTTCTGGTATTTTTCGGATGAACCGTATGGCTTAATTGCTGTCAACTACTAAGAAGCAACTTCGTCGGAGTGTCCTTTTGGAAGCGGCGTACACCGCAAACTATTCTTAAGATTCGAATAAAAAAAATTGTGTGGTGTTTTCTGTATGTATATATTGAATATTAGTATCACTAAAAAAAAAAACCATTCATCGTTTGCTCGAAAAAAATTATTAAAAATACACCGTCGTACCGCGCGCACACTGTGGTTTAGTGCCTAAAAATGATACTCAAGTTAGTAGAAAAGGTAGGCCTTTTATTGTTTCTTAAATTACTAAATAATAATAATAATAAATCATAAAAAAAAAAAAATCTATAAATAATTAGCATTTATAATCTATGAAATTTCCTTTATATATGCGGATTTTCAATTTTTTTTTAACTTAAGTTTACATCTTGAATAAAAACCCAAAGATTATATATTCTTGCTAACTTCAATATAGCTTAACCCTTCGTAGTCACACTTCTGTAGAATCACACGGTAGTCACACTTGGGTGAAATTCACCCAGTCAATTTTTAAATGGTTGCTGTGTGAAAACTATCAGTTCGATCGGGATCGAAAAAATACTAGAAAATACTTCAAACATTCTAGAACGTGTATCAAGAGTCGGTATGTCAAAATTCAAATGACAACATGTTTTTAAAAAAAATCGTAAATAGGTCAATTTGTCAAAAAATGGATATTTGGGCCAGAACGCCTGGGTGAAATCCACCCAGAGTGACTACGAAGGGTTAATAATGAGATTACCCTCATGACTTTTTGTTAGGAAGAATGTGTGTAGGTATGCAAAATTAAGACCTTGTAATTAGCACTATTTCAATTTTATTTCCACAACCAACATAAATTCTTAATTAGATATATAAAAACAAGTTACATATTCTTATGAAAAAGTAAATACATGGTCAATGAATAAAATATGAATTTGAGTTCAATTTCTAAAAGTCATTACGCAATACAATATAATATTTATCAGCTTTTGATGTTAAACTTGAAGGTTTAGAATAAAATAAATCGTCATAGCTTATTATAAAACAAACTGGAGGCATATCAATTACTTCGTACACATATTCGTGAACACGGAAGGATATTTTTAGCTTTTGATATTGTAACTTACTGCACCAATATCTCAGCTGACGGCTGGAGATATGGTGCTAGTCCGCGTGAGTGTCTTTGTCACGGGTGTGATTTGGAGCTCCTCTGGTGGAAAAAGTGAAAAACCACAAAATACCCTATTACAGATTTGAATCTGGTGTCACCCGATTCGATCTGTTTACCTACAGAGTTGGGATCTGCCTTGCTAGCCGAGCCCGCTGCACAGACTCGAATCAAGGCACTGGTAAAGATACTCCTAGACACGGGTGCACGGTCGTATATACAGGTCCGGAAACTCCGGTGGTGGGGGTGGGTCTCTTATTGAAGCCAGGTGCGCTTCAGAAAGCTACCACTTGAGCGAGGCGCTGCGATCTAGTAGTAGTAGTTTCAAATATGGCGATCATCAAGTGTCAAAATAACCTATTTCCTTTTTTGTATTCTTTCACGTAGCAATCTCCAATTTCGTCGGTTAACAAATGGAATGAAATTTCGTGCAACGAACAGCATCCGAATAATATTTGGTATCATGTGATCATGTAAAAAAAATTGTAAGAACGCTGTTGTTATTACTACTACTACTCGACCACAGCGCATCAACTTGAGTGGCGAATTTAGGCAACTTTTTTGGATTCAATAAGAGACCCACCCCCACCACCGGAGTTTCCGGACCTGTATATACGACCGTGCACGGGTGTAAGCCAGTGCTATGAGCCAGTACACTCAACTAGAGCTGATATTGCGGAACTGGGTGTCGCTAAGCGCACCGAACCTGTTTATTTGACTACTCGAATAATATCAAATTATGAATGCTGAAAGATTATTAAAAGGTTAATTTAGAAGTAAGGAAAATGGAAGAAAAGCTACAGTTTTAACAGTAGGTTTGGTTTTAATGTAGCAAATTATTTAGATGAAACGATACAAAAGAAAACAGAAAATTGCAGATTATGCGTATCGTTAAAATAGTATGAAATCATAAAGAAAAGAATATGAAATAAAGTATTATAATAAGAAATTATAGAATAAAGTAAGATTAGAATAAAGTAAGGTTTTAAATTTAATTAATGTTTCCGATAGGACTGGTTAAATTGGTTTTGTTAAAGCCGATGTTTCGTTATATTTGATAATCTAGGATTTTCAATCCTAGATCAGTTTTTTTTATTTGCGCCGTTAAACCCCGTATTAAGGCGACCTTTAAATTCTTTGTCTAATTTATTATTATAAAATTAGCAAAACATATTTGAGTGTGAAATGTGAATTTAATTTATTTTCATATTATAAATCGTGATTCTAAAATACTTCAATTATAGCAAGTATTGAATTCGAATTTATAAGCAAGTAAAGACCACGCACTATTTTGGCTACTAACGTGCCTAATGAATTTTAATAGATGTGACTCGACGGGCGCTTTGCCACACAATCGGTGCCTGATGTCTCCGCGGCCCCTTTTTTATACCGATATTCCGCGGGGTGCGCGGAATCGCGGGAGGCGCGGAATCACGGGAAGCGCGGACTCGCGGGATGCACGGAACTGCGGGATTCCGCTGCTGGATGGACGTGCTCCGGCTGCGCTGGCGGTAGCCAACACAGCCGGAACGTTACAATATATAAAAAATGGCATTTCATTGCGAGTGAAACAAATTTAATGACTCCGAATAACGGCTCATCAATATTATCACCAATACATATCACCATATTCGGCTTATATCTACTACAGTGCTCCCTCACTAATTTTCACGGATCCGGGGTATAAAAATATTAGCGAGGGCCCCCCACTATGTCCATGGGCGGAGTGCATGATGCGTACACAGACGTATAGTTACGGCGCATCGTTATGCGCCGACCCGAACAGCCAGGCTATAGTGGGGGACCTACTCCCCTCCGACGGCGGAGAGGTAAAATGTTAGAGAGGTTAAAATTAGTGAGGGAGCACTGTACCATTTTTATCAACCCATTTTACCATATGTATGACTCTATTTGAAAAATTCAGGTCTTCAAGCAAACTATTATCGAATGTTATTGATATTGATAATGTTATTGATAAAGGCCCTTCTTCAAAGATGGGATGAATTTTCTTCGAAAAAAGTTGGGACGCAAATTTTAATTGACGTTTCGTAACAACTTTTGTGCAATATTTTTCTTACAATTACTGACTGACGCTGGGATTGTCGACTCTCTATGCTTTCCTTCTAACCGCATGCACCAAAAATTGATCGGAGGACCACATTCAGCCATTATCGTTGGTAAATGAGTTAAAAAATGATCTTTGGGTTTTAGTGTTCTTCTTAATAAACTGCGGACCAATGAATGATGTTCTTGGACAAGCACTCGCAATATTAAGTGGCATTCTATTTGTATTGATGTGGACGTTATTAAGTTAATAATTTTCCACAAGAATAAATAAACTTGCCAAGCTGGATCATCCTCAGGTACCAAATCCCCTACTAATAGCTCAAAATGCCAAACAAAAGTGTGCATCTCCGCAGCTGACGCATGCGGAAATGTTCATTTTTTAAACCATTTCTGATATAGCCAAAGGAATACTGCTTGATTCGGTTGCACCCCAGCTATGAATACTCAACCGATGATTCAGTTCCGATGAGGAAATAGTACATTTCATTACGAGTAAGGAAAGGCTTTTTTGACGAAACGAGAGGTTTACGGCACGAGCCAAAGGCGAGTACTGTAACGAGGTTCGCCAAAAAGCCTTTTCGTACAAGTAACGATCATTATTTTTCATCAGGATTGCCGAGAAATCGCGACGAAGTTGCGATTTTGAGGCTAGAATGATGAAAAGTATTTTTTTATTGAAATATAATGTTTTATCAATGCAGCCATATCAAAAACACAAGCTCCTTCAAAAACATCGTGCATAATATCACCTGAAAAGTTTTCGGTAACGTGAAAATCATTTAACCGATGAAAAATACATTCCTCTTTGATACCGGTTGCAGAAACATCACTGATAACTAAGTCTTTGGCATATGCAATTTTATTTCTCATGTACACTGGGTCTTCAAGAGATGCCATTGATCTTTGATCTTTATCCATTTTGCAAAAACGGCACGCAAAATTGGCATTAAAACTCTCTACAAAGCCTAACATAGAATGTAAGCCCAAATTATCACCCACTATTAAACCATTCATCAATTAAAAGTCTAAAAACAGACATATTTCCGAACTGTACTCTGTCTTTAGAGTAAAAAAGTAGAGCATGAAAAATTGTTTCAAGCGAGGACTGATAGTGTGGTGGAAAACATTGTAATGTTATGTAGCATCCACATAACTTATTACAACCTGAGTGACTACCAAGTGCGTTTCCGGTTTCATAATCATCGCAAAATAGTATAATTGGTAGAACTGTTTTGGGTCCGAAATTCTGAATTTTCCTTTTCCATAACTTTGATTGTATAAAGTTAGAAATCACTGATGTTTCTTTCTCTGATTGATCAAAATACGTCTTAATCGTGTTATACCGCGAGGACCAGGTGAAAGAGAATGGTCCATCCGCCCAGGCAGCTAATATTTCGTATTTTTAGGGGGATAGCCACTCGTTGCGCTGAAAATCCCTAGGGTGATTTTGGCGCGCGGTCGATGCAACTCGGCAGCCATTGTTGATACAAGCCGGCTGACTGTCAATACATCGCGGAAGGTAGACAAGTGTGGTTATGTTCGTTAATTTGAAGGAAATGATAAATAAAGTGAATAAAACCCACGTGAATAAGCTATGGATATTTATTGATGCGTCAACCCCAGGATACAATCAATAATTTTGTTCGTATTGGTTGTTCTCGATGAACTCTTTGATTCTGATAAATTTCCAGTTATAGCTTAGGTTAATTCGTTGATTGCATTAAGATATCATTTAAAACTGATTGATCGATTTTTGATAAATATTCCTAGCTTATTCACGTAGGTTTTATTCACTTTATTTATCATTTGCTTCAAATAAACGAACATAACCACACTTGTCTACCTTCCGCGATGTATTGACAGTCAGCCGGCTGGTATCAGCAATGGCTGTCGAGTTGCATCGACCGCGCGCAAAAATCACCCTAGGGATTTTTTCAGCGCAACGAGTGGCTATCCCCCTAAAAATATGAAATATTATCTGCCTGGGCGGATGGATCATTCTCTTTCACCTGGTCCTCGAGGTATACATTTGGTAATTCAAAAATTTTCTTCAACATGGCTTTCAGTGAAAATTGATAAGCGTATGCCTGGAGAGATTTTCGTTTTAGAGTACCATCCAGAGAGCGTTTGAGACCCTGTGATTTTTCAGCGACTAGAAATTTTCTTGATTCAAAGTAAAAGTTTTTATCTTGAAGTACCTTGATGCGTTTGTGTTCAGTATCAAGGTCATCAAAAGCAGCAGAAAATGAATCAAGTAGATCTGTTACAGGTTTAAAATTTTTTAAGTTAGAGGGATCAGGATTTAAATTTAATAGTTCTTTTTTAATTGTGTTTAATCCAGTGTTAACTATTGTTTTCGTCGATGTGAAAAACTGCTGCACTTGTTTACGTGATACTGCAGGAGTAGTGTACAATTTTAAACTAGTATTTAAAATATCTTCTTGTAGGTTTTGAAAAATGTTGGCTTTTGTACTGACGATCTGATTTTTATTAGACGACGAACTAGGGATAGAACTATTGTAGTGATGCAATTGTTTTAATTTTTTTTGTCACGATTTGAGATTGTTTTCTTCTTGATTGTTTGCCGACGAAGTTGTTGACATATTTGATTTGTTCAGCTTGAGCGAATTAAATTCTTGTTCAGATCGCGGTACTAAATCATTTTTTGATTCATGATTCGAAAGCCAGTGGCGTCGAAATGAAAAAAAGTTGTTGTAAGATCTAGTACAAGAAATTTTTCCACAAGTATATTTTTTTAATTCATCATTTTTAAAATGAACAGAATCAAAATGGTTTTTTAAAATATGCATGTCGAAATTTTTTTGACAAATAAAACAAACAGGCATTTTTGTAAAATTCAAAAAAAAAATGTACAGTCTTCGCATCTTGCAAGAGTCAGGTACACTGAAAATGATGGATGCTTCTCCTCAGTTCATTCATTTCGAATATAAACGTTTGTGCCTTCCAGCATTTGTCGAATCTTTTTGATATGGCACGTCGCCATGGCATTTCTTGTTGTACTGCTGAATATACGTTCGAAATCCTACACCCATATATACTGACGGTCTGCTATTCATTCTCACTCTCGCCAATTCATTTCTCCTACACGGAGACAATGTTATGAGAATGGCTGTCATACTGGTATAGCTCGATTGACTTATCGCGGATTCTGAGATCCCGTACTATAAGTATGGTAACCGTTCTCACAAGTGAGGCAATGGTTACCATATTTATAGTACGGGATCTCAGAATCCGCGATAAGTCAATCGAGCTATACCAGTATGACAGCCATTCTATAATAAATAAGGACTATTCTTAGAAAATTCTCTCCGTGTACCAATACTAGTCACTGCTCATCTTTTCCTCCTCTTTTGCCCTTTTTCATTCTCTTATATGTATTTTTTCGTCATGAAACGTGTAGCAGAGAGTAATCGGAGAATAATATTTTATTCAGTAAACAGAATGTCTTTATTCAGGCGTGTGTACAATTCGAGGCTTAGCTCGGGACTGACTTAGTTGCTAAGCAGAGTCTCACACACAGCCATACACATGTGTAGTACTTAGCTCCTAATTATGTCTTCATTACATCTACATATCATACTCGCATACTTCACACAGCAACAAAACGTATTTTGATATTTGCTGTGGGATGTATGGGCCCCTCTTTCTAAGTCACGATCTAGCTATCGAGTAGTCAGTTAGTTTTTGTTCTTAAATGTTCAGTATTATTATCATTTCTTTGTTTCCTGCATTTTTATTTTACTTACTACCTGTTCCTATTTTCTGTTGCCTCGATTTTTATTTTTATTTATTTATTATTTTTATTTTCATCTTTATTTTTATTTCCTTTACTATCTGTTACATCTTCATATTTACTCTCATTACTCTATTCGTTACTATTATTCTTGCTCTCTGTATCTAAACGTTTTCAATATTTTTCGGCAGACACCCGAACACACCCGAATACTTCCGGAAATCACGTAACGCTGGCCAAATCGTCCCTATAAACATTTTCAATGTTAAAAAAAGTATTAATCAAATTAAATTTTAGTATTATTCAAATCGGTAAGCAAAGTTAAAATGCAAGGCAATGCTGCTCCGTCCTGTTCACCGGTTACTTCGTACATTTTTCTTTGAATAACCATCCAAGGATATTCAGACTCTTTAGGATATTGCAATTGCAATGCATAAAAACTTTTAAAAGCCGTATCAAGCGCTTCAAGTAGTGATGGAAGTTGATACTTTATCTTATTAAGGGGGGAAATCACATTAGGTGGCTGATTTTCGGGCGCTTTTTACGAATTTTTTTGAGTGTGAAGAATTAATTCGAATTTGATCTAACTTTGACATTATTTTATTGTTATTTTGAATTACATTCACAAATTTTTTCAAGTCATTATGACCGAAAATGTGGAAGTTATTGGCTGTTGTCCACTGAAGGTTGTCATCCGAGTTCTTTGTTTGCGGGAATTGTGGAGGTCGCAATTTTGATGCGAAAGCGGAACGGTTTTTTTTTTACATTATTAACATGTTTCCTAAGAATATGAACCTCAATGCGGGTAAAAATTGTAAAAATTGAAGTTTTTACAGGTGTTTGAAAAAAATTTCTCGATTTTCACCATTTTTTTCACTTATTTTGCAATAAAAAAATCCCCTCAGATTATGATATCATCCCAAATGTTGGTTCATATTCTTCGTAATTTTATAAAGAAACACACTTTCAATTTTCAAAACGATCGATCCATAACTTTTTGAGCTAGAATTCCCGCAAATCAAAAAGATGTAGTTTCGAGAAAAACGCGTTCGAAAAAATTATTATCAAACTGACGCCAAGTGAGGTAAAGAAACGCTTTGCCGGGATATAATCAAAATGATGCTGATGCTTCTAGTACCGTCTATATAATTGCCCTATAACAAGCATTTGAAAAAAAAATTAGTGATTATCTGAGCGACCGGAGCACCCAACCTGCGGTGCGCCCGGGCGCTGACCCGATGGGCGATCGGTTTTAGGCTCATAGATTCGGAACGAATGCGGATTTCGCTTTGAAATTTTGGCAACGTATTCTTGAATAGTTATACTAACAATTTATATAATAAAAAAAATCCAATTTTTTTAAAATTCTAATGTGATTTCCCCCCTTAATGTGAACACCACAATATTCTGTTTTATTCTTCCCAACGACAGCTACGATTGGTTGTTCAGTTAAGGCCCCCCTTAAGTTAGGGCGGGGGGGTAAGGTTTTTAGCGTGAAAAAATACATTTTTTTAACGAATTTTTTTTTAGAAAAATGGTTTGAGTAAATTTATTAAAATCTTTTGTACATTATTAAGTATAGTTTTAAGAATATTCTGTAAAATTTTGATGCAAAAATATTCACAAACAAGCCGGTGACAGAGCTTTTCCCAGAGCGCCTTTGGAAAACGACGATTCGCCGTGTGCACTAGGGTGGGCGATAAACCCTTTTTTCTTTTTCCGATGGTGTTCGGGCGAGAAAAATGTGACATTAAGGTTAGAAAAAAACCTCGCGCAGAGCCAATGTCGTGCGTCATCGTCTTGCGGGTCCAGTCTTCGTTTGAAGCGGATTTCTGAAAATTCAGTATAAAAAATTCTCCAGATGTGAATATTCTGCAGCGCTCAGCTAATTTCGTTGTGAAATTACCCAGAACTCACCACGAGGAGGTGGGGGGAGGTATTTTATATGCAGAATGTGTGTACCAAATTTGAAATGAATCGGTCAAGTAGTTTTAAAATGGTAGTGAACACAGACTTTGAACAAGTGGTTTTGAAAAAAACGCGTTAGTTTTAGAAGCTAAAAAAATGAAGAAATTTTTTTTTTTTTCACAACTTACACTGAATCATCGATTCCAGCTAAATAAATTATTTCTCGAAAAAGAATAATGGGCCAGAAAGTCCAGAATGATCCCCAAGTGAATAAACTGTATACCTGTTCATCAGCTGTGCTCTGACGTTCTGAGCGTCCGCAGCTGTCGAAACTACAGTTTGAAGGAGCGAAGACTAACTACTCGATAACTTTGAGAATTTTGCTCGGATCGACTTGAAATTTTGGGAATATATTTTTGAAATGTTCAACTACAAGAAAAGACAAAAAGAAAAAAATCGATTTTTTGAAAGTGCAAAACCTTACCCCCCCCCCCTTAAACCGTACTTTTATAAATTTTCTCTCCGACTTCTTAGTTCAGCAATTAGTGTAGCCTTATCTTCAACTTGAAGAATAAAATTTTGTTGCACTTCTTCTTTGCTTGGCCGCCACAGTGGTCCAGTGCCTTTTACACATTGAAATACGCCGGGGGGAGGTAGTACAAGTGGCAAAAGTATAACTGCATACAATTTTTTCAACTCTGTTTCAATGACAAAAAAAAAAAAATTTAGTAATTATTTCAAAACAATAAAATAAAAACAATACATAAAATTGACTCATACCTGCAGAAGTAAGATCTTCAGAAAGACTTAGGTCAGAAATTTTCGTCAAGAGAAGTTGAATGCTTTCTGATTTCCTTTTTTGATTGTTACAATAAGCAATCAATTGTTTTTTAAACAAATTGAATAAGTTTGATTTTTTGTTGGAGTAGATGGTGGAAAAGTCAATGTCAATCTAATAAAGAATAATACGATCAAAAATATATGAGTCCAACAATAAATAATATGTTCACATAAATTATATGAAATTCTAAATACACTCCTAACGAAAATTAGCGGGCCACCCAATTTTTGCTTCGAAAAATGTTCGATTTCAAAGTCTCGTAATTCGGCAAAAAATTGACTTAGCGCGTCGTTTGTAAAAGTATTTCAAAGCTTAAGGCTTCATCTTTCAGATGCTCACTTTCGATTGCGTTTATGTTCTTTTTTGTCTTGAGTTATGGTCCCTTGAACCATCTCGTGCCAAATTTGTGTATTGATGTTCCAACTTCAAAACAACGCACGGGGTCGGTCAGTATCGGAATTTTGATTTCAAGACAGTCATTTTGAAGCTTGTAATGTCCTCTTCAAAACCCTTTTTTTGAGATTGCTCTACGATTTTTTCTCATGGAGTTATGCGTTGCTGAAGCAAAAATGGTCTTTCAATTTTTGGTGTGTGGTGCAATTTCCATGCATGGTCGTACCGATCTCGTGATTATTCCACCACTTTGAGTGATGCTAATGCCGGAGGTACTGTTTAAATCGTCCGTATGTGTTAAAAATCGAATAACTTTACGAAAAAAAATCGTAGAGCGAATTCCAAGATATGGTTTCGAAGGAAAGACTTCAAAGTTGAAGTTCTAACCTTGGGCCACCTGTGTCGCTATTTTTGCGCGTGCTACCTGAGGTCAAAGTTCGAATTTCCATTTTGCGGTTTGGAGGGTCTCGTTTGGATGGTGATCATGGCTTGGAAACGTCACCGAATAAAAATTGCAATGAGATTTCAGAAAAATGAAGATTTGAGCTTCAAAAGCCATATTTGGGAACCTCGGTACGAGGACTCGTTCGCCCAGGGCATGCGATCAAAAATTGAAAGACCATTTTTGCTTCAGCAACGCATAACTCCATGAAAAAAAATCGTACACGGAAAGACCCGCGGGATAACCGTTCTCCTTTGCGAAATTTTTTGTCGATAAGTTACACCAAATTCACGGACAATCGATATCTTTGAATCTTGATCTAACAGTTAATTCATTTTGGGATAAAATGTCGACGTAAGTGATGCTATGTTCAAGTGATCTCTGAGCGCGAGGGCGAAAAATTCTCCCAGAATCGAAGACTTGCATGACAATTTCCAAGGAAGAACGGTTATACAACGCTAAGTTAAAGCGCCCTCCCACGGGTTTTTCCGTGTAGGGCAATTTAAAAAAAAGGGTTTTAAAGAGGACATTCCAAGCTTCAAAATGAATGTCTTGAAATCAGAATTCCGATACTGACCGACCCCGTGCGTTGTTTTGAAGTTGGAACATCAATACACAAATTTGGCACGAGATGGTTCAAGGGACCATAGCTCAAGACAAGAAAAACATAAACGCAATCGAAAGTGAGCATCTGAAAGATGAAGCTTTAAGCTTTGAAATGCTTTTACAAACGACTCGCTAAGTCAATTTTTCGCCGAATTAGGAGACTTTGAAATCGAACATTTTTCGAAGCAAAAATTGGGTGGCCCGCTAATTTTTGTTAGGAGTGTAGTTACCAATTCAGGTCCATGAGTTAAATGTTTTAAAATAACAAATGACTCAATATAATTAGTTATCGACGAGTCTGCAATTAAATTGTGAATTCTTTTCTTCGATGTATCAATCCAATAGTACATTGTGTATCGAGGAAGCAAAGTCGAACTTTTAATGACGAGCGTGAGTTTGTAATACGAGTCGTAGGCGAGCCTTCGGCTCGTGCGCATGCGTGAGCCGGAGACGAGTATTACAAACACGCGAGGCATTAAGAGACCTTGCCTCCGTGGTGCACACGATATTTTATATAACAAAAGCATGGTTTACAAGGTTTTTCATGCAAGGACGTATTTAAAAGAAAGCAACGGAAATGAAAGAGGAGATATTTGACAGCGCAGGTGAGAAGATGGGTCCAGAGCGCAGCCCTGGTGGCGGTCGCGGGGGCGAAGCCCCCGCGAACGGGGTGCAGGGGGCGAAGCCCCCGCCGGGGGATTTGGGGGGCGGAGCCCCCCGACTATTGTATAAGGAGACTTGAAATGAATTAGAACGAAATTTATTATGCAAGAAAATATTAGTTTTAGATTTATTTATTTTTATCACAATCATTTTTATTAAATACTCTCTAATGTATTCAGTTATCTGATATAATATCTAGTCATCTAATAATCTCGTAGTTATCTAATAATCTAATATATATCACTGGCTCAAAATGAGGAATGGAGTAGATTCACATAGTTTTTATTCAAGAATAATTAACGAAGTCAAGCAGAAGAAAAAAAAAGCTAAATATTAAAATAAGAAGTCCAAATCTGTGGATTGTGGATCGTTGGCAACAAAGATGACAAAGAACTTTGACTAAGTGGTTACTAATTTTTATAATGATTGATCACTACAGAACATTTACTGAAATTTGTGGTTTGTTTCGGCGAAGTTGTGATTGATGATGATGCCCCTGTTACTGCTTTATTTATCATTCGTTGCTTGAACGGTGGGCTCTCATCATAGTTCCCACGTGCTTGAGATGGCAATAAAGACGGTGCAGATATTTAAGACGTTGAAGGTATCGGAGATTCTGCAGATGTCGTAGACGTTGACAGCGTTGGAAGGTTGTGGATTGTCGATGAAATAAGATTGCTTATCTTCGTTTTATTTTGGATAGACTCTTCAATGTATCCCTCTGCAACGCTGGTCGACTTCCAGCCTCCATGACGTTTTAGGGTTGTTATATTCGCTCCTGAGTTGGCAAGCAGCGTTGCAGAAGTTCTGCGAAATGCGTGCCCTGTATAAGTGTCAGCATTTGGCAAGTTTAAAAACGTCGCGATTTGTTCAGGCATTTCGGAGAACTTGTGTACCCCTATCACTTGTGTGGTACATTTTACATTCCGATAGTTCAGGAAAAATCTATCTCCTGTTGGTTTCACAGGGCGCAGGGCTTCGTACTTTTTTATTATGTTGGTGAATTCTTCGTTAATAACGAACGTTCTCGGTCTCTTTGTTTTTGTGTCTGGTAAATTAACCACAATTAATTTACCCTGTTTGGTCATATCTTGGGGTCGTATATTGACTAATTCGTTGCTCCGGCATGCCCCACATACTCCGAAGATTAGAGCGACCTGTGTAAAACGTATTATATTTTAGTTTTGCATTGCACGAGAAAATGTAAGCATATGTATGTATCTCTGAATATCGTATACATATTTACCTTAGTTATTAAGTACATATTATCCGGAGCCTCGGTTAAAAATCTCTGGACGTCCTTTGAAGTTAACACGTTTGACTTTTTGCTTTGAAATCCTGAGGACTGTTTTTTTAGAAATGCAATCAAAATCGGGTATGCAGCGATATTAATGTTTTCTTTTAAATTGATAGTGCTCTTCAGCATGGAATAGGTCGACCACAGCGTTGATGGTTTATATTTTTTGCTCAGTTTGACGAAGTACGCCATCAAAACAGACTCCGAAGCAGAACTTGTTTTATATTCCTTCCGGTAAATTGTAAACGCTGTATTGGAATCCTTGGAATGGGCGTGGCTTTGAAATTTGAGCCTTGTTTGAATAGTTCTATTTTCGTCACTAGTTGGCGTATCGAGATTCTAAGCCCTCTCATTGGTTACTGTAGCCTTGTTAGAACAGTTCTATTTTCTTCCACTAGTTGGCGTATCGAGGTTCTAAGGTTCCCAATATGCAGATTCATAGATCATCCTGGATTTGGAGGGTAGTAAATCGTCCCTTGCATTACCAGCTGTATTACGTAATTCAGGCGGTGTACCCGGCATCAGCTCATCGCTACTGCTTTTCTCTATCTCATTCATATTATTTCCTTTTTCACCTTTCCCACTCATCGTTCGGAGGTTAGTTAACAGATTGAAACACTGCACACCCGGAATTACAAACAAACAACACACACCCGGAATAATAAACAAACACCACACACCCGGAATAAAAAACAAACAACACACACCCGAATGTTATAAAGTGAAGTTGGGGTTAATACGTTGAAACGTCAAATAAACGAAAATGACTGCTGGTACGCATACACGGACTACGTATTTGAGCACTTTTATGTTCTAGGAGTTGAAAACGCCGTTATTTGGACAGTTCCCCCCCCCCCCCCCCCCCCCCTAATTTACTATCGTCGTTGCCAAAACGGCTACTTCAGGTACCGAAAACAGGCATGAAAAACCGCGTAATAAAGTCTCATCATTAATGTTCAGACAAATAATATGTGCCAAGATTTGTCAAGCTTATATGCACATAGCGCATACCCGCTTTAGGCCCCCTATCGGGGCAAAGCGGGTTTTTGAGGAGTTTTGAATTTTTGATAATAAATAATTACTTGATACAAAATGACACAATTATGATTTATTATTTTGAAGTTCGATAATCCTCCTAATCAATAAAACCAAAATTGTTATTTTAAGCAAACGAAAACTAAGATTCTTGGGCTTTTATCGTTAACGTACCCGCTTTAGGCCACTCTCCCCTAGATCACTCAACCCTATTAAATCTCTGCTAAAAGCTAAATGTACGGATCCAATAATTAGATCTCGCTTCCTCTTTGTTCCTGTTTTTTTGTGGTCACTGCTCCGCTAGCTTTCAAACATGCACGATCTACTGTCGGCTCAAAAAGGTTTGGCCCCTCTGTTTGAGTGATCATAACTTCTACAGGAAAATTGGTAGAGCATCGAGTCTGGAAAGATCGGAAAGCGCCAAGTTTTCTGCGTCTAATGGTTGTTCGCAAATTTCCGTGTAAAAATCGTGAAAGCCGTTATGATCTCCGAAAAGTTAAAAAACGTAGTTTTTCGGAGTCCATCGCCGTACGTCAACTTCAACTCGCCAGGTGCAAAAAGGTCCAATGGTGCGATTTGGGCAACGGATCCGTACGGACGAACCTGAGCCGGCTCAAAATTATCGTCAGGATATATACTTTTTGATTCCGTAATCAGTTTTTGGTTCGCAATAGCGGACTTTCAGTAATCGACGTCAACAATTTTTCAAATTTGCGCTGGGCCACCTGTGTCCCCTAGCTGCTTTCACGATTTTTACACGGAAATTTGCGAACAACCATTAGACGCAGAAAACTTGGCGCTTTCCGATCTTTCCAGACTCGATGCTCTACCAATTTTTCTGTAGAAGTTATGATCACTCAAATAGAGGGGCCAAACCTTTTTGCGCCGACAGTAGATTGTTGTACTTGGTAAATAATTTCCCCTTCGGTAGTATTTTTAACTTATTAGCCTTATCGTAACGATAGGCAATGTAATATGTTTCTTTTATCTCAGTAGGAAAAGTAGCTACTATTAGATCAGCCAACTGGATGAATCTGGCTGGAAGTATCCTGTAAATTTTAAAATATTAAGAAAAAAAAGATATTCAACAATCAAAAAAGCAGTTGGAGTTAACAAGTAAAATTTTTGTAGTAAAATTAATGCACTGAAATATAGATTGATTGTCAAAAAAATGTGAAAATTTCTGATAATATTTGAGCTTACGTGAGATCAGGAGTAGTACGTATTTCTACACTGATTATTAAATCTACCAAATCATTTCGATATTGGTCTGTTAAATTTCTATGACATTTATAATAACATAAAACAGATATTCCTAATGCCGAAGTTCTTAAGGGGGGGGTTTACCCAATCAGTTACCGATTTGTCTATTTTCTCCGAAATGGGGCAATCAATCGACTTGTCCTTTCGGCAGCCGATGTTTGACGAGTAATGAGTCAGAACTGGTACGTTTGATCGGATGAAATCGAGATTTTTTTATTTTTTTCGATCGAAAAGTATTGGCGTGCCATTTATTGCGACTTATATCAAAGCCCATGCATCAAACATGTAAAATCGAACTCTGTCGCCCGATTCTGTGAGGGATTCTGAACAGAACCATCCCAAAACATCTTTGTTTTCGACAACGATTCAGGAGACGCTTGGATTCCACGTTTTTGTGGTAATTTTTGCGATTGTCAGAGGCTGGGGGCGGCCATTGCCGCTACAGCTGCTGCAGCTGCTGATATAATGCGGTGGTCCCCAGAACACCCGTGAGATGTCACCGTAAAAGTATACTATACTATAGTAAAAGGATGAAGTTCAGATGGGCGCGTGGCGACATCTCACGGGCGTTCTGGGAACCACCGCGTTATATCAGCAGCTGTAGCGGCAATGGCCGCCCCCAGCCTCTGACAATCGCGAAAATTACCACAAAAACGTGGAATCCAAGCGTCTCCTGAATCGTTGTCGAAAACAAAGATGTTTTGGGATGGTTCTGTTCAGAATCCCGCACAGAATCGGGCGACAGAGCTCGATTTTACATGTTTGATGCGTGGGCTTTGACATAAGTCGCAATAAATGGCACGCCAACACTTTTCGATCGAAAAAAAATAAAAAATCCCGATTTCATCCGATCAAACGTACCAGTTCGAACTCATTACTCGTCAAACATCGGCTGCCGAAAGGACAAGTCGATTGATTACCCCGTTTAGGAGAAAATAGACAAATCGGTAACTGATTGGGTAAACCCCCCCCTTAACGTAGTAACCCAGGGTTGCGATTCTGTAACTTTCCGCTAACTCGCTAACTCGCTAACTCGCTAACTTCGTCCAATCGGAGATCGTTGCGGCCCGTAACGATCTCCGATTGGACGCTCCTCAGCCAACCAACGGTCTTAGAGCGAAAAGTTAGCGAGTTAGCGGAAAGTTACAGAATCGCAACCCTGGTAACAATTTCGGAAGTTATGTAACGAGGATGTAACGGCCATATATAAATGTCCGCCGCATTCAGAGATCAGATACATATCTGGTACTTTGACATCGCAGGGACGTCACTGAGACGTCAAAGTACCAGATATGTAGCTGATCTCTGAATGTGGCGGACATTTATATATGGCCGTTACATCCTCGTTACATAACTTCCGAAATTGTTACCTGGGAATAAGGTCAGTGATAGAATTGCTGAGTTTAATACTAAGATCCGCATTATCAATTAAAGAAAAATCTAATTCTTCATGTCTAGATATCAAAGAATTGTCGTCAACAGGGTTGGAAACATCTTCGTAAATGATTGCTAAAATATAAAAGGAAAATATTCGAAAATCATATATGGATTGATGAATAATAATGAGAAAATAATAAGATAAATTGCTTTTGATAATCAAACAAACCATATATAGCTTTAAAAAAATCGACATGAATGAATACCTGAAGGATCAAAATTATCGTCAGAAACTATACATTGACTTTGACTGTTTCCCAACTCATTCACTATCACCTACCTACAAGATACAATGATTATGTTAAAATGTAAAACATTGTATAACCAACAATAATTTAGGAAAAAGAAAAAATCCTACAGATTCAATAACTGTGACAAATTCTTTTTTCCATCTAGAAATAAATTTAACGTGGGGGCCAGTTTTTGGTATAAGTTTCCGAATATTATCTTCATCTGAATTTCGAAACGCGACTTCATCCACTTCTTCATTTATAATAAGAAAGGAAAATTATATTACATTTTCAACGTAAGCTCAATTAAAATCTACTCAGCATGATAAAATATTACATAATAATTGACATTTTTTTTTATGTGACGATCAAATTTTTTTATTACATAATTTTTTTTTTTTTTTCAATTTTTTTTTTTCGATAAAAAATAAATAACAATAATTAGAAGTAAGTGATGGGATATTGAGGTTAGGCGCCATAAACATGTTAAAATATTATTGAAAAAATATTACCTTCAAATCTTTGTTGCAGGAATGATAAATCCCATTGCTGCAACTTACCCCGTACCCAAGAATTCATATGATTTTTATCTAACGATACGATTAGGCACTCTATGAACTAACACCACTGATATATATAATAACTGGATAGAGGATAGCCATCAGTGTTGCCACTTCTTGAATTCCAAAGCCCGGTAGATGTCGCACAAAAATTCTGTATATGTCTGTATATTTCATATTAGGCGCCAAATTCGAAATTGAAATCTAGTAATCATATTCGTAGTACTCAAAAAACAGGAAACCTCAAGGGATTGTAAATTAAAACAAGTCACAAATTATTTCATATAAAATAATCTTTAATTACTAGGTTTTACAAACTCGTTACACTTACAAACTGTCGCAGTATGCTAAACTTTTTCAAACCTATTATTTCGTAATAAAATTAACTCATTATGAAATCACATCTGGAATTTTTTTTATCTGAATTGTTCAATTTTATAAGTATACAAGACCTTATGCGTTATTTTTCCTGTTGTACATTGAATCTTTATGTTTACTGAGTAAGCTTGCGGGAATCGGAATTTCGAAACACTTGTGATTCTTCATCAATGCTTTCGTATGAAGAATGCCGCTCATAGATTCCGTGTCAAGGCGATTCCTCAATTTAGTTTTATTAATATTTATCTGCGAAAATATTCGCTCAACACACGCACTAGAATGTGGTAGACACAGTAAGCACATGACAAACGATGTAAGGGTACGGAATTTTTTTTCACCATCTCCACATTCTATTTGGCTAACTTGAATCCAGAATTCGCCTATCTTTGGATATTGCACTATCTTTTTGGATCCCTGTACTTCAGTTGGGAAATTGAACTCTGAATTTTTAACTTCCCTCCATTCTCTATCCAAATCATTTAATTTCGACTCTGATATTAAATTAGGAAAATGCGCCGCAAGTCTTGCAATTGAAGGTTCATTACCTTCAATTACATTTTTTGGATGAAGCATGGAGAGGTTTTTAATGATTTGAACTGTTTGATCCTGGAAATTAAATCTTTTCTGTATCTGAGTACAAGCTTCGATGTAAAATTGCATACATCTTTGTCTTAGATCTAACAATGCAGCCGAAGATAGTCCATGGTTGGTCTCAAATATTTTGACTGATAACGTTGCCCCGAGATACATATCTTCAATCGGCATATAATTACGAGGATCTTTAAACTCAACTTTGGCTGTTTCAGTCTTTTTAAGGTAGTCATCTTTCACGAAGCAACTCAGAAACGTTTTATAAACTGATGAAACTCGGTCATACAATAAGTGGATGGACGTTTCCTCAGATTGCATAAGCTTGTTCAAGTCATTAAAATACGGCAAAATGTAGTCCAAGAATTGCAAATACATTTTTACATAAGGTTCCCTCAACCTTGATAAAATCATTTCCGCTGCAAGGACCTTATCTACCAGAACAGCATCAGTAAAGTATAATATCAGAGCATCATATTGTTCTAGTAGTCTTTTTACAACTTGATGGTGAGACAGCCATCTTGTTTGACTTGGCTGAAGGATTTTGTGCGGCTTTACCTCTACGAATCTTTGAAATTCCTGCAGCAGACTTTTTCGTTTGTAACTATGGCTTAAATAATTGTACACGTCTCTTGCCACATCTTCAACTACACGAGGTAGTTTTTCGCATGAATAACTTGCGCATAAAGCAAACGAATGGCATATACATTTCATCAGGAATAAGTCAGGTATGTCTTTCTTTAACAATGTGGCTAGAGAGTGACGCACCCCGAACATATTATTCGTGGTATCTGCAGCAAACCCTATCATGTTAGCTTGGTAAGGTATCTGATTATCATTAAAAAACTGTTTTATAACCGTGTACAAGTTATCAGATGTAGTATCAGATACTTTGATGAGGCCCAAAAATTGGTCAACGATTTGAGCGTCACGCGAATATCTAGCAACTAATGCTAAGTGCTTCACCGAACTTACATCTGTAGACTCATCCACAATGAGTGAGAATTTTGAGTTTTGCAGAGATTTTACGAGCTCCTCGAAACTATAAATCCCTGTAACGTTTTGCACAATTTTCGTGCATTTAGTTCTGCTGCAAGACAATTTTTGCGCCACTACGGAATCAGGGCAAATGTCCTTAATCAAATCAGGAAGGTGATCAACTGCATTAAACGCGATGTTATGCTCCACGCAGTAAGCGGCTAATTTTATTTCAGCTCTTTTCACCTGAGCATCCAGTTTGGTTTGTATCCCGAACCTCTCATGAATCGGCTGTTGTATTTTGATAGCCTTCCCTTTGGCTACGTGTTTAATGCCTTGCATGTGCTTTTTTACATCGGCTTTCCCTCCACGCGTGCTATAATCTTTATCGCAGATCGTGCAATAAAAGAAGTCACCACCTTTCTTACTTCTTCTTAGCCAAGACCTAAATAATTTTTCTGTCTCCCAATCGGAACTATATTTTTGCGTATATTTAGTTCGCTTCCGTTTTTTAGCTGAAGCTGCATCATCTCGGGTTTCATTCGAAGATGAAAAATCATTGGCGGAATCCACCATTGATAAACAGCTATAACAAAAAGTTTAACAATGAACTCTCAAGCTGGCAAAAATTCGAAACTCGCGTGAGGAATATAAAAGCCAATTGTTGCACTCACCGCTTTTCAAATTACCACATCAAAAATGAAAGTTATTTACAATTTATTGCGATGAATAAACATCAAATGGCAGTTGTCGTGATATAGTAACAAACGTGGTATGACACGAAACAATTAAACGATGGATTCAAATCGTATTTCAAATGTTTTTCGCGGCAAAGTGACATGAACAATAAAAATACTAGATGAAACGCGGAGTGCCACGCGCGAGGTCGCGCCACCGCTATGGTGTTCGCGGCGTTGCCATAAGTCTACCTATACTATCTACCTTGTTCTTGACGCCGCGTAGGAGAGGGAGGACTGCCTGTAAACTTAGTCATTGCAATAAGCGGTAATTAGGTGAAATTCTTGAAATTTCTGTACGAAATTAAAAATTTCTGTATATTTGGTTGACAGAATCTGTTTTCTGTATCATCCCTGAAATATCTGGAGATTTACAGACATTCCTGTGGTCGTGGCAACACTGATAGCCATGCTAGCATACGGCTGACGGTGTGCCGCTTAGAAGGCCGGCGGCGGCCATCTTTTCAGACAAAAACAGACGAAAAGCGACGCGTAATTTGAAAAATATAAGCTGTATACCGTGCATCACGTTGAATGCAGTTCCGTGTGGCTCTATGATACGTAAGAAAAAGTGACAACCGTGTCGTAAAAATGAAGAATTATCTCCCTGAACGGTATAAATGAAATATATCATTTGTACAAATACATAAATTCAGATCAGGAGGTAAGTAAATTGTTATTATTTTTATTACCAATTTTCTTTTTTTAATTTTTTTTTATTTATTTTTTTTTTTTTTTATGATGATTTTCTGCGAATCTATGTCCAAGTCCGAGTGAAAATAACTGAAAGGAAGAAAGATTCCAATTAATTATGAATAAATAAACAAATAAATAAACTAATTATCAAGAGGTGTATGGTAGTATCATTTAATACTTCGTATAAAAAATCAGTAATATACGTCAAAGTAAGACCAGTATATAAAGAATTGTGGGAAGATTTAGAACATGCAATAAATTTATAAATATATCAACTATCACAATCTGAAGCGGTACAACAAGATACCCACAACCATAAATAGACACATCACCAATACAAAATTACCCTTATTTATGTAAACCATTATTATTGATGTGCCCAAACAAGTTATCTAGTCATGAAATATCTAATATTAGTGCCTGTCGTAGTCTGGGAGTGGTTTTTGGTATGGAAATACATGCAAAGTTCGACATACGCTTTAATGACTGCCTTGAAGAGAATATGCACATGATTGTACATTTCTTCTGGGGCGCTATCAAAGATGTGATCTTCCAAATCCGGAAAAAGAGCTGCATCTTGTGTGACCTTGCTGAATACTGTATTCGACAGTACTACTGGAAAGTTCTTCTCAACTGGTGGCCGTCCCATATTCATATTACATGCATGTCGGAAGCATTTTTCTGTCACGAGGCAAACTTTGATCACACTCAGGCTAGGGATAATCAATCCACCCCGGGACTTCAGAATCGTGAGTGACGTGCGGTTTAGACGATTCTCTGCTGGAGTACCAACCCCACCAATACAAGAAGCGATGCATATAACACATTTGATGCATTTTTTGAGCTTCTTCACGATAAACCCAGCTATGTAACCAACGACGTGTTCGGAGAACTCACTGGGGTTTTCGGGCAAAGACCACGCAAAATCTACAAATTCTTGGAAGTCATCTGCAGCAGATTTTTGTTCAACTCCCAAGTCATATTTTTGGTATAATCTTGTATTTTCCAATTCCGTATAAATGCTTGGATCATAACGATCTAATCTTGCTTCTCTTTGCTTTCCTGATGACACGTGCAGGATTTTTGTGTTATCCATTTCTGCAACATTTCCGTTCGATGATGAGATTTCATGACGTATCAGTAGTCGTTTGAAAGCCGAAACGAACTGTGATACAGTAGGATTTGGGCACCAGCCACCTCGCTGTCTCACCGCACAGAAAAAAAGTTCCAGATGATCTTGACTCATCTTGTAGGTGAGGAGATATTTCAATTGGGAGTCTTCGCGTTTCACTAAATCATCAAATATTCCAAACACTGCTAAAACACCAAAATATAAACCTATGAATCCAGTGGCGCGCCTCGATTTGTAAATTGGCTTGGAGTCAAGAGTTTTCAATTGCAGGATGTACTGTAATTCCTTTTCCATTCTGGGACGCCAAACCCTCTCATTTGATGGTCGCATTGGTGCCTTGAATCCCTTACCGAATGGATTTCTCACGTTAAGGAAGTCGAAGATGCAATCGATACTGCGCAGAAATCGTACAGTTCCGGCACTACCAGCAAACTGTGGTAAGTGGAGCTCTTTGTCGCAAAACTCAATTGCATCTGCAACGCTGCTACTCAGTGTCTGAGCTGCAAGTCGCACCTTCATGATATTTTTTTTGAAGTCCACGTGAGAATGTCTTAATTTGTTTCCAGCTCTAAGACCTTCAATATCCTGGAGTTTGGCCAGTTCCAAAATAAACCTCCATTCAATTCTTCTTCCTTCACCATCTAATAATACTTTATATTCCCCCAGGCAGTTACGTACTAACTTCAACATGTGACATGCATCTAATAAAACATAAATCTTTTCAGAAGGATCACTTGGATGAGGAAAGTATGGTCTGGGATCTGGCAAATCTATACGTCCACCCAGCTTCCGGATCGTAGATAAGTGACAAGGTGGTCCATCCAGGGTTAAAGAAGTCACTCGTACACCAATCTTTTTAAGTCTAACTAGACTTTCTGTGGCAAGATTTTTCTGGGTTTCCGCATCGATTCCATTGATCAGGAAGTAACCTATCGGCAATTTCCAGGATACATCAATACCCACCACCATGATAACTAGGGCATCCTTAGCTTGCGGGAGATCATCACCAGGAATCACGCCGGTACCCATGTCTACATGCCCCCGCTGTTTGCCATCTCGACCTCTTTGCGTGCCCTGTTTGATGCCGATTTCATCCAACATGAGGGAGCAAATCGTGCGTCTGTTATGTTTTTCGTCTGACTGTACTGTGTTTTGGAGAGTTTCGAAAGCTTCATTCAGGAATCCTGGCTCAGCGTCTACAGATGAGTACCATGTTCGAAGGACGGTTGGATGAGGAAGGGCCAGGTCGAATTTTTGGCGAACATAATCGTAAGCTTAAGGCGAGTAAAAATGCAGTGTCAGGGCAAAGGATCGTAATTCGGGTGGGTACTTTTCACGTGTTAGTTTTCCCTTACTGCTATTCTTTATCATGCGCATGCATAACTCTCGTGGAGTTTGTGAGAAGCTTTCAAGGCACTGTAGTCCGTCTGCAGAAACACGACGTTCGTCTCGTAGCGTACTTACCACTTCTTTCAAGGATTCAACTCGTTTCTTCAATTTCTTGATCTTTTGCCTTTGTAATTTATTAACCGATCGGACCTTATGTAAATTTTGCTTCAGTTCGATATTTTTTTTTCGCAAAGTTCTTGGGGTATTTTCATAATTGTGGTCATGTAACAGTAAGGAATGTAGACGGCCAGTCCAGCATTCATCTGCAGTAATAGACGGCCTTGGTGCCACATCAGATTGAACGTCAGATTCGGTAATCCCTACTACCGGCGGGCATTTTACTGAAATAAAATTTAATACTGTTATAAGTAGAAAAAATAAGCATTGTACTCGTATTGTCTTGTATTATTTATAAAAATTTAGAAATATGTATAATGTGAGTTAATTTTTCTGGTTGTTCCGGAACTGTCATCCAATTATTTGTTCATTTATTCACTTATTATCAAACTATTATTTTTCAGTATTATTATTATTATTATTATTATTATTATTGTTATTGTCATTGTTATTGTTATTGTTATTGTTATGGTTATCATCATCATCATCATCATCATCATCATCATCATCATCATTATTATTATATTATTATAATTTTAGTAATTATTCAATTTTATTTATGAATAATAATTACCTGGTGTGCAAGATGAAGAGACGTTAGCATTATTCCCACAGTGCTTCTTGGAACTGCTACTCTCTATACAGATCTCATGTAACGGAGATGCAGACTTTCGTTTGCATGCTTGAACTTCTGAAACTAAATATTTAATTTAGGGCCAATGAAAAAATAGGTTTGCAAATGCCTCAACATTCACGATATCACCAGTGAGTAATAGGATAACGCTCACCACCTTGTGTGCTATTGGGGAAAGAAATTGTCGGTACACTGTCGTTATTCAGTCCCACACGAAACATGGACTTATCAAATATGTTCGGTTCAAAGTGGTCAGAACATAGAGTGCTCGTTCGGCAGGGAGTCCAGGAGCACTTCTATACTGAACAAACCCATTCTACCCATTTTCGGGCCAAATCGGGATTTTTTTTGAATGGAAAACTGTCGTATAAACAGAATTAGACTCTAACTTCAACTTTTATTTATTATTATACTATACAATAAAAACTAAAAGATTCAACCTCACTTACGTGTGAAAACTCTTCCCAGATTGTTTGCCACTTCGATTTGAACAAATTACACATCCTCCCATTTACACAAGAGTTGTTTGTAAAACACAGATAATATATTGTAAAACTGCTCCGAAATAAATGTCACGGCGATGTGAATTGAATTTCCCGCACTTTCTTTGTTTTTTGTCCGAAAAAATGGCGGCGTTTCTCGGTTCAAATCGAAACCAGATTCGCGGGCCGTTCCTCCATCCAGTTAGTATATATATCAGTGACTAACACCTATGCTTTTCACCGCCGAAATTGCGGAAAACGAGCGAAATGACGGCGCCACCATTACAGTTGCCATGGTAACAAACAGTGTGGTTTTCGCCTCAGCATTATACAGTTGCTGTGTCTCAATTCGTTTCGAGTCCGTTGTGCATTTGCCTTTACCCTTACCCTTCATGGCGCATTCGCCTTTCACAATTGAACTGTTTTAATCAAGTATACACTTTCGAGTGTTCTGCACTCTGGCGTGGTATAAATGTACTATAGACTTGCTCATTGTGTTGATTGCGATTTCTAGGTTATGAAATGCAAATTTTCAATATGGCTGTCAAAAGGTGCTCAAAGGTACACAAAAGGTGCGTCTCCCGTACCTTCGACACTTGCACCTTTGCGCACTTACCCTTGATCAGTTGGATTGCCTTAATGACGTCACTACCGGTTTGTCCAAGGGTAAATGCGCATCAAGTGTATACTTTGTGCGAATTGAGACACGGCAAGTGCTCCCTCACTAATTTTAACCTCTCTGACATTTTACCTCTCCGCCGTCGGAGGGAAGCAGGCTCCCCTACTATGGCCTGATCGTTTGATTCGGCGCATAACGATGCGCAGTAACCACGTCACATAAGCTGTGTTCGTGTTAGCTACACTTTCTACACTTTTCTTACACTTTTTACGCTCGCCCAATAGGAGGTGTGGATTTCTAGTGAAAAGTGTAAAATCTAGTAAAAGTGTAGAAAGTGTAGCTAAGACGAACAGAGCTATTACCTCAACAAACCTGTGGTTTTCTAGTAAGTCAGCTGTCAGCTATTTCCCCTCAGCTCCCCGTGCACACATCATAAACTCCGCCCATGGACATAGTGGGGGACCTCGCTAATATTCTCTATACCCTGGATCCGTGAAAATTAGTGAGGGAGCACTAAGGTGCTTCAAAAAAATTCTTTAATTTTTTTTTCAACTCTTACCCTCCCAAATGCTTGAGGTGGATAAGACAAAAGTCCTCGCGAAAGTAGGTCGCTGTAGCTCAACTCTGAGAGGTCGCTATTTTCATTTAATTTCGCCATTCATTTAACATGGGAATTTTCGTTTTTTTATTCAAACTGAAATTACACCTATTCATTTTGATTTTTCAAAAAGATCCATTGTATATTCAGAAAGCTGTTTTTTTAAGCTTTCCAAACCTATATAATAAAAGTCGATTACCTTAATTAGAAGATTAAATAAAGTCATTTAAAATCTAGAGATTTTTCTGTAGCAACAAAATTTCTAGATTTTAAATCACTTTATTTAATCTTCTGATGAAGGTAATCGACTTTTATTATATAGGTTTGGAAAGCTTAAAAAAACAGCTTTCTGAATATACAATGGATTTTTCCGAAAAATCAAAATGAATAGGTGTAATTTCAGTTTGAATAAAAATTTTTAATTTAGTAGTAATTTCAGTTTGAATAAAAATTTTTCTGTAGCAACAAAATTTCTAGATTTTAAATCACTTTATTTAATCTTCTGATTAAGGTAATCGACTTTTATTATATAGGTTTGGAAAGCTTAAAAAACCAGCTTTCTGAATATACAATGGATTTTTCCGAAAAATCAAAATGAATAGGTGTGATTTCAGTTTGAATAAAAAAACGAAAATTCACCTGTTAAATGAATGGCGAAATTAAATGAAAATAGCGACCTCTTAGAGTTGAGCTACAGCGACCGACTTTTGCGAGGACTTTTGTCATATCCACCTCAAGCATTTGGGAGGGTAAGAGGTGAAAAAAAAAATGAAAGAATTTTTTTGAAGCACCCTAGGGAGCACTGTACTTGGTATTGCTGTGGGAAGAATACCCCTATCCCTCCAGTAAGAATACGTATCCTTACCGCAAGAATACTCGCTCAAAAATACTTTGTATTCTGGGAGGAAATAGTATATTATGTGGCATGCCCGTAAACCAAGTGTTTTTCGGCGAGAATAATGATTTCAGGACGAGCTAAAGGCGAGCCGGAAGCGAGTTCTGAAATCATTATTCGAGTCAAAAACGGTTTACGGGTGCGCCCCATACTGTATTTTTTTCGAAATAGGCATGAAAAGTCACTTTGACGCCTGTTGAGATTCACTAGACGAAGAGTGGGGTTATGGTGCGATCTGTCGCGCACTTCGAACCGCGCATCGAAACTGCCGTATAAAGACTTTATACGGCAGCTTTGGAATGCGCACTTCGAACTGCGCATCCAGACTGCCGTATAAAGACTTTATAGGGCAGTTCTGAAACCAACCGTATAAAGTGACACTTTGTGGATCGAAAACAGGCGTCAAAAAGTGACTTTTCAATGCCTATGCCGAAAAAAATACTTTTTTTTCAGTGCACCACCGCCGGGCTGTGGCTGCGTTCGACAAGGATGCCCATTAGGGTGGAGCGATAAACCCTTTTTTCTTTTTCCGATGGTGTTCGGGCGAGAAAAATGTGACATTAAGGTTAGAAAAAAACCTCGCGCAGAGCCAATGTCGTGCGTCAACGTCTTGCGGGTCCAGTCTTCGTTTGAAGCGGATTTCTGAAAATTCAGTATAAAAAATTCTCCAGATGTGAATATTCTGCAGCGCTCAGCTAATTTCGTTGTGAAATTACCCAGAACTCACCACGAGGATGTGGTTGCAACGCGAGTTGAAAAAAAAAGAAGAAAAATTAAAAAATAAAATAATAGCTATTTATGTATCGAGTCCGAAAAGTGTCACAATCCGGTATGGGTAATTTCTAATATGAGCCGATCGAGTGTGAATTTATCGCTCGAGCGCAGCGAGGGCGATAATTCACACGAGTTCTTCTGTGACACAGCAGACTCAGAGGCGAATTTTGGAAATTACCCATACCGATTTGACACTTCTCAGACTTGATACATACAATATTTTATGCGATCCGTTGTTTGAAGGTTCACTTTTTGGAGAATCGCACGTTTAAAGTGTAATACTTACTTTAGTATACAAAATTACTGGTATTATTGCGTTTTTCTGTATCAAAACATTTTGACTACGACCATCTCAGACATTTGACGTTTCCAGACATTTTGATTTTTAGTATGTGAATGTAGTCAAAACTAACCTGAATCTGTTTATTTTAATAAAACATATTCATATTGTACGATAATATTTTCATTATAGGCTCCTGTCCTATAATATTTAACTATATTTTAGTGACCTGAAATTGGTCCCTTTGCGGCCGAAATCCAATGCTCAAAAAGTGAACTTTCAAACAACGGGTCGCATAAAATAAAATAAATTCAGATACGATTTTTTTTTTTTTTTCACCTTGGAAAAAAAAGCTGGCCTACATTCATCTGCAATATATAATTTCATAACATCTGCTCTGAAACTTCAGCTTTCAGTGCTTGTTTAGCGAGTCGAAGCAAGCTAATTTCATGCGAATGCCGTGAAAAGCTGTGACGTACGCTGCAATCGCGACTTCGATGTTTTAGCAGTCTGAAAGCTGAGTTGCTTTCGTCCCATGGGAAGAAAGCAACTGCTTTCGTCCCTTGGGAAGAAAGCCTTTCAGACCTGAAGTTTCTTGCAGATGTTATGAAATTATATATTGCAGATGAATGTAAGCCAGCTTTTTTTTTTAAGGTAAAAAAAAAAAAAAAATCGTATCTGAATTTATTTCATTTTATTTTTTAATTTTTTTTTCTTTTTTTTCAACTCGCGTTGCAACCACCTTCTCGTGGTGAGTTCTGGGTAATTTCACAACGAAATTAGCTGAGCGCTGCAGAATATTCACATCTGGAGAATTTTTTATATTGAATTTTCAGAAATCCGCTTCAAACGAAGACTGGACCCGCAAGACGTTGACGCACGACATTGACTCTGCGCGAGGTTTTTTTCTAACCTTAATGTCACATTTTTCTCGCCCGAACACCATCGGAAAAAGAAAAAAGGGTTTATCGCTCCACCCTAATGCCCATATTTTGCATCCCTTTTCTACGCCACTTATTAACTCTATAAGGGCGTCTAGCTTCTTATCTCAATACTAACAAATATACTGAGACTAAACATAAACCAATAGTCTTGATATTTAATAAACACCACAGCCGTGAGAAAGCGTGTCCAAAATATCACGCGCCGACATATATGTATAAAACTCAAATTTAAATTAACGATTTTCCTGTGTACACAAGTTTGAATAATTATTACTTTATTAGTTTAACTTTTTTTATTTTGATCATAAAATTTTCATATCCGTAATTAAAAAGGAGAAGGAATCGAAATCCCGTCAGCATTTTATTCGTGTTCTGATTGGGCGTTTGTTCTCGAGGTGCGAGATTCGAGATGATCGCGGCGCTGCTTCGATCGGTCGCGTTGTCAAGCGCGCGTAATTTGTATACGCGTCATCAGTAATCTGTACATTGACATCTGTCTGACTTGGTCTGACTTTCCTAACCGTTTTTCAAGTGAATTGGTTGAAGTGATTATAACTAGGATTTCGTTGCTGTTCACCGGAGGTGTGTGTAAGGCTTCTGCGGATACGCGGGAAGGGTAACAGCGTAGCAAATTGTAAAGATAAATATATATTCTGAAATTGTGAGTATAAATATTTCAATACATTCTTCACCATCATATGAGTCCTACGATCAATGAGTATTTTTTCGCATATGAGTACCAATCAGAACCTAAGACACGAGTATACCACGACGAAAACCACGAATGTTTTGCAAATTTGAAATTGATTAATTATTAACAGGATATCAATTTTTTAATAGTCGTTGAGTTTGAATTATATTTTGTGATGGGCAGACGTAAAATTTGTCGAAATGCAGACGAAGAAGAGGAGTTTCAACGTTTACGTCGCGCGAAAAATAATGCGTACCAGCGCAGATATCGTCTCAAGATGCGAAATGAAGCATGTTCGAGTAATACTGTTGTTGACGACATACCAGTTCATGAAGTTCAAAGACGATATCAAACTCAACGAACAGCACGATCCAGTATTCTCGCTTTTGACTTGGATCATGTCAATGAGGTACCTGAGCACTACATAGGAGAGATGAACATATCGTGCAAACATTGTGGTGCCAAGCATTTTTCCGCTGAAAGAGTGGTTGGTAAAGGAGATTCATTCAATGACTGTTGCAATCATGGTAATGTAGTTTTAGATGCGTTGCCAAATTATCCAGATGAACTAAAAGCATTATTCGACTCTACGCATCACAAGTCTCGTAATTTTTATGAACGCATACGCTGTTATAATAGTTCGTTTTCTTTCGCGTCATTCAATGCAAATTTAGTTAATTTCAGACATCCGGGACCTTATCGTTTCAAGATACAGGGGCAAATTTATTATCAGATTAATACAGCTCTTTACCCGGCCCCCAACGAAATCCCAAGTTATGGTCAACTATTTATTGTGGACTCTAACGAAGCAACGGAACATCGTTTAGGCCGAAATTCAAATCTCGATAGTGATATTGTTCAGTTATTAGATCAAATAATGCGTCAAATAAACATATTTGCACACTCTTATCAAATGATGGGCGAGGAAATTGAAAATCAGCGTCGATTCACAAAAAATGAGTCTATCCAAGAAATGCAATTGCTTTTTACGTTGAAGCCTGGACTGGATCGCCGTCGATTTAACTTCCAAAGAACCAACGAAGTTGCTGCTATATTTTCTACGACAGCTGATGGAGGAATTCCGGAATCCTATGTTACTGTGCGCAATCGAAATACTAAGATATTGCAAAGTGTCAGTACGATGGATCCGAATGTTGAACCATGGGTTATCCATTATTTTATCCATATGGTTCGCAAGGATGGCATCGCGATTTGATGAAGCAAAATAGCAGTAAACGTGTAACCCGAACTTCATACGTCAAGTATCGAATGGCCGTGCGAGATGGCTTCAATGTCTTTCTGATGGGTCGTAGATTATTTCAACAATGGATAGCCCTTCGTTGTCACACTGGGTCCACCGGACCCATGGTCTAACTTTGTAACTAAATATCTGTAACTGAAAGGGTACAAATGGGCCCTTTTTTACTATTTACTGTTAGTTTGGACTATCCCTAGTCGGGAGACACAGAGAGCCCTTCAGTAGAAGGGTCAGTGTTAGTGTGACAGCTATTTAAAGAAAATCGTGCGCGAGGTGTGGGTCATTGTGACCCAAGTGTGACAATGGCGTCGACTTTGGTGAAAAATTGAGACAAAATAATTTTTTTTTAATATTCCGTACAAGCCGTAAGTATAATTGTGGCAATCGTTATTTTATTTTTTTGTCAAATATTGGAGAAAAAAGAAACAAAAATCAAAAAGCAGTGCATTTATGAACTGTCTTTCCACCTCATTGCGCCCTACTTGCGGACTTGGTCGCAAGTGCCAACTCTCCGACGCGACATTACTACATAAGACAGGGAATATTAGCAATTCTCAAGTACGAGGGTTCCACACCACCAAAAGAAAGAAAATACTTGGAAAAAAGGTTCCGGTACAGACTGTGCACCCCACAGCAGGATCGGAAGTCGAAGGAGCAATGCTCCTCCTGTCAGCGTCCAATGTGCAGCCAACATCGAGCTTTTATGTATGTCGACTGCACTGTAGCAGATTGAATACCTTTTCTGTTGACCTTTCATCGTTTTATTTGATATTAATAAACCATAATACTATTATACTATCAGTATTTGACTAGAAATAGCCATGTTTTCACACTTCAAAATCGACCTTATCTATGTGTCGGAATAAATATACTTTTTGAAACGAACACCACCCAGCTATTTTTTTCCACAAAGTACCCTATTTCGAGAGCGTCGTCCATAAATTTTATGAAAAAATATTGAAAATTGAAAGAGTTATAATTTTTTACATTCAAAAGGGTCTTTTTTGCAAATTGATGGCTTTCGGATTTTTTTTTACCATGTCGAAATTTTATTTTTCAAAAAACAATGATGGATTCTTATTCTAGAGAGTTCAAAGTATGTGAAAATATTTTGTTGATTGAAATCGGACTGATAGTTTGGATGCAAGAGCCTTTTGAAATCCGTCTGGGTCTATCTGACCCAGTGTGACAACGGCGGGATTCCTGAGAAGTGTGACAACGAAGGGATAGTGGACAATTATGTTAAAATTGAGAAAGATCGAATACATTACTGCGCTACACATCAGTCCCAATTACGTGCCGATACGTATCAAGGACTTGTTGATCACCTACAAAGTTCATCGAATGATGTGAATGGCCGAGTTGGCAAAATGGTAATATTGCCTTTAACTTTCGTTGGATCACCGCGTAATATGATGCAGAATTATCAGGATGCGATGGCCACACGGAAAAAAATAAATTGTTGTAGTAACCCCAATTGGGTTATCATTTACCACAATCGCATGCAACTATTGTGCCAGCCAGAGTAGCATGTAACCGTAACTGTTTAATTGTTGCTAAAGAATTGTCGCAATAGTTACAACAATCATGGGGTAGGACGAAATCGGAACGAAAAGTTACTGTCACAAGTACTATATGACAGGTTAAACGCACAGCACGGTGGTTTGACTAAACAAGCTAACTTGCTGAATTTACTACATTTTCGGACCACAATCTTGGTGTATTCTTAGCATATACGTTAGCATAATCCACATAACAATGTTGTTACTAAAATCACAATTGCTGTCTCTTGTACAACAAAAATTTTACTCCACCGCTGTTATTATGATAGCAACATCTTTTTTTTCCGTGCATAGTCCGGAAATATGGCAAGCCGGATCTGTTTTTGACAATGACATGCAACCCGAAGTGGCCAGAAATTGAAAAGAATCTACTTCCAGGTCAACTAGCATCTGACAGACCAGACATTTGCGCACGAGTATTCAATTTGAAAAAAAAATTTTTAATAGATTTGATTGTGAGGCGAGAATGTTTTGGTCAAGTAGCAGCATACGTCTATGTCATTGAATTTCAGAAACGCGGCTTACCGCATATACATATGCTGGTAACCCTTAAACAAAACTACAAAATGTCAACTCCAGAAATAGTAGATCGTTATATCTCAGCAGAGATACCCGATCCGACTCAGAGTCCCGTTTTGCATGATATTGTTATGAAAAACATGATACAGGGACCATGCGGTGATTAGTGCTTAGTAAATGGCAAGTGTTCTAAACATTTCCCGAAGTTAAAGCAAGAACAGACAATACTGAATGGCGACGGGTATCCTAGCTATCGGCGCAGAAATATTGATATGTTTTTCGCACGTCCTGGTGGATACATGGTTGATAACCGTCATGTTGTACCATTTTGTCCAATGTTGTTAGTTTTGTTCAATTGCCATATCAACGTCGAAGTTGTCTCAAGTATCAAGGCGGTGAAATATTTATACATATACATATACAAAGGTCACGATGCGGCTGCTATAACAGTAAGTGAGGCTTCATCAGAAACTGTCATTGATCATGATGAGATCAGAGATTATATCGAAGCCCGGTACGTAGGGCCTGTGGAGGCATATTGGCGTATCACAAGCAAACTTTTACAAGAAAAAAGTCATTCAATTGTACCGTTACCGGTTCATTTACCAAATGAACAGAATGTATTAATTCACGTGGAAGCTGTCGGTGAGCCCGCCAATTATGAACGTGAAATGAACAATGCCTTAGATCAGAAGACAATGCTTCTAGAATATTTTTCGCTGAATGCTCGTAGCCAAGAATCTAAGAAATACTTATACACTGAAATACCATTCTATTATACTTTCAAGAAAGAAAAAGTCGATGGTTGACATATTTCCCACTGGGAAAAACGTAAATCACACTTCAACTGTATTGGACGTATGTATTCTGTGAGTCCTACTCAATTAGAATTATTTCATTTACGGTTGTTGTTACCAACGGTTAGAGGAGCTACAAGTTTCGATGATCTCAGAACGGTGAATGGCAGGCTTCATCAAAACTTTTCAGAAGCTTGCTTGGCATTAGGTTTCATAGAAGATGATGAAGAATGGAGCCGAGCTATGCATGAAGCAGAAATGTGGATCATGCCTCGAATGCTACGCAGATTATTTGTACGCATATTAATACACTGCCAACCTGTTCATCCTGCACAGCTTTGGGAGGAATTTGCGATTGCACTGTCTGAAGACTATGTACAGTCTATGGGTGCACTTCAAGCAACAAAAAAAGCATATGCCCAAATAAATGCAATGCTCAATGCGGAAAACAGAAGTCTTGCAGATTTTCAGGGAATGGTGCAATTATTGGACGTTGATGAAGTGGAAGAGGATATATCTGATTTGGAAGCAGCAGAAATAGGAGCAGAAAAGTATGATCAATTGAATGATCAACAAAAAGAAGTTGTAGATGTTGTGCTTCGCGCCGCAAATAATGACACCATTGACGGAGGCAACTGTTTATACATCGATGGGCCGGGAGGATCTGGTAAGACCTTTCTGTATACAACACTTTGGTATTTATTGAAGAGTAGAAACAAACGGGTTAGTACTATGGCTTTTACGGGAATCGCTGCAACACTGCTTCCAAATGGACGAACTGTCCACAAAACTTTCGGACTACCCGTTCCTTTATTCCATGATTCGTCATCAAACATTAAAATACAATCAAAAGAAAGTGAGTATTTGCAACAGATTAAGGTTTTAATTTGGGACGAAGCACCGATGGCTCCACGATATGCATTGGAAGTGATTGATCGAACATTACGTGATATTATGAATACCAATTTACCATCCGGCGGAAAAATTGTTGTACTTGGCGGTGACTTTAGACAGCTTCTTCCTGTACTGCCTCGTAGTACACGTTGCGAAATTGTAAGTCTCTCTATCAAATTCAGTCCACTATGGATTCATTTAAAAAAATTCTCACTAACAAAAAAATATGCGCGCAATGCCACAAGAATTAGAGTTTAGTCAATTCTTAATCAATGTTGGCGATGGAATCATAAACGATCTTGATGACAATATTGAAATACCACGACGCTGTGTGGCCGCAGCTGATGCGGATATAGTTAACGAAACTTTTGGCGATCTAATTGCTTTGAAGCAATATAAACAGGCCGCCAAATGTGCAATATTATCTGCTAGAAATGTTGACGTAAATGAATTAAATAATAGAATTGTGGACCTACTAGACATTACAAGTGAACGGATATATACGAGCGTCGACAATGCGGAAAATTGCGATGATAATGGTGATATTACCGAGGCTCTTCTACCAGAATATCTAAACAGTCTATCACCACCATCGCTTCCTCCGTACGAACTGCGACTAAGATTGAATAGTGTTGTGATGCTCATACGAAACCTTAGCATACTTGAGGGTCTTTGCAACGGTACTAGACTGCTGATCTTGGAACTTGGAAATCATCTTCTCAAATGTGAAATATTGAGTGGTGATAAAGCTGGGGATATAGTGTTTTTAAATGGGATTATCCTCTACTGTGAAAACTTATACCTATTCACATTCAAACGAAGACAATTCCCGATAAAACTAGCTTTTGCCATAACGATTAATAAGTCACAGGGACAGACGTTTGAAAGAATTGGCGTTGATCTGCGTAAAGATGTTTTTAATCACGGACAATTGTACGTTGCTTTTTCACGAGTTCGTTCATTTGAATCATTAAAGGTCTATCTTGGAAACCAAAGGAGCAATCATATTGTAAAAAACCATGTTTACAAAGAAATTTATCAATAATCATTACGTTTTAGATGATAGACTAATTTTATACAATTGAATCAATCAAACTTTTTTTACATCAATTCGAATTGAACTTCCGTTTGCATTAGCCTTTGAATGTTGAATCAATTTCAAAATGTGGTAATTTCATTTTGCGTGGATAATTCAAGGATATAAGATTAGTGAACTGATTTTGAAAAACATCAATATTCTTCTCATTTTTAATACATGATTGAGAAAAATATTCGCTAACGGTGGATATACATCGCATGAAGCATAGAACAGGTGGCTGCCGATTCTGGTAATTTCCGACATATGAATGGATGTTCATTGCACTCAGTTGCAAATACTTTTACACCTTTTACATGCAAACATATTCAACTATTGTAATCAGTCCGCCTGGGTTGGCGTTGGATTTGAATTTCCATTTTTTTGCATCACTCCTACGTCGCAAGCAAGAGGATACGCACAAATTCCGATGAATATAAAACGAAAATGGAAAAAAGTAAGTAAAATTGATTTGATTGAAATTCCTTTGAGTGCCCATCGGTATTGATTGTAGGGGAGACCGGGGCTAAAAGTTACCGGGGTAAGTTGTTCAAATCAAAATAACTCTTAAACGAATAGAGATAAAAATATGGTCCAAGTGCGTCGTGAATCAGTAAGCAACAGCGCACCTACGGCAACCATATTAGTAAGACCATTGGTCTCGAATGACGTTGCTCGTGAGCACGTGTCCTTCTAATACAGGTGAGTAAATATTTTTGTGTTGTTTATTTTTGGTCTATTTAATTCATTTTGATAAATAGCCTTTAGATTTTTATGTGGTATATAAAGATACATCTAGTTTTCATATACCGACGTATAAATTAAGTTTATTTCATCAACCGAGCCTAAAATTTACGTTTATATGAGAAAATGCCATTTGGGGTTAGTTGTTACTCTTTTTTGGGGCATGTTGTTACTTTGCAACAACTTACCCTATCGCGTGGTCATCAACGAAAAATATTGTTTTTTTTAATTTTTTATTACAGAATGCGAACTTATAATAGAACAGCAAGTCGGGGAACTATATCTCAAGGCCTCATGCAAAAAGCCCCAGATGAAGTGAGGAAAATGGCGAAAAATTAACAACTATTGCTAAAAAGTCAAACTTTGGAAATTTGTAATTTATCTTTTTTCTACTTGAAGGGTCACACGAATCGCCTTGGAATTGTTAACGAAATTACCATAAAGAGGCACAAAAAAAGTGATCAAATTGTCAGCTTGCCTATTTTTTCGATGACTTCCGGCCAAAAACCGATGCGTGTCACGTGGAACACCCCATGTATAACTCAAATGACATATTATCAATGATATATCTTTTATGATAATAATTGATCTTAATATATTATATTATTTCTAACAATGATTGATCTCAATATATATTATTTTAAACAATAATTGATCTCAAAGTATTACTTGGAGTTATTGGGATAACAAACAATAAAAAAAACTATATATTTATGTTCACCGTTCAATTTGAGTTTAATTTATGCACGACAAATAATTGAAAACTCTTTGAATATTGTTAATTCGTTCTTAAATACATAAATTTAATCTAAAATAATTGTTTTTTTTATAAAATATACCCACAATAAATCTTGTAACAACTTGCCCCAGCTCATGCACAACTAGCCCCGAACCGGGGCAAATTGTTACTTTACGTTTTGTTGCAAAAAAAAAATCATATCAAAAAAACTTATTCAAATATATTCCAAAACGGTTAGGCATACTAAAGTAGAATATATTTGCCAAATTGTAGAACAATAATATTTATATCATTGAGTAGTGACTCTATCGTTCGAAGCCTATTAATTCATACCATATGTGAATTTATCGGACCAGTCGAACCAAATTTTTAAGTCTTTTAACTGAAGCTCACCTCTATATGAGCGTGCAGTCTTCAGATAGACCGAAAAAAACGGAAGTGCATCATAATTATTTTTTTTACTTGAAAAAAATAATTATGATGCACTTCCGTTTTTTTCGGTCTATCTGAAGACTGCACGCTCATATAGAGGTGAGCTTCAGTTAGAAGACTTAAAAATTTGGTTCGACTGGTCCGATAAATTCACATATGGTATGAATTAATAGGCTTCGAACGATAGAGTCACTACTCAATGAAATAAACACAGACCTGGGACTAAGAAGGTCAATGACAATAACATGAAATTCAAGTAAAGATTCCTCCAGTCCTTCAGTGGTCTAATTGGACAAGGCGTCGCAGTACAAATGCGGAGGTCCCGGTTCAAACCCGGGCTGAAGGAATTTTTACTTGAAAAAAAAAAAAAAATAATTATGATGCACTTCCGTTTTTTTCGGTCTATCTGAAGACTGCACGCTCATATAGAGGTGAGCTTCAGTTAGAAGACTTAAAAATTTGGTTCGACTGGTCCGATAAATTCACATATGGTATGAATTAATAGGCTTCGAACGATAGAGTCACTACTCAATGAAATAAACACAGACCTGGGACTAAGAAGGTCAATGACAATAACATGAAATTCAAGTAAAGATTCCTCCAGTCCTTCAGTGGTCTAATTGGACAAGGCGTCGCAGTACAAATGCGGAGGTCCCGGTTCAAACCCGGGCTGAAGGAATTTTTACTTGAAAAAAATAATTATGATGCACTTCCGTTTTTTTCGGTCTATCTGAAGACTGCACGCTCATATAGAGGTGAGCTTCAGTTAGAAGACTTAAAAATTTGGTTCGACTGGTCCGATAAATTCACATATGGTATGAATAATATTTATATTTGACGAATTTTTTCCAATCAATTTTTCAAGTTATTCAAAAAAGTGTAACTTTTAGCCCCGGTCTCCCCTAATTCAAAATATTTACAAGAAGTCGTACACTGAAATCGAATTGAAAAAAAAGGGCATAAAGATTGAAGCCAATGACCAGATATTTACTAATTCAGATTTAAAAAAATCCGTTAAATGTAATTAGTGAACATTGTACAAAAATTTCGATCCTATGGTAACGTAATTATTTATGGCATTTTGAATTGCTTGGATGCAGACGGATTTCATTCAATACTATTTTTCAATGGCGCGCATGTAGAAACCCATTCGCAAAAATACCCGGTATAGTTGCTATCTAAACATTTTAAAAAAAGAAAATCATCATCATCGCGATTATCTGTTAAAATCACGAATGCATGGCCTATAGAACTATACTCCGTTCACCGAGAGAACGACACGCTTTCAACGAGTGCGATAGCGACAACGCCAACGCGATCGAGGCGGAGTGAGAGAGTGGACGGAGGTTGTTCTCTCCGTGAACGGAGTATAGAATCGATTGGCTATAAAAAATTGAAATTCTTGAAACCAAACAAAATTATGTGTTGGAAAAAAAAAACTTCGAGGCCGTCAACGCTGTCAATCCATTATACAACTATAATTTGATGATACATTTGGTAGTTATTAATGAATTATGCGATGGCGAGAAGGAGGAAATTCCTTTCACATCGACTGCAGACTTGAGCGTAATTAAACCATACGATTCGACTGTGTGAGTATTCAACTACATACGTATAAAACAAAAAGAAAGTTTAAATTTAACGGATTTTTTTTTAATCTTGATTATTAATTTTTAATTAAATTCAAGGGAGTTTCTCGGATACGTCGACGGAATTGAAAGTAGCAGGCTTGTGGGGCAACACAATCACAAAATTTACAAATTTTTCATTAATAATGGTATGTCCGAACGAGTACAAGTAATTGCATGGAACAAAGAAATCCAACGACTAGAAGATAGAATCAGAACCTGTTAGAGTTTAAGGCGACCAGTACAGTTTGAACCAATGAATTCAACATACTCCAAAAATCATTTATAACTTAACCAAAGTTCATTACACATAAAAAAAAATCATGTTGCCCAAATCAGTTGTCGTAAGGTTTCAGCCACACGGTTGGTCCAATTTCACATTTTGACGTCTCATTTTCTTCGGAGCGCAATCCTACATCGTATGAACGAGGGAAATTTGGAAATAAAATTTTTGGACCAAGTTATCTGCAAAAGAGTGGCCACATTTTGGGTGAATTTTGATAACTCGCTATAACTCTTCACACGATTTTTTTTTCACAGATCCCCTCGTTCATACGATGTAGGATTGCGCTCCGAAAAAAAAATGAGACGTCAAAATGTGAAATTGGACCAACCGTGTGGCTGAAACCTTACGACAACTGATTTGGGCAACATGATTTTTTTGATGTGTAATGAACTTTGGTTAAGTTATAAATGATTTTTGGAGTAAGGCTACAGATCTTTAATTAGATGATAAGCCATAGGTTTAAAAAAAAATTTTGGAGTATGTTGAATTCATTGGTTCAAACTGTACTGGTCCCCTTAAGGATTTCAGGGACAGGATGGCCATTAATAAAGACGATATATTTTAATAATAGTCACATAGCTTTATTATCACATCTTGTGGCGTCAGCCATAAAAACAGAAGAAGTAGAGAAGAAACCGAAGTTTCTCTTAACCCTAGACGAGGCATGCCGTTTTTCTTGCTCTCTACGGAGCATGTGGGGTCCGTGTGACCCCACGCGTCTCCTTTGTGTATAATGCTTTCTATAAACGATAATCGGGTTTGAATATAGGTGAATCTTTTCGTTTTTCAATAAGGAATAGAATGGTGTATAATAAAGTCAATTTTTCTCATCCCCTACCGTAAAGTTCGTACTTCTTTCCCGCTGATCAGGGAAAGAAGTGCTATATTCAGTCCCTGGTTTTACTTTCTTCTCGGCGTCACGCGCATGCGCGATTGTCTAGCGCTTCGTACAGAGCCCTTTGATACCTATGGACTGCTAGCCCATATACCCAAGATGTGACGTGACCTTACGAAGCAACGGCTGATTTTAGTACTACGATCAACTGATCGCGACTGCGTGTGTTACGTTGGTGTGACGCCTGGTTGTGTGTGTTACGTAGGTGTTTCTTAACATTAACGTGATACACACAACCGATGCGTCACACCTATAGGCCTAATTTCGTTACTAATTTTCATTACTAATTTTAGTTATTAAAATAGGCAGTTCTAAGTACCAATATTAAGAGCTCATATTTGGCTGAGATGTTCTATTTGAGATGCTCTACCGAAATTGTGATGCGCAGTTGAAAAATGAATTGTTTTTTTTTCCAGAGTCGTATGACTCTATGACGCTATGACTCAATGTTTATAGGCGAATATCTCTTAATCGGTGAGCGTTAGGAAAATTCTATCTCAGTACTTTTTTGTAGAGCCTGAAATTTCCTATAAGAATCTGTATTCAGAAAGTTTCTAAATCAAGCCGGTTACGAGAAAAAACAATTCGAAAATTTTCCGATTCTTTTTCACGTGTTATTCAAATCAAAAATGGGAAAACTGAGTTAGGCAGTTCTAAATATTAATATTGAGAGCTCATATTTGGCTGAGATATTCTATTTGAGATGCTCCACCGGAATGTTGATGTGCGTTCAATTTTTTTTTTTTTTTTTTGCACACCCTAATATATATATATATTCAGACTATAATGAGATACATTTAGCGTGAACGAACTTTCCGCTGGGGATGAGAAAAAATTGTATATAGCACTCGGGAAGAAAGTAAGCTCCGCGCTCCCGCGTACGTGCCGCCCTCGCTACGCTCGGGCGGCAACTACACGCGGGAGCGCACAGCCTACTTTGTTCCCTCGGTGCATAATATACTATTTCAAACACTAAACTCGTGAAATATGGAGGAATCCAGACTCGAGAATGCCGCCTGCGATTTAAAGTGCGAATTTTTAGATGGTAATGGGGTCCATATGGCCCCCACGTACTCCTTCTAGGGTTAAAACAGGAAATGGCGGAACGCCCATTAACTAATTAATAACGAGATACATAGTTAGTTTATTAAATAGATGGTTAGATTAACATATATCTAACACTCTCCCTTAATCTAATGCTTGAATGTCTAACAACGGGAGCAAAAGTCTGATCGTAGTCTACACCATTTCGTTGCGAACAACCCTTTGCAACTAATCTAGCTTTAAAACGTAAAACGTTTCCCTTTAAATCCCTTTTGATCTTGAAAACCCATTTACATTTAACTAGGTTTTTACCAACAGGTTTTTCGACTAGTTCCCATGCATTATTCTCTTGGAAGGATTTGAGTTCCTCTAGCATCGCTAGTTTCCATCGCTCGCTGTCCTTTCCATTTAAAGCTTCCTCAACAGATTTAGGCTCGATAGGTTCATCCATTGCCAGATAAAGCTCAAAATCATCGAACTGTTTTGGATGTCTCTCCCTCAATGGATACCTTCCATCCTCTTCTGCTTGTGGTTCTTCTTGAAGTATTGGTTGATCCTGGACAATTTGGACGTCGTTTTCATTTTCAGAATCAACATCAGACATACCTTCTTGATCTTCGACATCGGAATTATCATGAATCTCTTGTTGTACAGCAAATTCCTCTTCTCTTTCGTCAGAACCTTGCGCTGGCAATGATTCATATTGGGATCCTTGGAATGGGCGTGGCTTTGAAATTTTAGCCTTGATAGAGTAGTTCTATTTTCGTCACTAGTTGGTTTATCGAGGTTCTAAGCCCTCTCATTGGTTACTGTAGCCTTGATAGAACAGTTCTATTTTCTGCCACTAGTTGGCGTATCGAGGTTCTAAGGTTCCCAATTCTTCTGTGTCAGTTCTTGATCCTGTCATCATGTCTGTCTTCGTCAATTTTTCTTTCATCGAATACCACATCTCGAGCTTTAATCATTTTCTTTGGATTCTTTATATCAAGTAATCTATAACCTTTTGTTTCAAAACAATAACCAACGAATGTTAGTTTCTTGGTTTTTGTGTCAAGCTTGTCTCTTTTTTTCTTTCGGTATATGCATGAATGCATCGCATCCAAAAACTTTTAGGTCATCCAATGCTACTTTCTCACCTGTCCACACCTCTTCAGGCGTAGCTCCTTCAACAGATTTGTGTGGGGATCTATTCATCAGGAATACTGCCGTGTTTGCTGCTTCTGCCCACATGCGTTTATCGCACTTTGCAGTTGACACCATACACCTGACTTTTTCAAGAATAGTTCTGTTGACGCGTTCAGCTACTCCATTTTGTTGGGGCGTGTACGGAACAGTGAGTTGGTGTTGGATACCCTCCTTCTTTAGATATGACTGTAAATCGGCATTCACATACTCGGTACCATTGTCTGATCTAATTTTCTTCAACTTTTTACCAGTTTCTGTCTCCGTCATGGCTTTAAATTCCATAAGACACTTCTTGACTTCAGTCTTTGATTCAATAAAATAGACAAATACCTTGCGAGAGTGATCATCAGTTAGTGTCATCATATACCTAGCTCCGCTCCATGATTTTACTGGCATCGGCCCGCAGAGATCAGAGTGTACCAGTTCTAAAACTTCCTTGGCTCGTGTTGCTCCTGTCTTCGGAAAAGGTTGTCTTCGTTGTTTTCCCTCGAGACAAGCAACACAGGGCTTCTCGTTTTGTACCTCTTCAAAATCTATACCTGTCGCTAAAGAATTCTTAAGCAGTTTCATACTTTTCAAACTCAAATGCCCTAGCCTTTGATGCCATAAATCTTGATCGTTTAACAGACTGACTTTTGCTTCCTCGTGTTTTACATCAAGACGATAAATACCATTGCATACCAAAGCCGTTGCTAGAACGTCTCCGTTTACAACACAATCACCTTCATTAACCAATTTACAGCCTTCTTTATCAAATACAACTACAAAACCTTTACTAACTAGTTTACTAACTGAAAGCAAATTTGCGTTAAGTTTAGGGACGTACAAAACATTTGAAATAGACCTTACATTTGATTCAGTTTGAAGACTTACGTTTACCTCTCCTATACCTTGAGTGTATATCTTTTCGTTGTTAGCTACGGTTACCTCTAAACCGGCGTTTGTATTGCTTTGATACTTGACCAACCAGTCTTTTCTCGATGACATATGAGTTGTTGCCCCAGAATCGATGTACCAGTCACTCGTGTTGGTCGTCACTCCCAAGGCTGTCAGCAGTGCCCGGTCTTTTGACTTCTTGTTGTCATCTTTGTTGCTTGATGTAGCCTCTGACCCTCCGCCTGACGTCTTCAGAGTAGGACATGGATTCCTCGTGTGACCCTTTGTACCACAATTCCAGCACGTAGGTTTCTTTTTCTTTGCTTTATTAACAGGCTTGCCTTTTGCCATAAGCGCAGAATCACCTGCGGTTTCTTTACCCCATTTATTGTCTTGCATTAATTTGCATTTTATAAAGTCGCTCGTTAATTGTGTTCCGCTACCCTCGAGAGCCATCACCATGGGATCAAATTCAGCAGGAAGACCTTGTAGCAGCATGGCACCAATCAATTCGTCGTCCATTGGTTTATTCATCGCTGAAAGTTTCTGAGCGATCGATAACACCTCGCTGACGTAGCCCTCCATAGAGTCAAAATTTTCCAACTTAGTCGAGCAGAATGATCTTAAAAGCCTGATGAGTCTTGTCATACCTTTATCTTCATACGCCTTCTCTAGGTTATTCCAAGCCTCCTTCGCCGTTGTTGCTGATCTTACATGAGCATAGGCAGTTGGCTTCACCATGAGACAAATATTCGCTAAAGCTTTCATATCCCTTCGTTCCTTGACCGCTTGAGTTGTCGTGTCTCCTTCGACGTAGCCAATTACACACGACCAAAAATTTTCCCGTATAGAAACATTTTCATTGCAAATTTCCAATCGTTAAAGTTATCACGGCCTTCCAATTTTCCAATACCCGACAGTGCGATCCCGCCGCCATGTGCTCCGTCCGCGTCACTCATTTTTCAAAGTAATAAAGGAACAATTCTTTAGGCAGTTCAGTTCTCACTATTCACCGGATTCATTAGTTAATACACCTGGGCCCATAACCTGTTAGAGTTTAAGGATTTCAGGGACAGGATGGCCATTAATAAAGACGATATATTTTAATAATAGTCACATAGCTTTATTATCACATCTTGTGGCGTCAGCCATAAAAACAGAAGAAGTAGAGAAGAAACCGAAGTTTCTCTTAAAACAGGAAATGGCGGAACGCCCATGAACTAATTAATAACGAGATACATAGTTAGTTTATTAAATAGATAGTTAGCCCGCACGGAAATATATATATGCGAAAAATATATGCAACATATATGTCGCACTTATAACATATATGTGCGCAAAATCCAAAGATGTTCGCATATATTATAACATATATGTACGCATTTACATATATGTATCCTATATGTTAGATGAATTTTACATAGTGTTGAAATCTATGTCGACATCTATGTCGACATACATGTCACTACATGTATGTTGACATTTATATCAAACTTATAAAAAATAAATGTTACTTATATTTTAGCGCAAAAAACAAATATGTCGCATATATTTTTCGCATATATATATTTCCGTGCGGGAGATTAACATATATCTAACAGAACCAACGAGGTGAGAATTATACCATTCCAACAATAAATCAATAAGTACGAAATCAAAATATTCGAATCTGTTCAGTTATTACTTATTATAGGATAAAAGTAGTTGTAGTATAGACATGGAAGTGTCGAAATTATGACAAAACAAAAGTATATCTGATTCCTCAATGGGGTCATCGTAATATGTTTCATTAATTTCAATACGAATATTAGAATCGGGACGAGCACGTGGAAACACGATTTCATTGAGACACCCGCAGACCATAGTTGGTGCACATACTCTAGATGAATTGGTTCAAAAATACAAAACATATAAAAAATTCATTACAGATAATTCATATTGACGGTGCATATTGCAAACCATGCTCAAACATGAATTTTAACAAAGGAACGGTGTCTCACGAACTGATAATCCAGTCAAACACCATAGTGAACGTGTTAGGATACAATATCAATAGCTCAATTCCAAATTACGAACCAGAATTGGTGGAACTCGCGCAAATCGGAGATACCACCAAATGTATGAGTAAGCTGAAGATTAAACAAATTGACCAAGCAATAACCAAATCAAGATTTTTGAATTCACAAATATGTTGAGAACGAAATCTGGAATACAATAAAAAAATGACCACTCAGAGAATTGTAGGTTTGATATAGTATTTTTTGTAATACATGCATGATTTCTGCGTTTTTTTTTACCTAAAAATAGGGTCAAAAGTAGCCGTTTATTGACCGCTTAAAAAGAGCGGGCAATAATGGATTCATTATTGCCCGCTTCTTCAATAATATATATATATATATATTATTGAAGAAGACATATATAAGACGAATCGTCTCTCAATAGAGAAGACGAAGAAAGAGAAGAAGTATCCTTTCTCGTTTTCGGAGGCATTTTATCAGTAAATTAATTTATCAAACAAATAACAGAGAACAGTAGTAGAATTAACTTTTAAAATATAAAGACAAGTCACCAAATAGATTCGTATTTTCAAATTATAATTTCATGAGAGATGTCACGGTTCCGCGAGCTCCTTTTTCGAATCAATAATGATCTCTTCGCAGATCTTTCTTAAAACAACAGGAGCCCAGCAACGATAGTCCTTCCCGTGTAGAAATAGCCCCACTTAGCCCGATCAGAAGTGAGGCGCTAGTCATGTGCTGGTCGGGCTATTTTCTATCAAGATTCCTGATCGGGTACTGATCGGGTACTGGTCGGGATAGTTTTGATTTACTAAAAAAACCTCACTGGGTATTAAACGGGGGTTGATTGGGGTATTTTTTTCAATCACCTTGGTGGGTACTAGTCAGACTCTGGCTGGACTATCTTCGACCGCAGCTTAATTTCGGTCACTAACATGGGATAATGTTCATACACTGAAAAAAAAGTACGGTCCTGACACCTGGAATTCTGGTTCCGAGAGCCGTAACGTAGTCTGTGCTAACACTAGCACCATCTTCAGGTTATAGGAAACTGAACATTTATGTCTAACGTAGTTCACGTGCCCGAAGAATAAGGTATCGCTGTAGGAGCTAGAATAGCTGCTGCAGTAGTTAAAATCTTCGCCTCCAAAACTGACATATCGTGCTTGGTTACTTGATATTTTGTTATAATAGCGGACGTATGCGAAGTTGGATGATATAGATTACGTATTGCTCATGTGAAAATGTTCACTGTTAAAGAAACGTAATGCTCTCGGTGATATTTTGGATCGCTGCAGAATAGATACTTTTTTTTCAGTGTACCGGCTACTTTAATTTTTCAGACTGTCCTACGAGACGCATGCGCATCGTCTTCTCAGTTATCGGGTGCGGCTATTTGCCGATTCCTAACCTCAATGTAATTGGCAGAGTTGTACGTAATATATATTGAGGCAGTATATTGCCATGGACCTTCCGCGTAAGATTAGGGATCAAAATCGGCGGCGCAAGCTAGGAAACGCCGATTGATAGCAAAGAAGCTAGTGAAACCGGGTTATTGTGCGGATGAATCCAACACCGATGAATGTTTTGAAGTCGAAGAACCCGCACATGCATTTTTAAGGGTATGCACGTTTTCGTGACCAGTTTCGTAATAATAACAAGCGGTTTGGGGCTGACGTGGCCAGCCTTTCAACTTCCCGTTTTCAAACTCATTTCGAAATGAATTAATAATAATAATGATAATGTCATTATCGTATTCGAATCTTTGAAGCACAATGTCAAATTCGTGAGCAGTGATCCAAAAAACCTCATTGCACCAATTTTCATTGGAATCCGTTCATCCATTCTCAAGGTATCATAATTTTTTTTTATTTATTTTTTTTCCAGAATTTTGTTATTCAAATAATTCGAAAAGTACTGAAGCGATCAAAGCCAAAATCTAATCAGTTCTAAGTCGAGAAAAGCCGCGTCGATTGAGCCTAGTTCGATTAAAACCCGCTCACTCGTTCCCGAGATATCGTGGAGACAAAAATGTGGTCACACACACACACACACACACACACACACACACACACACACACACACACACACACACACACACACACACACACACACACACACACACACACACACACACACACACACACACACACACACACACACACACACACACACACACACTCAGACGTCAATCTCGAAATAGTCGGACGTGATTCTCCGGACCTCAAAACGTGGAGATCCAGTGAAAACTCAACTTTTCATTTTCGGGGTGATTACAATAACTTCCTTTCTTCTCTGAAAACAGAGAAACGGGAAGTTGATAATTATTCGAATCCAAACTGAGTTCCTTGGAATGCGTTGAAAACCAATAATAAATGAATAAATCAAATAATGTTACAATTTAAAAATTCAAAAATATGAAAAATAAAAGAATAAAAAAATAAAATAAAATAAAAAAAATAAAAAAAAATAAAAAAATAACAAATAAAATAACAAATAAATAATAATAAATGTACGTATAATAAAAATAATTCCAAATCGTAGTAAACAGCTTTTTTTATTTTTTTTTTTTACTTGAGACACGTCGGCCGCGCCGATGTACCAAACAAACTGTTTTATGTCTTTTTCTTTCTCTTTTCACTTCTTGATTTATATTTATCTCACTTGAATTACCTGTGGAGAAGTAAACATCTTACACCTATAAACCCTTTTATTAATCCCAGAGAATTTTTGGAACAAAATCTTCGTACCGGCCCGATACTTGTGTTGCACGCATTACTTTGCAAATAAATCCTCAGGGCGCCTACCGCCTCCACGCACAAGCGACCCGCGCTCCGAGGTAGGCTGCCGGCGGTACTTCCACGCGGCGCCACTACGCGGCGCATAGCGAATTCGATTCTCGCGACAATAACACGACGACCGCTGAATAGATAAGCCGGCATTCGACCACATCTAGACACGATCCTCAACGCACACGATCTGACGTATATCGGTTAACCCAAAGTTATACCTATTAGGTTTACCCAATAAAGAGGCACTTATATTTCTCCAAATAAGCTGCTTCTCAATTTTTTCCGGCTACATGCCGTACCCACCCGACACTCTCGACTCCCCGGCAGAACCAGTAGAAAAAAAATAAATAAATATATAAATAAAAAAAAAAAAAAAAAAATAGAAATATAAAATAAAAAATAAAATAAAAAAATGAAAGAAAATAAAATAAAAATCGCGGTAGTGTTACTGGCCAGGAACCTAATGTTTTAGCGTGACACTACTGGCTGGATTCTGGCCAGTTATCCTGACCAGCGCCCGACTTGAAACGGGGCTGACTGGTCGGGACCTGACCAGATCCCGATATAAATTTCTACACGGGTTCTTTTCGAAAATCGAGCGACTATCATCGCAGTAACGGCTCCGTGCGAGCGAGATGATAAATATCGCTCCATCTCTCTGAGAAAAAGGTCCAAAAAGCGATACGCGCCGACACGGCCATACTGACTCTTCACACGTCCTCGTGTGCATCAGTATCGTTATCTGTGAAAACAGGAATTTTTCCTAAAATTTCTGAATACGTTCGGCCTGCCTGACCTCATTAAAAATCTATCAAAAGAATGCTGGAATGCTCTATCCCAAAATCATTTTTTTAACGATGTTTCTCAAAGAACACTGCAACAATAAATTCAAAGCACAAATGAGTGTCCTTGACAGAACTACAAGATCACTCCAAATATCATTTGCTTTCAAAGCAACTCTGTGTTCTCCATGCGAATCAACTGTCAACCATGTCAACCAACTATCAAATACCTGTCAACCATGTCAACCAGCCAGAGACCATATCAACACAACACCACACCATTTGCCGTTACATTGCACCATCTCCGTCCACAAAGTGGGTTAGGGTCTTTATGATTTGCAACTAATAAGCACAATGAGTGTGTGTTCCAAATAAGAATCACAAAATAGTAATTTCATTTCTCAACTCAGAGCTACATCACAGTAAGCTCAACTTCATTATCTCAGAGCCACATCACAGTAAACTCTTCGATACCCAGTTCTGCCAAATCAACTCAAATCAAATGCTACTTCTAATTTCGATGTTCAATTAAAACTCGCCGACACTGTCATCACTTATTCGACACTATCTTCACTACAAACATCAAGCTCCGTGGGAATAGAACATTCAGGCATTTTTCTTAACCTATCATGTGCATATTTATAAGTGCGGTTAGAATTAATAGATTGCAAAAGGTATCTATCACCATGCAATATTTCGACTACTTTAAAAGGACCCTTGAACTTCGGATCTAATTTTGTTTGGTTTCTTTCATGATTCTGAATCAGCACAAAATCTCCAACAGAAAATTTACAAAGCTTAGCTTTATTTTTATCAAATCTGAATTTTTCTAATTTAGCATTTTTCTCCATAAGATTTTCAGCCAGCTCTCTGATCTCAGATATATCTACTTCTAGCTCTTGATCATGTAAAGGAAGTAATGTAAGAGGCCTTGCCACTTTTCCAATAAGTAATTCCAAAGGACTTGCCTTAGTAACCCTATTTGCGGTAGAATTAATCGCTATTTGTATGTCACCTAAAGCGTCTTGCCAAGACCTAACATTTTCTGTCTCAACTGATGTGAGCATATTTTTGAGAGTACTCATAACACGCTCCACCTGACCATTACCCCGGCTGGTTCCAGTAGCTATCAAATGAAGATTTATATTCTTGTCATTACAAAATTCACGAAAATCTTTATTAGCAAAACATCTGCCTTGATCAGCTATAATACGAGCTGGTGAACCGAATAAAGAAACGGAAAATTTAAGGGCTTTAATAGCACTCGCAGCGTCAACGTAAAGAGAATGACGAAGAAAGACAAACTTGGTAAATGCATCAATAATGACAAAGACATATTCTTTAGTATTATTTTTACCACTAAGTTTTCCAGTAACATCTATATGAACTGTTCGCCAAGGAATGTTTTCTTTAGGAATAGGATGTAGCTCTGCTTGAACTTTTCCTGAGTTTGATTTTGAAATTCTGCAAGTAATACAATTTTCAACAAATTTCCGAATATACTTTGACATTTTAGGAAACCAATAATTTTCAAATGCTTTTGCCAAAGTTTTCTCCCAACCCAAATGCATTAGAGACTCGTGTAAATTATTAATCACACTCCAACGAAAAGCTCTAGGAACGATCGGTAAGGAAATTGTTCGATTATTTCTTTGTATTATGCGATGCAAAACTCCTGAACGTAGTTCATATGAATCAAAAACATCACAATTCGACAGAGAATTAAGTTTCGAAACTATGGTAGTGATTTCTTCATCTTTTTGTTGCTCAGCTTTTAACCAGTCATCAGATATCTCTGCCAAATCTACACGTTTTTGTTCAACCGTTTCACGATGAGAAATTTCTGATACTTCTGGTAAATGATTTCGTGAAAAGAAATCCGCATGAGACATGTGCTTACCATCCCGGTAAACAATATCAAAGTCAAACGACTGTAGAAAGGCCCACCATCTGTCAACTCTAGGAGTCAAATCTACCTTAGTACGAGAAGCTTTAAGGGAATTACAATCAGTCATAACTGTAAAATTCCTACCTTGCAGAAAATGACGAAAGTGTTTTATAGCGTTGACAACAGCAAGAGTTTCTAACTCATATGAATGATAGCGTGACTCGACAGGTGTTGTTCTCTTACTAAAATAAGCTATCACATGTAACTTTTTATCAACTTTTTGAACGAAGACAGCACCATATCCAAGAGAACTAGCATCAGTATGCAACTCTATCGGGTAGGTAGGGTCAAAGATCATTAACACCGGGCTACTCGTCAACTGAGACACTAAAAGTTGACGAATCTTCTCATGTTCTTCAGTCCAAATAATTTTGCCTTTTCCAGAAGTAAGTTTATACAGCGGAGTTGTGATTTGAGAGAAACGAGAAATAAATTGACGAAAATAGGAAGCAAGCCCAATGAATTGCCTAAGCTGCGTAACCGTTTCTGGAGGTGGAAGTTCAGTTAAAGCTTTAATTTTACGAGGATTTGGTCTAATTTCTCCCGCAGAAACTTCATAGCCAAGATATTCTACCCTTACTTTCAGAAAAGAACATTTCTTCAAATTGATAGAAAAACCAGACTCAGTCAATGCGGTTAAAACAATTTTTAGTCTCTCAATACCTTCCTCAATTGTACGAGATGGGATTAGAACATCATCCATGTAACAAATTCCAAATGTATTCACAAGATCACCAAGCCCTTTATTTATTGCCCGCTGGAAAACAGAAGGAGCATTACGTAGACCAAATGGCATCGAAAGATATTCATATTGTCCATCAGGCGTAACGAAAGCAGTACGCTCTATAGAATTTGGATGAACAGGAATTTGGTGAAACCCACTTGCCATATCGAGGGACGTAAAATAGTTTGCTCCTCCTAATCTCTCAATTTGATCTGCTATTAACGGTAGCGGATATCTATCGGGAACTGTGTTGCTATTAAGCTCTCGGTAATCTACGCACATCCGATCCGAACCATCTTTCTTTTTAACTAAAATAATGGGACTAGCAAACGGAGAACAACTTGGTCTAATAATACTGGCATCGATTAATTCTTTAATTTTGTCACGAACTACTTGTCTTTCAATAGGACTAAGCCGATAAGGTCGTCTTTGTACTGTACGGTTAGGATCAATGAGACGAATCTCTAATTGTCCGGTACTAACTTTGCATTTAGGTGTACCCTCAACAAAAGACTCAGAAAAATCTTCAAGAATCGAAAGAAGCAAATCTCTGTCAGACATAGGAACATCTGTATCAATATTATCAAAATTTCGTGATTGTGCTTCTTCATGACAGATATTTATGGTCATTAATCTTTTCAAAATCAAACTGTTACTAGTCATTTCTACAGCGAAACCACGATTCAATATTTCACGGCCTATCAGGATACCAGCCTTAAGATAATAGTCAGGAATCGCATGGAACAAAATTTCTAAACAGTGACCATTGATAGTCACATTCGACAAAACTTGAGTAGTACTATTAACAGTAGTTTTTCCTATACCTACTAAAGTGACTATCCGATTTTGGCGTTTTCCCGAAAACTTATTCGCGATACTTTCTTTGATCAGAGAGCATTCAGCTCCAGAATCGAAACAAAATAGAAACTGCTCACCAGAGTGTAATAAGTGTCCATCTATTGACTCAATCGCACAAGTCTCAACACGTCGAACAGCCTGAGAAGTGCTTGAACTAGGCTTCGTACAGCGAGGAGCAATGTGTCCAACCTCTCCACACTTGAAACAAGTCACAGAAGGCTTTTTCACCGATGGTTTCTTGGAGTTCTGTTCCTGCGATGTTTGTCGACTCCGACATTCAGAAATTCGATGTCCTGGTTTGCCACAGCCATAACACGTCAAAGGAACAGCAAGTTTCATCTTCTTAGAATCAGGTGTTTCACCACTTCGGGAAAAATTAGCAGGTCGTTTCCGATATTCTTGAGCCATCAATTCCCGTTGAAGTTGAGAACGAGATTTTATCTCTGTAGTGTAGGCTAGTCTCTGTAAACGCGGTTCCACTTGAACTGCATGCGCCAAAGCAATGGAAACAGCAATTTGTTCAACTGTCAAAGACTGCCATCGGGTCATCAAAGTGCTGAGAATTCTCGTTGTATATGCAGCTAGGCATTCACCATCCTTTGGCTTTCCGGAGTTAATGCGTAAAAGAGTTGCAGCAGGGGTTTCGACAGTATCATACCTCGCCAAGAAAATATCTTTAAATTGGTCCCATGTCATTCCGGCAAAGCTCACTCGGGGAAACCAAGAAGCAGCAGTCCCCTTCATTGCCCGACTTAAAGATTTGATTAAGGAGCTTCCGTGAAGAATGTCTCTCTCCATACACAAGTCTACCGTCGAGCACCATGCTTGTGCGTCAACATCTCCTTTGTCGGGATCAAATTTAGGCAAAGACACAGATTGGTCAGTAAAAGATGAGCCTACCGGTCTGCGAATTGCCTGAACTAACTCCATCATGCTTCTGTTCTGCATTTCCATCAACTCTTGCCATCGTTGTTCTGACGTATTTTCATGTACATCTTGGTGCGCAGATGTTGACGGTCCTGGTAAAATTTCTTCAGGAATTATTTGAAGGCGTATCTGATCACATCCCACTTCTGAAGACGAATCGTCTCTCAATAGAGAAGACGAAGAAAGAGAAGAAGTATCCTTTCTCGTTTTCGGAGGCATTTTATCAGTAAATTAATTTATCAAACAAATAACAGAGAACAGTAGTAGAATTAACTTTTAAAATATAAAGACAAGTCACCAAATAGATTCGTATTTTCAAATTATAATTTCATGAGAGATGTCACGGTTCCGCGAGCTCCTTTTTCGAATCAATAATGATCTCTTCGCAGATCTTTCTTAAAACAACAGGAGCCCAGCAACGATAGTCCTTCTTTTCGAAAATCGAGCGACTATCATCGCAGTAACGGCTCCGTGCGAGCGAGATGATAAATATCGCTCCATCTCTCTGAGAAAAAGGTCCAAAAAGCGATACGCGCCGACATATATATATATATATATATATATGGGGCTGTCCACGTCAACTCGACACGGCTCCAGACCTCAACATCTCCGATTTGGTTTTTGATTTTATATGTTGTTATTCCATGTCTGGAGAACCTTCTAAATTTTTTTTGGATTTTTAAAATGAACGCTTTCGGAACTATGATTTTTTTCATCCTAAAAAAAAGGACCTTTTTTAAAATTCTGAAAAAAATCACAAAAATCCTGTTGATAATATAGAACAACCTCCCACTCACAGAATCGTGGGCAGAATTTTCCTTATATTTTTTTTTTCATTTTCAAAAAATTTTCACTCCGTAAAAGGCTTCCCTAACGACATTTGAGGGGCCGGAAACAAAAGAGGCAGAATTCAACTGCCGAGACGAAAGTTGTCGTACGAATTTATAAAATAAAAATGGTGAAAAATATGTGGTATTATTTGAAATATCATTTTATTAGTGACAGTAATTTTTTTGTAGATTCAAATTTCTATTATACACTCAGATGTGTTATTTATTTTTCAAAAACCTGTGAGTTTTGTACTCTACAGCGCTTGAGTATTCCTTGGTAAAAACAACTCCAATTTCGGAAGAGAATTTCATTGCGCATCTTTTTTTTTCCTATAAACTATATCACTATTTTTTGTCATTTTTACAATAAATAATAATAATAATAATAATGTTTCGACAATAAATGTCATTAGGGAAGCTTTTTTCGGAGTGAAAATTTTTTGAAAATGAAAAAAAAAATATAAGGAAAATTCTGCCCACGATTCTGCGAGTGGGAGGTTGTTCTATATTATCAACAGGATTTTTGTGATTTTTTTCAGAATTTTAAAAAAGGTCCTTTTTTTTAGGATGAAATAAATCATAGTTCCGAAAGCGTTCATTTTGAAAATCCAAAAAAAATTTAGAAGGTTCTCCAGACATGGAATAACAACATATAAAATCAAAAACCAAATCGGAGATGTTGAGGTCTGGAGCCGTGTCGAGTTGACGTGGACAGCCCCATATATATATATATATATATGCCGCTTATAAGCACAAAAAACGCAGAAATCAATACATGCGTTACAAAAAATATGGTGTGTACCAAGGGCTAAGTGGGCTTTTTGACCTCGTGTGGTTGCAGTACTCGTCTTCGGCTCGCGGATGCACTCGTCTTTGACTCGTGCTCCCTCGCCTCCGACTAGTACTGCAAACTCCACACTCGGTCTAAAAAAGCCCACTTTACGCCCTTGCTACACAATATACTATTTCGTACCTAGGCCGTAAAGTGGGATTTTACGGCCGAGTGAGGATGACGCGTCCGAGGACCAGCGAGGCCGAGGCGAGCCGTCCGAGGAACGCACAATCCTCACGAGGCGGTAAAATCTTACGGCCGAGGTGCGAACAACATTTTTTGATCGAGAATCCGTAATAAGTATGCGTTTTCGGTCGTGTTTCGCGGCCGTAAAGTACGACTTTACGGACAAGTCCGTAAAGTCTTTTACGGACAAGTCCGTAAAGTCTTTTACGGCCGCAAAACACGACCGAAAAGGCGTACTTTACGGATACTCGATCGAAAAATAATTTTAAACATTACAGAAATACAAGGATACATAAAGTCAAATTTTGCCATCTAGTCCAGGGAAATTAGCTGTTCAAGAGGCCTAAATGACGATTTTCGCCTACCCGAAAAGTAGCTGTGGATTTCGGTAAAAACAGGTGGCGTTATTATCCCCTAAAGTTTGCGCCAGATTCTGTCCGTGCGTTTAGCAACAATTAGCGGTTGAATGCCGGAAAACACATATTTTTTTCGTTTTTCGCTTATATAATGAAAACTATTGGTCGGATCGAAAAAAAAGTGGAATTGAAAGTTGTAGACAATTGAAAAATCTATCGATTAGCGTTAGTCCGATGTCGATATTCTAATTTGTTGCTCAACTATTGCGTTCGGAAATTAAAAAAAGGCGTTTTTTTCATTATTTTATAAAAAATGTTAGAAAGCATTTGAGGAGTTGCAATTGTGGATTTGGAAAGCTTTCAACTAGTAGAAACTACAGTTTAAATTTGGTTGAAAAAAAGTTGATAGTTTAGCAACAATCTATTTTGCATCTAAAAAAGGCGTCCCACTAGATTGTTATTTCTTGCCCTATGGATAATCGTAGAGCAATGAACGAAACGGTTTTGGATAGTCGAAGAGTTGAACCACCACTTACAATTTTTGGAAAATCGATTTTTGCATTTTGAAACCTTTAAAAATGGCGTAAAAAAAACGACGTTTTTGAAACTAAAAAACAATAAGGAAAAAATCGTCGTATCGAAATGCGACCAAATGCATTGGAAAGCTGCTATTTTTCTACGAATTTAGACATCCTGAATTTTGTTCTACGATAATTAGGAGCCGAGATAACACTTTTTTTTTTTAAATTCCCCCTCCCTTTGTTTATTCATTCGAAGCAACGAGACCTCGACGACTGCACAGAGGAAGAGTCATATTATCCATAGGAACCAGCAGAATTTATTTTCCACAATTATTTATCTTATTTATTGATGTGGGAAGTGGAGGTTCTTCCGGAACCGGTCGACGCGCCGCGCGGAGGGGGAAGCCGGGGAGAGCGGCCCAGCGCCACGCGCCGTCGATTCGATCGCGCGAAAAGTGATTTCAAAGATTCAAACTGACCTCGCTGTCTGTATCTCGGGAACTACTGGACGGATTTTGATGTTTTTTTTTTTTAATTTGCACTAGCGCATCCAGATATGATCGAATATCACTGTGGCTCTCCCGGATTGTTATCGGAAATCCCTCAAATCACGATTAATTCAATTTTTACGCTGTATATTTAGTAAATTGTTCGTTCCTTTCAAGTTTCAGTCTGATAATACGATGTCAAATGTTACCTTAGACGGAGAGAGCAAGTTTATTTTGAGATTCGAATATGAATAAATCACGGCTCATAATAAACATTTCCGTACCAATTGATATTTTTACAAATTTGAATATATGAATGTTATTCAATATTAAGATTCAATATTTTCTGGTCGCTTAGTAGTTGAATCCTAAAATGCTTATGAGAATGAAAAAGGAAATACAAAAAATTAAAAAATTAAAAAAAAAAAAAAAATTAAATTTTTTTTTTTTTTTCAATATCCTATCGCAAATAAGCGGCCAAGATTGTAATGAAAATAAACAAATACTTCAAATGTATGTATAGTAATAAGGACATGTATAAATATTAAAAAATGCAAAGTAAATTTGTTGATTATAATCAATATACATTTATAATTATTCAATCCTTCTACGAAACAATCCTATTTCAAGACAACATTCATTTCCTATGTCACGACGTTATTAACCTTCCAAAAAATCTATTTATTTACTAAATATACAGCGTAAAAATTGAATTAATCGTGATTTGAGGGATTTCCGATAACAATCCGGGAGAGCCACAGTGATATTCGATCATATCTCGATGCGCTAGTGCAAATTAAAAAAAAAAAAACATCAAAATCCGTCCAGTAGTTCCCGAGATACAGACAGCGAGGTCAGTTTGAATCTTTGAAATCACTTTTCGCGCGATCGAATCGACGGCGCGTGGCGCTGGGCCGCTCTCCCCGGCTTCCCCCTCCGCGCGGCGCGGCGACCGGTCCCGGAAGAACCTCCACTTCCCACATCAATAAATAAGATAAATAATTGTGGAAAATAAATTCTGCTGGTTCCTATGGATAATATGACTCTTCCTCTGTGCAGTCGTCGAGGTCTCGTTGCTTCGAATGAATAAACAAAGGGAGGGGGAATTTAAAAAAAAAAAGTGTTATCTCGGCTCCTAATTATCGTAGAACAAAATTCAGGATGTCTAAATTCGTAGAAAAATAGCAGCTTTCCAATGCATTTGGTCGCATTTCGATACGACGATTTTTTCCTCATTGTTTTTTAGTTTCAAAAACGTCGTTTTTTTTACGCCATTTTTAAAGGTTTCAAATTGCAAAAATCGATTTTCCAAAAATTGTAAGTGGTGGTTCAACTCTTCGACTATCCAAAACCGTTTCGTTCATTGCTCTACGATTATCCATAGGGCAAGAAATAACAATCTAGTGGGACGCCTTTTTTAGATGCAAAATAGATTGTTGCTAAACTATCAACTTTTTTTCAACCAAATTTAAACTGTAGTTTCTACTAGTTGAAAGCTTTCCAAATCCACAATTGCAACTCCTCAAATGCTTTCTAACATTTTTTATAAAATAATGAAAAAAACGCCTTTTTTTAATTTCCGAACGCAATAGTTAAGCAACAAATTAGAATATCGACATCGGACTAACGCTAATCGATAGATTTTTCAATTGTCTACAACTTTCAATTCCACTTTTTTTTCGATCCGACCAATAGTTTTCATTATATAAGCGAAAAACGAAAAAAATATGTGTTTTCCGGCATTCAACCGCTAATTGTTGCTAAACGCACGGACAGAATCTGGCGCAAACTTTAGGGGATAATAACGACACCTGTTTCTACCGGAATCCACAGCTACTTTTCGGGTAGGTGAAAATTTCACGAAAAAAGTTAATTTCCCTGGACTAATCGTCGAAAGGCAGAAGAGTAGTGGCGTTGAAATGTGTTGCGGTTCGATAACGGACGGAGTTCATAAGTTGGAAGTCAGAACGATGGCTGACTTATACGAACTCGAATTGGCGAAGGGCGGAAAAATAGAAGTAACCGGATTTCAGCAAAGAAATGGTTCGTATGCAAGTAGGGGAAAGTGTTGTACCTTGGGACACTTTTTTGATTTTTGCTTATAAGATGGAAATTTTTGAACATTTTGACTTGTCATTGATATCCTTTTGAAGAACAACCTTTTCATGACAAACCCTACTGGGATTCATTCTTTCGTTGAAAGTAGTTTTTTGGTCAGGAATTTTTGAAATTTTTTTGAAACATGCACCAAGGTACAACACCATCATGTACCTTGAAACATAATCTCTTGTACCTTGAAACGCCATCCGCGGAGTGAAATTTATAACAGATTGTTATTTGTGAATTAAACAAATAATTAACATTTCGGTTTATACAATTTTTTTTTTAGGGGGGGGGGGGGGGGGGATTTTTTTTTTTTTTTTCAACTTTTTTTTTCAACTTTTTTCGCGTTTTCCTTCATGACATGATGATCTACAGTCGAAAAACCAGAAAAATATCTAATTGTACATAAGAGCAGTGTCTAAAGGTACACGATGCTTGTGTGTCTCAAGGTACAAGAGGGTACACGTTTCTAGAAGCAAGGTGTGCATATTTGGAGCTTGTGTTTATATTCAAAATATATTTTACGGTATACTTACAAGGTGTATATGTATCTAATCCTCGAAAGAGATCTTCCGGAAATTCATTATTACGACTTTGAAAAATCGCTAACGAAATCACAAAACTCTTGGATTCTGACGCCCAAATCTTTCAATCGATATAAACGCCGATGTGACGGAGAAAATAATGCGAATTTCGATTAATAGTTCACTGTACGCTGCTATTGATGACAAAGTATGGCGATTTTTCTAAAGGTGTCACTACAATTACGAAATCGAGGACGTGTTTCAAGGTACACTATGTTCAAGGTACAACACTTTCCCCTACATGAATGAGAAACAAACAAACACATGAAGTTTAATGGTTATAGTTCCCCGGGAAAAAATGCTCAGATATGATCGGATATGATCATACATGAGCTCATACATGATCCCACATGAACAGATATGATCGTATCTGAGTTCAGATATGGTCTGTAACATTGCATGTTACCACAGACTCCTTACCCCTTGGACGACCTTAGCGGAGTGTTTGATTTTTGGAATGAATGATTAGGGTGGCCCTGAGGCCTGGCAATAATTCCGAGAGACGACCGTGACCGACTAAAATCTGTAGAACCGATTATTTATTCTTTTGTTTTTCTTTACGCATTTTCTCTGGCATGTGGGAGACGAGGCCTAGACGAAGGCGACCAGTTACTCCGAAACCACGGGTATACGCACCTACGACGCCCAAAATCGACCAGAAGGATCCCTGCTAAAGAACACCACCGAAGCTCGAGGAGGTAGTACTGGCCAGGCTACCTCCACCGCCGAAATAGAGGACACGGGGGGAATGCCGAAGGCATTCCACAACGAGGGATATCGGTGGCGGAAGAGATTCCCGCCGCCTAGAAGAGCCTGCAACCCGTGTTCCTTTGAAGGAATGAGCTACAACCACCGCGGTGGATTTTGAATATTCGCGCGTAGCGAAACTAGGGATCTTTCGGTCGATGGGAAATCAATTGTCGATCGCCTGATATGTGCGCTAAGTACCGGCGCCATGCGGTCTACCCACTCTGCGTTAGACTAGCGTCCTGTATACAAGCGTCTCATTGCATTTTCGCGTCGTACAATTCACCTGTCTTTTTGCTTTTCCTTTTTCTTTACACAACTAAATCGGTTGCGTTCGAGCCCCGAGGGCCTCTATTTTCCGAAAACTAAGTGTTTGATTGAGTGAGTGTGGGAGAAGCTGCAATAGTATTCCCGAGGGGAAGACGAGGCCGATCATGGACTTCGTCCTAGAACGTGGTCGTTTTATGGCCTGGCTGGAAGACGGTAAGCGTTAGCCATTCTTACTCAGAATAATTCGTATCCGGCAACGGCTATCCGCCATACTGCCATAGATTAAGCCACGAGGCTAATTAAAATTTTTGGGATCGAATTAAGCCGATCTCCGAAGGGTAGGCCGTCACCAGTGTCCCTGTGCCTTAGATTTTGTAGTTCGAGTCTTTATATTTTGGAGTAATTATTCGCGTAATTAATAATTTAGTCAAGTGCGTACCTGTAGTACACGAGTACGACAGAGACAGAACGAGTCGGTCACTGTCGCTCTCTCTTCCTCCTGCGGGGAGAGACGTAAAGGGTTCTTCGCGTTAGAATTTCGGGTTCTTTATTTAATTTGCGTAGTTAATAAATTCAATAAATTATCCGCAGAGTTAGTTTAAATTAGTTGTAGGAAAATCTGTAAATAGTTGGTAAATAATAAGCTCTTCGGAGCAATACGATAGCGAGAGACTTCGTCTCTCGGACACGGTGCTCCTCAAGCAAGGAAAAGTGGACCAAAAATGGATCCAAAATCGGCTAACGCAGAAAGTTTCTATATTTTTTGTAGATTAAGAAAATGTTAAGCTGAAAATCCTAGCTGATCGGTTTCGCAGGTTATGGCCGTTTATGTATTTATACCGCGCACGTTCATGAAAAGCAGGGTAGAACACTTTACCCAGCAAACCAACCAACGTAACAAACACGCTAGATATGCGTTAGCGACTAACGTGACGTTAGTAAATAACGCAAATAACGTAGAGTGCTGTGTCGCTATAATCCTCCATATCTCACGTGAGGCCGTGGCGTTACGCCGTGACGTAAAATTGGCGCTACTTTTGATTTAGCAAGAAACACGAAAATCTTGCCGCATTCCAACGCCATTCTAACACCAGCCAGTGGCGTTAGAATGCCTCATAAAGCTGACACTACCTTCGCGTCAATCAGTACCGGTACAATGCAAATATCATAAAAATTTTAAAGAAACTGAAAAACCAATTGACCACACGAGGACTTGAACCTACGACCCTCGTCACATGAATCCGAATTCTTGCCGTTGCGCCAACAACTGCTTATGATTTATGTAAATATAAAAGACTTATGTAGTAAACCAATTCGCGATACACTATGCGATTCTTGGTACATTTTACACGAAGAAAGTAAAGTGAGACTGTCAATGCAGTTCGAACTTAACCAATAATGTGGTTAATGGTGAACGCTAGTATGCCGTTTTCACATAACGCTAGAATGCTGTCACAACCTAACGCTAAGATGTTGATATGGCGGCAGTACTGAATGGCTATATATTTGCGCCAGCTGTACGTCATTCGGTAACGTTACTCACTGACGCTAGAACCGATACAAGTAGCGACACAGAAGTCTATAGACCAGGCGCTACAGCACACCATAAATCTGACCCTGATCTAGCGTCAGTCTAGCAAAAGGCAGTTTTGAACGACAGGTTTTGTTTGCTGGGTTACTACGCACATGCAATCGACCTCTTGATCCTATTATGAGAAAATTAAGTATGTATTAATGATTTTTCATTGAAAGTCTCGTTTTTTTTTTCCGAAATTATTTGATACGTTAATTTACCGGCCTCTGAATAATGCCGCTTCTCCACTATTCCCGTTTTTGCAACGTATCAACAGATTTCCTAATTGCAAATTTGAATAATTTTTAGCGTTCATGACACGATTTTTAAAGCAAGATTGTAGAAACCACTTTTAGCTTGACCCAGGATCAATGACGAGGACGTAGTGATTAAGGGGACCAGTACAGCGACTTTTCGAGAAATTAACATAGTCCGAAATCAATTTATTTCATAACCAAAGTTCATTTCACATCAAAATATTTTTCTTTTTCAAAATCATGTGTCGTAAGGATTTCAGAGCACCGTTGGACCGATTCAGGTCATCTTGGATTCATTTTCTTCAGAAAACCAATCCTCATCATGTGAATGTAGGAATTTTGAAAATTTTTCGTTTTGGCCAAGTTATTTAAGAAATGAGTGATAATAATTTTTGTAAATTTGGTAAATTGATCATAACTTATGACATAATTTTTTATTTTAAAATTCCTACATTCACATGATGAGGATTTGTTTTCTGAAGAAAATGAATCCAAGATGACCTGAATCGGTCCAACGGTGCTCTAAAATCCTTACGACACATGATTTTGAATAAGAAAAATATTTTGATGTGAAATCAACTTTGGTTATGAAATAATTTGATTTCGGACTATGACAATTTCTCGAAAAGTCGCTGTACTGGTCCCCTTAAGGGGGTTGGCTAGTAAAAAATGACTAGTTTTTCATAAATTGATTATGGCATAGTCGTCCCATTGAGTATTCATCGAATTAATATATTCGTAAACTGATGATTTCCCTGACATGTCCAGAAACAAAATAATACCTAAATCATGAACAAATGGCTAGATATCGATTTTTCATTTTTTTTTTTTTTTTTTCCTTTTTAATTGCTTTAAAACAATAATAGTATATTATGCGGCATGCCCGTAAACCAAGTGTTTTTCGGCGAGAATAATGATTTCAGGACGAGCTAAAGGCGAGCCGAAGGCGAGCCGGAAGCGAGTTCTGAAATCATTATTCGAGTCAAAAACGATTTACGGGGGCGCCCCATACTGTATTTTTTTCGAAATAGGCATGAAAAGTCACTTTGACGCCTGTTGAGATTCACTAGACGAAGAGTGAGGTTATAGTGCGATCTGTCGCGCACTTCGAACCGCGCATCGAAACTGCCATATAAAGACTTTATACGGCAGCTTTGGAATGCGCACTTCGAACTGCGCATCCAGACTGCCGTATAAAGACTTTATAGGTCAGTTCTGAAACCATCCGTATACAGTGACACTTTGTGGATCGAAAACAGGCGTCAAAAAGTGACTTTTCAATGCCTATGCCGAAAAAAAAATCTAGTAGATTGGTTCGATCACAGTCTACGATGGCTTATTTTCTTCGGGAAACTATTCTCTATGATTCGCCTAAGGCTTTTTTTTCATCATGTTGGTGACGGTGAATATTCAATTTTACAAGATTGCACATATACCGATTTCAATCAACAAATAACCACATTGAATTGCCGATTGACAGAGAAAATAATCTGTCGTGGTGAATTTGTGGGAAATAGTTTTGTGGACAAAATGAGCCATCGTAGACTGTAATCGCACCAATCTACTAGATTTTTTATCGTTTCAAAGCAATTCAAAATGAAAACTTGATATCTAGCCATTTGTTCATAATTTGGGTATTATTTTGTTTCTGGACATGTCAGGGTAATCATCAGTTTACGAATATAATAATTCGATGAATACTCAATGTGGCGACTATGCCGTAATCAATTCATGAAAAACTATTCATTTTTTATCAGCCAACCTCCTTAACTGATGTTCTGTTAGAAAAAAAAAAAATTTTAAAAGAAAGTAGAAAAAAAAAAGAAGGGATCAGTTAATCACTACGTCCTCGTCGTTGATCCTGGGTTAAGCTAAAAGTGGTTTCGACAATCTTGCTTTAAAAATTATATCATGAACGCTAAAAATTATTCAAATTTTTAATCAGGAAATCTGTTATTAAGATACGTTGCAAAAACGGGAATAGTGGAAAAGTCAGTCAATCAATCAATCAATTTTCAAAAAAAAAAAAAAAAAAAAAAAAACAAGTCTTTCAATGAAAAATCATTAATACATACTTAATTTTCTCATATTGGGATCAAGAGGTCGATTGCATGTGTGTAGTAAAGTGTTCTACCCTGCTTTTCATGAACGTGCGCGGTATAAATACAAAATCGGCTAAACTTGCGAAACCGATCAGCTAGGATTTTCAGCTTAACATTTTCTTAATCTACAAAAAATTTAGAAACTTTCTGCGTTAGCCGATTTTGGATCCATTTTTGGTCCACTTTTCCTTGCTTGAGGAGCACCGTGCGGAGACGAGCTAGTCGTCGTAGTACGATCTAAGACTGAGTAACTCATAATTAGTTATTATTTTATCATTATTAATTCGTCATCAATTCGGCTCGTAGCCTAGATTTAATAAATTAGTCATTTAGTTAGTATTGTCCAGCGAGGACTTGATTTGACGAGTTATATATTCTTTTTGTTGCATGAATTCTTTTTATTTGTTATCGCTCTCCTACGTGGAAGCTAGTAGTTTAATTTTTATTGTAAAACTCGCCAAACGTGGCCAGGTCACTTATACACGACCTGTAGTCAAGTTATACCCGCTGGGGAGTACCCCCGGGTACTAGTATTATTATTTCTATTTTTTGATACCATTTTTTTTTTGAATAAATTCTATTTTCTTTGTTAAATTCAATTAATCGAGTCGTTAATACGCCCTGCTAATCCTTCAACTAATCCCGACCCCTCTCCGCGGTACTGACGCTAGCCGGCGTTCAAGTATCGGTAGTTTGTTCTTTTTTTTTATTAGTAAGATTTTCAGAAATTGGCGATTATAAGCCTGGCGCCCAACATCTTTGTTTTATTATTAATTTTCAGTTGGCCAATTGTCGAGTGGACGGTTCTCAGACTAGCTTTCCGGTCTGGTCTGAGGACCAGGAAAAATCCACGTCACAGGTCATACATGATGTCATGTATGATCATATCTGCAGCTGTATACGGAAATAATGCTCAGATATAATCATGTCTATTCATGTATGATAATATATGAACTCATATATGACCCCGTGTATGATCATGCATGATGTCATATGTGGCCATGTATGCTCATACATGATCATATCTGCAGCTGTATACGGAAATAATGCTCAGATACGATCATGTCTATTCATACATGATAATATATGAACTCATACATGACCACGTGTATGGTCATGCATGATGTCATATATGGCCATGCATGCTCATTAGGGTGTCCGTTATTTACCAAGTTGTTTTTTTTCTTTGCAGCGCCCCCTAAATTTTTAGTTTATGATCTAAAAAAAAAAACATCAGACCAAAATAAGCCCTTAATGTTCATATTAAATGGTGCCTCAAGGACGATACATTTTCCATTTAAATAACATGGGATTTTGTCACTTTTTACATTTAATTTCTGTTTTTCTGAGCAAATGAATATACAGGGTGGTCCATTTTAATCTCCGCAGGCGAATATCTCGAAAACTAACAGTTATAAAAAAAAAAGTTTCATACAAAACTTGAAGGGTTTCGAGGGGGAAATATGATGCTGATATGTGTTAACTTGTAGACTTTGCCAATTCCGAGATTTCGCAAGTAACTTCGGATTTTAGATAGGGAACACATGTTTTGGTTGGGGGCAGCTGATAGCGAGATCAAAGACGCATTCAAATACGGAAGCATTAAAAATTGAAAAAAAAAAAATTTTGCCAAAAAAATTCAAAAAAAAAACTTCGCAAATTTTTTTTTTTTTTGCAAAAGATTGTTTTTTTTTTGTCCCTAGCTTTCGAACACATTCATTGTTTATCACTCCAGCTCAAAATTTTTCTCGCCAATTTTGAAATTGGAAAGTTTGAATTCACCAGATTAGTAAAAAAAATTCGCAGATCAATGACGCAAAAAACTAACCGCATTAGTTCGCCCGACATAATTACACTGACAACATGTTCCAACTCATGCCGGACTTAAGCCTTTACACCAGTGTCAAGGTTGCGACTATGTAGAGGTTTTGTTATCTTTTTCATTTCAATTTTCAATAAATTCTTTTTTTGTTCTCTATCAACGTTTTTTTTTTTTTTGAATTTTTTTTTTTTTGAATTTTTTTTTGAATTTTTAATGCTTCCGTATTTGAATGCGTCTTTGATCTCGCTATCAGCTGCCCCCAACCAAAACATGTGTTCCCTATCTAAAATCCGAAGTTACTTGCGAAATCTCGGAATTGGCGAAGTCCACAAGTCAACACATATCAGCATCATCTTTCCCCCTCGAAACCCTTCAAGTTTTGTATGAAACTTTTTTTTTTTATAACTGTTAGTTTTCGAGATATTCGCCTGCGGAGATTAAAATGGACCACCCTGTATAGCAACAAAAGACATATATTCTCGTAGGAAATTGAACGCTCTACAAAAAAGATCTCTTATGATTTTTCGATAAATTAACTTTTTTCAAAGTTACTAAAGGTTAAAGTTGAACTTAGTTATTTTTCAAATTTTTCCACTTTGACAGCAAAAGTATTACCATTTAGATATAAATGAATTGTTTATATCAAAGAATAACTGGTTCTCACTGTATTATATAAAAAATTACTAAAAAAAAATTTCAATACATTTATGGTACTAGTTTCCAGAATTCTTAGGATAATTATAAGCTATCAATTTCTATGAAATTTCAGAAAACTTCATACGCTTTTGTAAAATTTTATAAAATGAGACTTTTCCAGCAGCACAGTGAATAACCTAGAAATTATTTTTACCAACAAATGACACTTTCATTCACGCAAGCGCAGTAAAATAATGTACGTCTAATCACATTATTTTCGAGTTATTGAAACTTTTTTTGGAAATTTTTCATATAATACAGTGAGAACGAGTTATTCTTCGATATAAACAATTCATTTATATCTGAATGGTAATACTTTTGCTGTCAAAGTGGAAAAATTTGGAGAATAACTAAGTTCAACTTTAACCTTTAATAACTTTGAAAAAAGTTAATTTATCGAAAAATCATAAGAGATCTTTTTTGTAGAGCGTTCAATTTCCTACAAGAATATATGTCTTTTGTTGCTATATATTCATTTTCTCAGAGAAACAGAAATTAAATGTAAAAAGTGACAAAATCCCATGGTATTTAACCCGCTGAGGTCCACCATTTTCTGGCGTCCTGATCCGGTCCAGCCTGGGTGTTTAGTAACCCATGAATTCGTTTACTCATAAAACACGTTTTAATTCTGATTTTTTTACTTTACGGTAGTGAAATGAAATCGTCAGAGTCTCAGGAATACGAATATGCAAGTTTGGTGTCAATATGTTCATTTTATAGAACACGGTGACAGATAATGCAAGAAGAAAGTCAGAAATTTCAGCGAAAATGACCCTTTTGCACAAGGTGGTATTGGGTGGCTGCACACCCAGTTGGACTTCAGCGGGTTAAATGGAAAATGTATCGTCTTTGAGGCACCATTTAATATGAACATTAAGGGCTTATTTTGGTCTGATGTTTTTTTTTAGATCATAAACTAAAAATTTAGGGGGCGCTGCAAAGAAAAAAAACAACTTGGTAAATAACGGACACCCTAATGCTCATACATGATCATATCTGCAGCTGTATACAGAAATAATGCTCAGATACGATTATGTATATTCATGCATGATAATATTTGAACTCATATATGACCTCGTGTATGATCATGCATGATGTCATATATGACCAGATCGGAAGCCGTAGTGAAGGATTCAGCTCATGATGGATATGAAGCTGAAGTTCTTAAATGCATCATGGTGTGAATAGTCAGATCTGATCAGATCCGAAAAAGGCCCTGTCTGATCATGCATGATCATATATGATCATATACGATCAGATATAGCCATACATGATCATACATGATTATGCATAATCAGATCCAAAAAATGGTCCTGTCCGATCATGTATGGCCATATCTGATCATGCATGATCATGCAGGACCATTTTTCGGATCTGATCAGATCTGAGTATTCATACATGATCATATCTGGGCATTTTTTCCCGGGTCACATGATGGGAGGAAAAAGATCTATTGCTGCTACTCAAAGAAAAATAGTTGTTCATAATTAACAAAGCAATGTATTCCTTGCCTGCAATTCATTAAGGTAGTTGTTCGGGGAATCGTATTTAACAAGAAAAATCTGAAAATTAAACCACAGCTCAATAAATGTGGCATCTACGTGTGAGTGAAAACTAGAAACAATTAACCGTCCCAAACGTGAGATATTTGCCATTAAAAATGATCCTTTCTGTACATGCAGCATAGAAGCGTAAAGGAAAACCGTCGGAAATTAACAAATTTTACTATTATTGTATTGAAGGGATATTACCATCTTCTTGAAAAACTGACATCAATTAGAATGATATATTTACTATTATGGTGAAAAATTCAGAAATTATTTACCGCATAGTTTTTCAGATATTGATAATAATTGAGTCATCGAGTCGGATAAAGTCATGAGTGAAAGCGAGGTAGGCGATAGTGAGTGAGAGAGCAAACAATAGCGAGTGAGTGAGTAAGCAATAGCACAAACTATATCTGGGCGAACAACTACCTTAAGGGGAAATGAAAGCTGATTCCGCGCGACGGGGTGCCATCTATCGGATTGGAATTTTCGGGAGCCCGTTTCTCAGCTAAAACACATCCGATCGATGTAAAATTGATATCAATGAAGCAGAAGAAGTGTACGGAGGGCATGACTCTCTTGGATTTCCAAAAAACGAAAAGGAACGAAAACGAAAATTTCAATCCGATAGATGGTACCCTGTCGCGCAACAATCAGCTTTCATTTCCCCTTAATTAGGATACGATACTATTGCACCATATCTATGGCAGGGATTTTGCACCTGTTTTCTGACGGAACAGCAGGAACTATTAATTCTATACCTTCCATAAAATAAAATAAGAATTCATATTCAATTACAGCTGTACCGGTTCACTTACTGGCAAAATCGGTGACGGATTTTAAAAGAATTAACTCGAATAAAATGAAACTTTCACAACTCTTAAAAGGAAATAGAACGGTGGAGTTGAAAAAAACAACACATCCGGTTGATTTACCCGGACCATCAGGAAAAAGAACAAAATTATAGTTATCATTCAATTAAAAATCAGAATGTGATTTTCATTTCTAATCTTTACTTCAGTATAAACAATTAACTAATGATTGATTCGAAGATAATTATCAAAAATATTGTTTTTTGAAAAATGTTCTGAAAATGATAATAAAAATGTTCAATTGAGTTGAAATAACACACTACTATTCACCGAATATATGACCGGAAATCACGCTGCATTAAAAAAAACGAAAACTAGGAAATATAGTGCTCAGGTACCTCATTAACATGATCCGAGTCAAAAGCGAGAATACTGGATCGTGCTATTCGTTGAGTTTAATATCGTATTCGACATTCATGATCTGGTATGTCGTCAACAACAGTATCACTCGAACATGCTTCATTTCTCATCTTGAGACGATATCTGCGCTGGTAGGGTGACAGGTCCAGTAGACGGACACTTAAGAGTTTTCTGAAGTTTACATTGCGAGTACTCAATAATTTTTGCGTCAAAATACAATTGGGAATCGATATCTTCTACAGGAATAGTTGAATTACCTAATTCATCATAGTCCAGGAAATGAAGCGAAAAAAAGATCTTTGCATGACACCGATCCAGAACGGATGGGACCTGTATATTCTTATAGAGCTAATGCCCATGATAAAGACCTATGGTTTTCCGACCACAGATTTTCTGTCTAAAAAATTTGCGGGGCGTTCAAAGTTGCTGAAACGATGTTTTTCCGTCATAGCGACGAAACTATTGGTCTGAGAGAAAAAATGTTCAGTATTATTTTGTAGGTATTGAAGAAACGAACATTTTTCTTGGTCGCACATCGAAATCGATTGATTGGTTCTCTGGCAAAGTAATAAAAACCTGCTAAAATGGTTATTTCTACAATAACTAATTATTCATGCAATAATCCATGTATATCCTCGAAAGTCTCGCAATATATGCCTCTTGGTATACTAAAAAAGTGTGCGAAACCAGAGCTCGATCGGATGAATACTTTTTGAATAAAGCTATTTGTTATTAAAAAACCGACTTTTTTTGCACGGAATTTCAGGGCTGGAATTTTATCGCAGAGCAACAAAACTTGAAAAAGATTCATCCCGAAGAGTGCTACTATCACGTACATTTTGAGGCAAAATGATTTTTTACAATTAAGTGGGTGAAAAATGGCTCTAAAAAGGGGGTACGTTTTTCACTACTAAACAAATGGAATTCCGAGGCCAATTTTCATGTTACAGAATCGGGATTAGCATTATTCAGAAGCTGTTATTTTTACACGAATTTAGAAAAAAAAAATTTGTTTAAAGTTAATTAGGGGGGGAGATCATTTTTTTTTTTTTTTCAAAAATTATTGCAGCTGCTCTTTTTAACATAGAGGGCTAAAATTTGGGTACAGTATAGATAAAGACTCATACTAACCGTCATAAAATTTGAGGAGAGATTACTTATGAATTGATTGTTCGTTATTGCGGTTAATTCACGGACAATATGTGACGCCGCGGAGAAAGACCATGCCCGCCCGGCAAGCGCTCGCGAAAAGTGAGTTCGCGCAACTTGGAATATCTCTTCAACAAATAATCATATCGAGATGTTTTTTTTTCAATTTCGGCTAACTTTTTCCGCTGATTATGGATTTGCTATCTGAAGCTCTAAAAAACTATATCTTAAGCTCAAAGTTTGTTCATTTTTTCAATTTTTTCACTGTTCTTTACTTAATTTTTGGATTTTATCTGCATTGTATTTAATCGTTGTGAAGTTCCTCAATTGCTTTACCAAAATAAAAAATCAACTCAATGAGAAATATATTGTTACTGGAGCACACGTCATTACGTTTTGAGAAAAAATCAAGAAAATAAGGTACACGATATCTGAAATAATTACTAAACGTATTCACATTTGAACATAGTTTATTTATTACAAGAAACGGTTATATTAACAACACCAGAACAAAATATAAGAAGCCTTAAATCGAGGCATATTGTTTTTCAACGAACGGTTCTCAAAAATATTGGTATATACAATAGAAACGTACAAAAATTGATGCAATCTAATTGATGAATGCCTATTAAGGGTAAATCTATTCCGAATCTTCTAACCTTGCCTTCTTTACCGATACCTCTGATTCGTCTTCGCTCTCGTCACTTCCTAGAACTTGACACTCTTCTTTAATGTCAGTCTCACTGTCATTGCCGTTATCATCAATGTCAATGACATCTACATCTATGTTTGTGCATGACACCTCACCATGGCAGTGACCACACAAGCTCGAACAGCGTAAACCGTGCCTTCTACATCCGCAATTGGCTTTGCAACCAGTTGTAAATAAATATAAATAAATATTCATCTATGAAAGCTCTAATAAACAATTACTAGTCAAATATACAGATGGATTATCTTTAAATTCCATGAAATACTCACACAATGTTATAAATTCCAAGATTTTCATGGTTTAATTGACTCCATTAAATATTATTAAAAGTTCTTACCAAAATTATTTTAATCACTTTAAAAACTTCAAACACAACACAATTTACGATATAAACAGCATCGCTTCTCAGAGGAAGCTGATAAAAAAAAAAAAGAAAAAAAAATGAAAAAAAAAAACATCTCGATATGATTATTTGTTGAAGAGATATTCCAAGTTGCGCGAACTCACTTTTCGCGAGCGCTCGCCGGGCGGGCATGGTCTTTCTCCGCGGCGTCACATATTGTCCGTGAATTAACCACAATAACGAACAATCAATTCATAAGTAATCTCTCCTCAAATTTTATGACGGTTAGTATGAGTCTTTATCTATACTGTACCCAAATTTTAGCCCTCTATGTTAAAAAGAGCAGCTGCAATAATTTTTGAAAAAAAAAAAATGATCTCCCCCCCTAATTAACTTTAAACAAATTTTTTTTTTTCTAAATTCGTGTAAAAATAACAGCTTCTGAATAATGCTAATCCCGATTCTGTAACATGAAAATTGGCCTCGGAATTCCATTTGTTTAGTAGTGAAAAACGTACCCCCTTTTTAGAGCCATTTTTCACCCACTTAATTGTAAAAAATCATTTTGCCTCAAAATGTACGTGATAGTAGCACTCTTCGGGATGAATCTTTTTCAAGTTTTGTTGCTCTGCGATAAAATTCCAGCCCGGAAATTCCGTGCAAAAAAAGTCGGTTTTTTAATAACAAATAGCTTTATTCAAAAAGTATTCATCCGATCGAGCTCTGGTTTCGCACACTTTTTTAGTATACCAAGAGGCATATATTGCGAGACTTTCGAGGATATACATGGATTATTGCATGAATAATTAGTTATTGTAGAAATAACCATTTTAGCAGGTTTTTATTACTTTGCCAGAGAACCAATCAATCGATTTCGATGTGCGACCAAGAAAAATGTTCGTTTCTTCAATACCTACAAAATAATATTGAACATTTTTTCTCTCAGACCAATAGTTTCGTCGCTATGACGGAAAAACATCGTTTCAGCAACTTTGAACGCCCCGCAAATTTTTTAGACAGAAAATCTGTAGTCGGAAAACCATAGGTCTTTATCATGGGCATTAGCTCTATAAGAATATACAGGTCCCATCCGTTCTGGATCGGTGTCATGCAAAAATGCTTTATTTCCTGGACTATCAGTGTTTAGATCATGCCAATTACGATAAAACGTTGAAAATACTGAAAATCTCACGTGTGACTAGATTTCCCAGTAGGTGGACACTCTAACCAATAAATGGACAGTCCGTAGACCAGTACATGGACGGGTGTAAATAATCATGCATACTAGAATATTTTTAATTTTTTGCTGCATTTAATGCCATAATTGGAACAAAATCATTTGAGGAACAATAGGTTAACATAAAATTGAACAGTATTCTCAGTTTCAAATAGAATTTCGGAACCCGACGAACCCGACTCATATGGTTATTTTATTGAGATTTCTGCATCTGCAAAAATAAACTTCAGCAAGCCGTAATTTGTAAAGGTTTACTCTTAGCGAAAAATTCTATTAGACTTTTTTCTTCCTCCTTTGATTATCTGATGGCGATATTTTTTAGTTTCTCTTTCAGACCGATGCTAACGCCGTTTTTCCGTTAATTAATACTTTAGCACGACGTAACTTCGAAACGGTCATTCTCAGAGGAAAATTCTATAAGACTTTTCCCTTTCTCTTTCGATAATCTGATGGCGATATTCTTTAGTTGTTTTTTCAATTTTTTTTTTTTTTTTTTTTTTTTCAAACCGCGAACCCCGTTTTCACGTGAATTATTCAAGTCAGATCACGTGAATTACTCAAGAATGATCATTAAATCATTCCAAAGTCAGATCTTTCCCTCAGAAGAATTCACGTGAAAACAGAGTTGGAGCGGTTTGAAAAAAAAAAAAAAAACTGAAAAAAAAACTAAAAAATATCACCATCAGATAGTCGAAAGCGGAAGAAAAAATAGTCTCATAAAATTTTTCCCTGAGAATGATCGTTTCGAAGTTACGTCGTGCTGAAATACTAATTGACGGATAAGCGGTGTTAGCATCGGTCTGAAAAAAAAACTAAAAAATTTCGCTATCAGATAATCGAAAGAGGAAGAAATAAGTATCATAGAATTTTTCGCTGAGAGTAAACCTTACAAGTTACGGCTTGCTAAAGTTAATTTTTGCAGATGCAGAAATCTTGAGGGTTATATTCATTTTTTGTAGATTTTTAACTTCACAAGAACATTATTGATGGTAAAGGTGTAAAAGGTTTCGATTTTTTACAATATTTTTAATGTGACATTCATTCTTAATCAAGGAACTATCAAGATTGATGATATCAAACTAGTCCATCTACTGGTTTGAGTTTGGGAAATTTATACCAGTACATGGACAGACGGTTTTTGAATATTTTGGGTCTTTTTCTCATTATATCCGATTATGTAATGATAAATTAACAATAACTGAATAGTTTGACATACAACTCACATTTATCGGGTACCTATAGAAGTGTTTATTCCCTGAATCAAACTTTGTTTACATGCTGCAGCTTTTAGTACGATCGGCTGATTAGCGGTTGCTCTGACAGAACCGTCCTATAATGAATTTTTTTCAGCGGTACCAAAGATAATTCGACTAAGTATTCGAATGTATGTGTAATATTCAAGGTTTCGTTTTGTCAATGAAATTAATTTAGTGAAAATAAGATTATTTGTTTTTTCCAAATAAGAGTTTAAAGTTCGTTCTGTCCGCCTACTGGTTAGTGTCCCGCTACTGGACCTGTCACCCTATTCATTATTTTTCGTGCGACGTGAACGTTGAAACTCCTCTTCTTCGTCTGCATTTTGACTAATTTTACGTCTGCCCATTACAAAATATAATCCAAACTCAACGACTTTAAAAAAGTTGATATCCTGTTGCTATTTTTTCAATTTCAAATTTGCAAAACACTCGTGGTTTTTGTCGTGGTATACTCGTGTAATAGGTACTCGATACTCATGCAGAAAGAATACTTATCGTTTTCATCGTGATACTCATGTCTCAAGTTCAATTGGTACTTATGCGGAAAAATACTGATAGATCGTAGGACTCATATGATGGCGAAGAGTGCATTGAAATATTTATACTCACAATTTTAGAATATATATTTTTATTTTATTTTATTTTCGGCAAATCTTTTAGGCAGAGCAACACAGTCGGACAAACCAACATCTTTATGTCTAGACACCTGTATTTTGGTATAAGAGAATCAACGACCGAACAATAAATATCCTAATAAAATGTGCAAGTTCCGAAAATCAGTCATTGACGCGCGCGAGTTGAGCTAGTATTCTAAAATTAGAAAGTATCGTTGTGATCATAAGAAAAATAAGTTTACTTCACTCAGTGTAATATTGGACGTTTTATCCACGCTTCGCATGGTTAAAACCCCAATTTTCACACCTCCTAAAGTAAAATTTTGTGCAATACTCGATGGAAAAACTTCTTCTGATCTCGTGTGATTGCAAAACTCGCCTTCGGCTCATGCTGTAACCTCACACTCGTCAAAAAAAGTTTTACCGGACTCGTATTGTAATGTATACTAAACTTTAACAACATATATACATAAGGGTGTGTCAGTTTGACTTTATTTTTTTAATTTTGATGGTGCTACTTTCTAAGTCATTAGGTCTTATCAAGAAGAAGACATCCCGCATGATAAAAAAATTTTCCGTCAAGCTTAAAGTAAGCTCATCAGGACCATAAAATTTAAAGATTTTTGAAAACTACAAAGAATCGCCGAATAATATTATTAGTTTTTTAAACTTCATTTTTTTCTCGATTTAATGACCGTTTTAGTTTTCCAAAAAATCAATTTTGAAAGATCAGGATTTATATGTGAAAATCCATAACTTTGTTGTAACTTTGTTGTGAATAAAGATTAAAATCTGAATTTTTGACTCAAAATATGAAAAAAATAATAAAAAACATCGATACTTATTTCATGACGAATCCTCTAACCTCTATAATTCATATTAATAATTTAGAAATAAAAACAATAATTTTTAGGAATTGTTTGATTTTTATACACTCAACGACTTCAGCGGTAGCTGATGAGCTACCTTAAGTGGTTCATAAACTTCTATTTGCTTCCTTTGCATTTAACACAAAAAAAAAGATCTATTTTCGGAAATAAGAAAAAAAAAACAAACAAACAAAAAAACAAAAACAAAATAACACAGAAAAAAAAATTTGGGAACCACTTAGCCTGGACTAAAATTGGATTTCATTTTTTTCAAATTTTTATGTCATTCTGCATTTTAAGCTCACCTGTGGCACTTTGAATAAACTTTTATCCCGCAAACCTTTCTGCTTATTTTCGTTTCGAGATAATCTTATTTTAAGATTAAAGCGAGGAATCGCACAGCTCATTGTTCAAATATCAAAGGTCCTTCACACTATGTGTAATATTTAAATAACTTCAATGTGTGATATTCAAATAAACTCCTTAAGGACGTTGTGTCGTGGTGCGAGGTATTAGATCGAGGGACGAATTTGAAATATTCTAGAAATTATGTAATCCTCTTTGATATCACTGAATCCTAGGGCCTCTTATCGAACTATTTTGCGAGAAATTGAATAACGAAGATTGCTAATTCAACATAGGGTTATAGGGTGACAGGACCAGTAGACGGACACTCAAGCGTTTTCTAATGTCTTCATAGGAAGTAACTAATAATTTTTGCATCAAAATAGAATCGGAAATCGATATCTTCTATAGGAAGAGTTGAATTAACTAATTCATCAGCGTTCAGATCATGAAAATTACGATAAATAGTTAAAAATACTCAAAATCTCACGTGTGACTAGATTTCCCAGTAGGTGGACACCTTAACCAATAAATGGACAGTCCGAGACCAGTACATGGACGGGTCAAAATAATGATGCATACTAGAATATTTTTAATTTTTTGCTACATTTCATGCCATAATTGGAACAAAATCATTTGAGGAACAATAGTGGTGCATAAAATTAAACAGTATTTTAAGTTTCAAATAGAATTTTTTGAACAGAAGATTAAGAAACATAAACACAAAAGTAAACATGTTAACTTACATACTGAAAATACGAATTATATAAATATCATAAAATAAATATGTGTTCCACTTTGTTAAATCTAATTACACGTTAACACTCGGTAATTTTTCAAAATTATTATCATCAAGAACTTGCACGGCTTTTCTCTCCGGAATTACAACAGTTTCCATGTTAGTCACTTCTTCAAATTTCTTTCGCTTACAATTATTCTTTGGATTGCTTTGATTCTCTTCCCCCAAGTTTATTTTGCGTTTCTTTTTCTGCATTCGTTGTCCCATTTGTTGTTTGTCCGATTTTTCTGTCTCTTTCTCTCTTTTTTTCTTCTCTCTTTCTTCCAGCCTTTTCTGTTTTTCTTCTTAAATTTTCAACAGTCTTTGTCTTTTTTCTCTTTCCTTCTCTTCTTTACTCGTTTTTTTTTTAATTTCATCTTCTTCTTTTTTTATCTTTCTCTGTAGGGCTTTATTTTTCATCTCTAATTCTTTTTGTTCTTTCCGCTCCTTCTCCAGCCTCTGATAATCTTGGTACTTTTTTGAAGAAACAACAAAAGGCAATGGTTCTTTTTTTGAGGTCTTTGAAGATTTTTTCACTTCATTCGATGGCCATGTCAAGCTTTCTTCCCAGAAATTATCAATTGATTTAGAACGAGGTTTAATTATTATTTCTTCCATGTCCCGCTTTGTTTCAGCTGTGTCAGTTACCATTTTGGTGTCAAACTTTTCTTTCTCAATGTTATCATCCATGGCAATTTCTGTAACACTAATAGTATTATCAATAATATTTAGCTGACTTATATCTATAACAGGAACGTTCTCAATATTGATATCAAAGCCATTCAATATTATATCACAAGCTTCACGACTTTCAGTTGAATCTATTATCTGAATAGCCGTACTCAAGTTCTCTACAAAAATATTATCTACTTTCGCCTCTGTGGAAACAGCTGTACTGGAAAGACTCATAATAATAACTCCTTCGTCATGGATATGAGGTGCTCTTTCGGGATCTTTTTCAGAAACTTCATCAACTTCACGTTCATTCTCAACTTTTTGATTATTTGACTTTTCAATGTCTGCTGCAGTATCATTAACTGGACTACCATCAAGCTTATCAGAGCATATTTTCCATAGGAGATATACTGGATCATGACACTTTTCTTCTCTATTTCTGATGTCCGAAAAATTCTGTAATTTTTCTTTTTCAATGTAATGATCAAAAAATTTCTTAACTGATGCAAAGTCAGTGTGCTGCAACTGTGAATCAGAATCCTCATCTGTATTCTGAAAAATCTCCTTTCTTCGAGTGGATATACATTTATTGAAATTCACTGAATTTTCATCGAAAGGATATAATCCGCAAGATTTGAAACCATTTTGTATCGATGATGAAGTCACTTGATCGAAAGCATCTTTGAAAAGTGGAGCGAAATTCACTAGTGTTACTGATTTTTGGGTAGTTTGTTTGTATTTCAACAGTACTTTCCTCCACTTAGCTTTTAGAGCTTTGAACATTGCCACATCACATGGCTGTATGATGTGTGTAGAGTTAGGATACAAACAAACTAATATTATTTGTTTCTTAGAGAAAAATTCGCTGACTGCTAATGACAGATGCGATTTATGTCCATCAAAATAAAAAATCACTGGAAATTGTAATTGTCTATCGACGCACCATGGATAAAAAACATTAGCCATATATTCATAGAACGTTGACGACTTCATCCAACCAGTGTCTGACCTTCCAATCGGCCAGTCTTCTGATACTGAGCTAGCAATATCTCTTGGAATTCTTTGATACGGGTACAAAATCATTGGAGGTGGTGCTGTACCTGCAGCTGAGAAGGTGCAGAGAACCGTCACTGAAACTTTTTCTTTTCCCGAAGCCACTTCATAAAAATCTTTTTCATCTTTTGGCCCTAAAAGTTTTCCTAATTTTGGAGTGAGCTCGACGCCTGTTTCGTCAGTGTTAAATATACTTTCTGGTCTGTCTAAAAGACTTTCTTGGCCACTTTCCTTCAAATATTCCCTAACTTCATTGAACCATGCTCGTAATTTCTCTTCAGTAACTGACGCTCGACCTCTGGAAATGAGATCGGTGTTCCTTTTAACGATTTCAGGATGTCTCTTGAGGAATAGTCGAAACCATTTAAATCCAGGTCGATTATCGGTGAATGGAGTCTCTCGAGATGTCTTGTTGAGCACCGATTGTACAGCATCTTTTACCTCCTCTGAGTGCATTGGAAACCCTAACTTGGCCTTGGTGATTATCCATGTTTTTATACGCTGCTCCTCCTCGGGAAATAGAATCGTTTGTGGACCTTTTTTGCATTCTTCAGGAGCTTTACCTCTCAACTTTGCATGCAAGGTAGACTTAGGAATGTTGTACGCCTTTGCTGTTTCTCTAATGCCACTTCCTTCGTGAATATCTGATAAGGCTTTTTTGACATCATCACTTGAATACTGCTGAGTTTTCATCACTTTCTTCTTACGAGACATCTCTGAATTAGAGAAAAAATACCCATCGGATACTATAATTCATTACGTATTATGTGACTTATCAACATTCAGTTTCGTAGATTTTTAACTTTACGAGAATATTATTGATAATAAAGGCGTAGAAAGGTTCGATTTATTACAATATTTTTGATGTAACATTCATTGCCAATCAAGAAACTATCAAGATTGATGATATCAAACTCGTCCATATACTGGCTCAAAGTTAGGAAATCTATACCAGTACATGGACAGACGGTTTTTAAATATTTTGAGTCCTTTTCTCAATATATTCGATTATGTAATGATGAATTAATAATAACTGAATACTTTGATATACAACTCACCTTCATCTGGTACATATAAAAGGATTTATTCACTAAATTAAACTTTGTTCAAATGCTGCAGCTCTTAGTACGATCGGCTGATTAGCGGTTGCTACAACAAAACCGTCATGTAATATATTTTTTTCGTCGGTAGAAAAGATAATTCAACTGAGTATTCAAATGTTTGTGTAATATTAAAGGTTTCTTTTTGTCAATTAAATTAATTTGATGAAAATAACATTATTTGTTCTTTCCAAATAAGAGTTTAAAGTTCGTTCTGTCCACCTACTGGTCAGTGTCCCGCTACTGGACCTGTCACCCTAGCCTATGTCATGCTGAATTAGCCTTTCAAACACATAATTCACACACTTAACGATTAGATCTCTCCTATGATAAAGTTGCTGCTAGTGCATAAGTTTTCAAACATTCTAACGAGCCCAGAAAAACATGGGGTTATCGGATATTTGGCAAAGATATTTCAAGAAATTCAAAAAAACTATAGCGAAAACCGAGTAATTTTAAATCACAGCTGTGATGGGTCGTTGATTCCGAAATCAAAACGTACATAAAACGATTATTCAAAATATATGGTCAAATTATTAAATTTAACTATTTAATTATTTAATTTAATTATTTGATTATTTTCACACTGCAGGAAGTATTTATATTTGTTAATTTTAACTCGTTCGTGATTAGGCGTTCATTTGACTTAATGTGTGATATTTTGCCGAGCGCCACTAGAGGCGCGTCGAATGATATCGTATACATTTTGCTATAGTCATACGACAGTTACTATAGCTCGATTAGCGCAGTAAACGGGGACGTTTTTCTGGGGAGGGGAGGACTCAGTTCGTTCTCCTAACATATAGACTCCATAGCCTGGACATAGGAAATTTTTTGAGCGGGGAATTGCTTTGTCTTGACGAGAACTACACCGAAAAAATATGACTCTTATTTTTGGTATGGTTGCATACTAATACTACATACTAATTACGTTCGTTGAACATTTAGTATATTTCTGTTCAAAATGCTATGGTACCTAGTATGTATATTAAATGTTAGTATGTTATTTCTTGAGTATTACGTACCAAGAATACCCTCTTGAAGTTAGCATACCTAATAATTAGATAACGCTGTTTTGCGATCATCACGTGAAGTAGTGGGCGTTGGCGGGTGAATAGTGTTTTATTCGTCAAGACATGGCGGAAGTTATTTCCTGGCTCAGTGAAAACGGACTAGAGGAATTGATTGAAGTTTTCACTCGTCAGTATATCCTACAATTGTACGTATAGGCTTTCTTATTTGCTCAAGGTAAGTAATAAGGCAAATTTTTGATGTATGTATCTAGTCTTTTTCTGTATCTGATCTTGAAGTTTGTCAGTTCGTCAATGATGTGGGCGATAGTTTCAGGAACCTTTTTCCGTAAAAACTAAAAATCGACTGTTTTGTAATTTTTTGCCGAAAATTCCACAAATTTATGCAGAATTCCCTATGTGCAAATTCCATTTATTCGTCTCCTATTTCTTTGAATGGATGCTTTCCTGTTCTACCGTGAATATTCGGTGAGAGTAGACAGTCCCCTTCCTACGGTAAAACCAACACAGGCGCGCACCGCGTGCGTGAGGCTCGGTCGGCCGGAAGAAATGAGGTGCCAGTAGCATTGCATCCCCTCCCGCACGAGCCTCACGCACGCGGTGCGCGCCCGTGTTGGTTTTGCCGTAGGAAGGGGACTGTCTACTCTCACCGAATATTCTCGGTATGTAGGTGAAAAGATTAACACATTACGCAGGGTACGACGACTGACTGAAGAACTGATAAAAGAGTTTATTCCTGAAGTCGGCCCAAAGGCTGATTTTCTAGAATGTTGGACAGTACTAAAGGCTGCTGAAGAAGAGGTATAAAATTTATAGAGACAGAAATTAGAACCTTTTACGTTGCTTCGATTTACCTCACCCGAATTGTGTGCTTATTTTACATTTTTTTTCATCAATGCAAATTGCACTTCTCAGGTTAAAAAACTAGCTGTGTTCGGTAAACAAAGTCTGAGTGATTTGGTGTTGCAAGCTGATGAATCAATCGTTGATGACTCACTTATTCTTGAGCTTGACCAACCAGAGAATGACAATCAATCAATCTCCACAGATGAAAACGGTTGTTTGCTCTCTGTTGTGAGAGTAGAGGTGGTGAGTTTTTACAATTAAATAAAGCATAGACCTTGGAAAACTGTTGCCTAACGTACACAACGGCACTGAACATTTTGTAGCAGTCAACCCTCCTGAATAAAAAGTTAGAACAATTTTGTTTGTTGTTGTAGGACAAAAATCACGAACCAAATTCGGTAACAACTCCATCCCTTCTCTCCCCTGCATCATTGACCACCTCAACTGAAATATCTAAATCTACCCAAGTACAACTGAAAAGAAAACATAGCAGCAGTTCTGAACGGCCTGTGTCGAAGCACTTATTAGCTTGGAAAGGGTTGGAGATCTCACGGCTCTAGTACGTCACTGTTGTAACTCATTTTTTCTATCTTGCGTGTATATAAACAGTCATCTCACTGCTTTTCTGCTTGCTAGGATCTTAATCAGTTGCTCCAGAATGACTTATCTTCTGATTCTGCGCTCAACTATTATGAGAGAAATGCCTGCCTTACTGAAGCAGGTCGGCAAGCCATTTCCACGGTGGTAGCTAGGGAGCTTATAAGAATCAATTCATGGTTAGTTGAATCCGTTTTTTCTTTCGGTCTTATGTGTAAAAAAAATGTACACGTCTATCAGTTTCTAATTATTGTAGCCCGAGTTCAGCGGAATATAAGTTGATCACGCAGAAGTTATGCGAATTGTTCCCCCACGAAGATCCTGTGAGTATTCGACACAAGTGAAGGTATCTTTGATTTTCATTTGGTCATATCGTTTACAGGAGATTTACTATTGTGAACCAGTGGATTCTCATAAGAATTCAACTGGCAAACTACCAAACAAAGTGAGGAATATCAAATATTCTCTAAGCAAACTGAATACAGGGCCAATTTCGAGACCAAATAAAGAAATTACAACTGATTTGGCTGAGCCATCTACGTGCGCTAGCAGACGTACTAGTAAAGCAATTGTTAAACCAGCAAAATTATCGGGTATGTTGAGATGTCTTTACCGATTGATATTAGATTTGGTCCGGCTTGTGTCACTATCACATTTTTTCAACACAGGTAGCATTGATAAGAACAACTCAGCCATTCAATCAGCAATAATTACTCTGAAACATCGAAGTTCAGACTCCTGGCCGGAGCTACTAGAAAAGTGGTCAGCAACACATGCCCTGCGGTTCGAATATTTAAGAGCGACAATGCCATTATTGTCTGAGCCACAAAGAAGTGCACCTGAGGTTGAAGATGATGATGATGACAATATTCTAGTACATGGATATTTCAAGGAATGGTCCATATTAGCAGCCCCTAAGGGACATCTACTGGTAGATTGGATTACTAATTCCTATGTAGTGTCATTCTGGTTCGTTAGGTATACAGGCTTCACAAGTGCCTATTGGTATTTTCAGATTTGTCAAGACTTTGCTGAACTTTACCCTGGAAGGGAAAATGGATTGTTAGCTAAGTGGGATAGCTGCAAAAATTTAATAGTGGATTTAGCCACCAAGGAGCTGTCTAAGTCATATTCAGAAACACAACAACTGCTGGCGAGTTTAGAAAAATGCCCTGAAGGTTTGCTGAATTGTGAAATTCCTATCCTTTTTGCTAGAGGATTGAGAACAGTGTTATAAGCGTTATGAGTTTTGATCTTACTTGTTCTAGAAATTAATTTTTATTCATCAGATATGCAAGATGTAACTATCTTTCACCTCATGCTATCTCTCTGCTGCAAAAGGGGCAGAGGAAAGGGAGCGTCTAAGGTCCATTCATTATCAGAGGCACGAAAGCCTACATGTCAAGGTATTGTTGTTGTTCGTATTATTATTTTGATCAACATTTGCGATAATATTCAGGAATATCCTTGTGATCAGATTCGATGCTAGCTTGGAAGTTACTTCTCGTGACATACTACTTTTCGTGCAGATACCAGGAGACTTACAAAGAGAACTACGTAATCATCGTCAGCTTGTAAAGGCTCTGGGTCTCAGATTGCAACCTCTCCTACTGTTTGTGGGACCCTCTTTGTCAGATCTAACTACGTCCTACGTGCAAATCGACCACATCAAATATAAACTAAGGACTCCCCTCGCAGCACTCGATACATGCTTCAAAGCATTTCATGCCTTAGATGCTACCTATCCCGCAGAATCACAGGCAACGTGGCTCTTCATACAGAGTTTTTTTTTTTATAATTTGAATCTGGATGAGGATGCCAATATTTCACGTGTAACAACTGTCATTTGCTCGTTAAACAGCTTACAATCTAATCTGCAGCAGGGATCAGATAAGTAATTCCATCTTTTGGTTGATATTTTCCGGTTCAAACATGGTGTACGTGTGTAACATTTGCCATATGGCTATGGACAATATCCCAGCTCTATGCACGCACATTAGATTTCTTCATCCCCACAGCATACTGACATCTTACAGCTGTGGTAATTGTCCTAGGGAGTATACTTCTCTCAAATCATTGCGAGATCATCTGCACAGGATGCATCCTCAAAGAGAGGATCCTCCAGTAAACCAAATTTATTTTAATAATAATCTTGATGAAAATGCAATAGCAGTTGATGTTGCTGGGGATGAGGAAGTGGAAATGAATGTCATCAAAGGAGACTCTATCACTCGGCAATAAACTTGAAGTAAGAAGTTCCTGCGTTACGTTTTTTCACCTGACTCGATCTGATCGATAACGTCCCTCATTGGAAATGAATGTCATCAATGACATTCAAGTTCAAAATAATCCACAAATAACTGTTCTGGATTTTAAAAGTGCTTTGTACGAATCAGCTCTAGCCTTATCTGCCAAACTTTATGCACATAACACTTTGAATCGATCGCAAGTGCAGGGGATAATAAGCTTGGTGTCTGATTTTACTGCCAGTGGTTTGATTGATGTCCTCAAACACAAAACTTTTACAGTTTTGGGATAGGTTAATGAACAAAATCAATATGTAGAGGATTTGAGTGAAATGTTTTCTGCAATGCAAGATACGTTTGATGGTTTGCGTACTGAGAGGCAGCGAATGAATGCTTTGCAAAATAGTGAGATTTTTATTCGTCCTAGAAGTTATGTGATTGGAGTGCGTGAAGAAATCAGATATACTAGAGGCATGGCAGTTCTTACTCCTATCGAATTGACAGGGCAATTTATTTCTATACAAAAAGTTCTGAAGCAGTTTTTGGAGTTACCTGGAGTTTTGAGGGATACTCTTAGCAACATTGATAGCTTGAAAAATAGTAGAAAATTCACAAACATAATTCAGAGTCCCCTGTGGAGGGAGATAGAGGAAACGCACTTTCAAAATCGTTTGGTACTTCCATTAATTTTGTACTATGATGATGCAGAGCCAGACAACCAATGTGGATCTCATTCAGGAAGCCACAAATTGGGTTTAGTGTATTATCAAATTCCATGCATTCCTCAACATTTGATATCACGCCTAGAGAATATTTTTGTGGCCTCCATATTTTTATCAGGTGACAGAAATATGAATAACAAGGCAGCGTTCCAGCCAATTCTTGATGAACTGAGAGAATTAGACACAAATGGTATTGTTGTAACGTCAGACGGTAATGATTACCAAATTTATTTCGCACTTGTCTTGATACTCGGGGATAATCTGGGTATACATACAGTCTCAGGCTATGTCGAGTCCTTCAGTGCAAATTATTTTTGTCGTTTTTGTAAAATTCATCGAACTATTACCAGGCGTCTAACAAGGGAGAATGCTGACATGTTGCGTAACGTAAAAAATTATCTTCAAGATGTTCAATTGGACGATTATAGTTTGACAGGTATAAAGAAAGAATGTATGTGGAATGTCTTGAACTCTTATCATGTAGTCATTAACAAGGTCGTTGACTTGATGCACGATGTTCTTGAAGGTGTATGTCACTACGATTTGTCAATAGTTTTATTAGCGCTCATGGGGTACTTTACTCTAGAGCAGGAGTCGGCCACGCCGGCTCGCCGAGCCAGCCCGGCTCTAAGTGTCAATTAGTGCGGCCGTAAATCCCCTCGGTCTACCTGAAAACGGTCAGTCGTCCTTACCTAGCAATGCAATGGTAGGGGCAGCGTTCAGGAGAAATAAAAGGAACTAAGGGGTGTGCGGTCTATTTGGGACGGCAACAACTGCGTTAGACTGTCTAGGTCTGTTCATACCTGCATATCCCCACTCATACCTACCAAAATCCAAGAAATGGCGTTAAAAGGATTAGTGCCGGTGACCGAGTTAAGTGGATTAAAAGCTTAGACTCTTTCGACTAATGAGTGTGCCGACCACTGCTCTAGAGACACTCAATGAACGCGTTCAAAACTTCGACTATGGCTTTGATTCAGGAAACAAAGTTTCTGTAATGACTACAGAACATCTCCGCAATCAAAAACTAAAAATGTCTGCTTCGGAAATGTTTTTCTTTGTCCGCCATCTTGGACTTATGATAGGAGACCTCGTGCCTGAAGGAGATGAATACTGTAAATTATACATTTATCTAGCTGAGATCTTAGACATCGTGTCTGCCCCTTACGTCAGAAGAAATTCAGCTGCATATCTATCAACTTTGATCGCAGAGCATCATGAGGTATATTGCAATGTGTTCAACCAAACTTTAAAACCTAAACACCACTTCATGCTCCATTATCCCAGAATAATGGTGGGACCGTTGATTCATCTATCGAATATGAGAATGGAAAGAAAACACAGACCTGTAGTAAAGCAGTCTGCCAGATCTCATACATGTCGTAAGAACCTTCCTCTAACGACTGCGCTAAGATAGAGTCTTGGTTTATGTGCACGAGTGCTCGCAAAAGAAGGATTTGGTAAAGATACTTTTTGTAACACTTGCATGGGAAGTTCGACTTCGCGCACTGTAGAGGGTGCGCGAAATTGCCGATTGCCAAACCGGGCGGAGAGCGTGCGGTAATGTACGTTAGCGTTAGGTAATGTTCATTACCTAACGCTAATCCGAGCGAAACGAGCATAACTAGCGCCATCGAACGGAACAAGTGGTGAGTTGGTTATGGTTTCGAATATCGACACAAAAACACTATCTTTGGGTCGAACTTCTCACGACTCGTTACAAAAAATAGCATACGACACAAGTGCGCGTACCTGATCCTCGCACTCGTCTTCTTGTCACCCTCGCTTCGCTCGGGCGACAAGCTAGACTCGTGCAAGAATCACGTACTTCGCGCACTTGTATCGTAATCTACTATTGTTTCATCCATTTGAAAGAAACCTGCGAGACTTGGAATATTTTGTAGAAATCGAAAATATTTTGCCACCTGGCTATCAGAATTCCATTATCGTTAAGGGGGTTGATGTGTGTGGAACTGTGTACCACCGTGAAATGATTTTGGTTGTGAATAATGATAACGAATTGCCATCATTTGCGTCGATAAAATGGGTAGTTAAACCATTAGAAGCTAATCAAAGAGCCTGGTTTCTTCTTTCAGGGCTCCACACTGTTGGTTATAGTGACCATTTACATTGTTTTGAGGTAAGGCGAACCGCCGAATGGCTGTTTTTGGAATATGCAGAAATTGTTTCATTTTTTCCTAGTCAATGCCGTACAGGGGCTGACGGGTCCACGTATGTGACATATAAACATGTTTTGTAATTATAGAATTATTGTACCCAGACAACAATTTCCATAATTTATTGGTAAGAATTATGCATCGGATATTATGACATTAGTAATTTTTCTTATAAAATAATTAGGAACAAATTCCATACTGCTGCAACACTTTTTGGGTAACGAATTACCAATTATCCTTACCATTGCAATTTTGAATTGAAATGCCATTTCTTTCAACTGCAGCGTAGGATCAGAAGACGCATATTCCTTATACGATTATTACGACTTTCCGTGCGGTGAAAAATACTGCCGTTCATTAGTTATTTTACCCGTAACTCAATGTCTAAAACATTGGTAACGGTTAATTCTCTTTTAAATCTAATTTTTCTTGGAAATTAAATAGGAACTTCAGGTATATTGTCGTGAGTAATATTCGATAGGAAAGAAGTGCTGATGGTTCTTTGTCTTAAATTACTAATTTTTGTGAGCAATTGAATAAAAACTTCAGGTATATTTACTCGATTTATTTGACGAGATTTCACTCATAGCATATAATAGACTTATCGTATAATAGGAACATTGAATACTTTATTTTCTATAATAATGTATACAGGGTGTAAATCTTAACTCTGTACATACTTATAGGGTGTGTAGGGGGTGCCAATACAAGCATTTTGAGGTATGACACCCATGGTCGGAAACTCATCCTAACCACTGTGGAGGGCTTTGAAGGATATGGTACCGTGCACGCTCGACTGTAGTTTAATGAATCAGATGTGATCACTTTCGACCCAAGATTTTATTCAGCCGCAGACAACAGTACAAATGTTCTTGTGTGGAATCAACAAAAAGATAAACTTGGCAATCAAAAAATAGCAAAACAATTTCCGGTGCTTATAAACAGATTTTGAAAAAGTTATGGAAAACGAAATGGGGTTTGGCACACTTAGGCTTTTCGTTTTCCATAACTTTTTCAAATTCTGTTTAAAAGCACCGGAAATTGTTTCGTTATTTTTTTATTTCCAAGTTTATCGTTTTGTTCATTTCACGCAAGAACATTTATACTGTTGTCTACGGCTGAATAAAATCTTGGGTCGAAAGTGATCACATCTGATTCATTGAAGTACGATCAAGCGTGCACGGTACCATATCCTTCAAAGCCCTCCACAGTGGTTAGGATGAGTTTCCGACCATGGGTGTCATACCTCAAAATGCTTGTATTGGCACCCCCTACACACCCTATAAGTATGTACAGAGTTAAGATTTACACCCTGTATATACAGGGTGACCCAAGACCCCCGGACTGGAAGGAATGGGTGAATTCCTCGTTGGATTTTGAGACGAAATTTCCTTTTCGAAAACTTCGTCCGATCAACGGTGTCCAAGTTATTAAAGATAAAGAGTAGCCAATCAGCGCCTCGCTTTAGGTCCGTGCCAGTGCCGGGTCAATAGTGAACGGCGGGCAGGGCCCGTGGTTTATTTTACATTTGGCTACTTTCTTCTTCACTTTACGATCGACGCGTATTATTATTATTATTATTATAAACCACGGGCCCTCCCCGCCGTTCACTATTGACCCGGCACTGGCATGGACCTAAAGCGAGGCGCTGATTGGCTACTCTTTATCTTTAATAACTTGGACACCGTTGACCGGACGAAGTTTTCGAAAAGGAAATTTCGTCTCAAAATCCAACGAGGAATTCCCCCATTCCTTCCGGTCCGGGGGTCTTGGGTCACCCTGTATACAGGGTGATTTTTTTTAATCGCCCCAGGCTGATAACTTCAAAACCAAGCAAGATACGGGAAAACACCTCAGACAAAACTTATAGGAAATCGAGGGGGAAAGGATATGGTGCAATCATATATTTTGTAGCTGGAGGCGCTGAGCTGCGGTGAAGGTCGACTTGGTTTTTTCAAATGGAATGGTATAGTTTTTTTCACAGAATCTGAAAGAGCATCAGATTCTGCATTAAAAACATCGAAACAGATATTTTATAGAGTTGATGGTTTATGAGATGAGAGCTGGGCAAGTTGAGTCAAAAGAGTAAGTCCAAATTACCTGAATACTGTTCTTAAGGTTCCTCGAAAGTGTCTGAGATACTTTTTTGTGGAAAATAAAAATTACAAGTTGGTACAAACTGATTGAAGGCAGAAATGACAGTAATGATGATAACATTATTAATAAAATTTATTGACCTCAACTTATTTGACCGTGATATCTAATCTTGACAACTCCACCCGTGTGGAAATTGCCTTTTTAGTCCATTTTTATGAAAAGGCGTTAGTAGGGTCCCGATCAGGCTGCCGTGATAGTCAAATATCACGATGTTCCCTATCTGGTCCTAGCGCGGTACGAGTCAGGCTGCCCTTTCAATTATCATGGCACACTAACGCGGTCCGTTCTTAGGGCTCCGATCCGTTGCCTACAAGATATTATAATAAACTGCGCGATGTCAGAGCTGTTGATAATGTGACTGGTATGAATTTGGCCCCACAGTCTTTCGTCTTTTTTCGTCGATATTCAATCACGATTAAGGTGCTTTCCTAGGCAATTCCACCAGTCCTGAAAACATCGTGAAAAAATGTGCTATTAAACGGAATATCTCTGCCTGGGCACCGAAATCAATGAAACAAAATACGTCGCGCAATTCTGTGGGCAATTACGAACACGCACGGCCCAAAACATATCCGTTTTATGCTGAAATAGAAAAGATATGTATGAAAAACGCGTATTTTTGACACTTGGCGATATATATCGATCGGAATGATGGCGAGTTAGTTGTTTTCGAGAGTTTTTGAGGTATCGGTGACGGTTCAGAGATGGCGTGGCGCACGAATCTACGAGTCGGATCACTGTTCGATAAACTGGACAAAATCGGCTGTCAGGGATAAATTCTAAAGTTGTCATAGCAAATGTTGTTATTGTGGTCAGGATACACAGAAGACTAATTCTGTGTATCCTGACCACAATAACAACATTTTTCTATGGCAACTTTAGAATACACGCGTATTTATCACTGACAGCCCATTTTGTCCAGTTTATCAAACAGTGATCCGACTCGTTGATTCGTGCGCCACGCCATCTCTGAACCGTCACCGATACCTCAAAAACTCTCGAAAACAACTAACTCGCAATCATTCCGATCAATATATATCGCCAAGTGTCAAAAATACGCGTTTTTCATACATATCTTTTCTATATCAGCATAAAACGGACATGTTTTGGGCCGTGCGTGTTCGCAATTGCCCACAGAATTGCGCGACGTATTTTGTTTCATTGATTTCGGTGCCTAGGCAGAGATATTCCGTTTAATAGCACATTTTTTCACGATGTTTTCAGGACTGGTGGAATTGCCTAGGAAAGCACCTTAAGGAAAGAAGAAAGAATAATACAAGTGAATGGTCAACTTCATACCGTTCAGAATCAAACACGTCAAACGTAAGGGAATAATGAACTCACAAAAACGTAAACGAAACCAAGGACGTCTCCGCATGAGAAAACAGCGAGCAATTGTGAAAGTTTGGAAAGAGTTAGATTTGGCATCATCATCAAATGACACCCGCATCGATGCATCTTCTGCGGATAATTCAGAAGGTAAGCTTATATTATATATTTTCGTCCAGGACTTCCCATAGAGGAAAGTACGACGGGCCCAAGCTTGGCCCAGGCTTGGCCCAACTCTGTAGAACTCTGGCCCAAGCTTGTAAACCAGTCTTGGCCCAGCCTTGGTAGAAGTCTGGAATGATAATCTCGGGCCAAGCTTGGATACCAAGACTGGCCCAGACTTCATTGCCAATACTGGGCCATGCTTGGTTGCCAGGATTGGCCCATTCGTGGTTGCCAGAACTGGCCCAAATTTAATTGCCAAGAATGCGCCATTAGTTTAATAATAATTAAATAATGAAGTAAATAATTTTTTGATTATTCGTATAATTATGTGATATTTATATTACATAAAGTTTTTCCAATAATCTTGAAGATCATTTTTTGGTTACATTGAAGTCTGTTTTCCAAAATTGACAACAGACTAAACACAGGCTAGCCTGATACTTAGAAAGATGTAAATTTCTCTCTGAATGATACCTCGATATTCACGAGTACTATTGACGTTGGGATGTTACTTTACTTGTGAGAAAGATTTTCTGAGCGCTCGGAGGTTTTGGACCGGCGCGAACCTCAGAGATGGCGTTGGCGCGCTTCGGCCTACCTTACGAAAACGTTACACACGACAACACAATTTCGAGAATATTAATAAGTTTATTTTCATACAAAGAAACGCGCTTATGCCTCCGCAAATTGACTTTCATTTCGACCGTCACGCACCGCACAAATCTTCCAAAAATCCTCGTTAAATGCTAGTCTTAAGCTACAGCAACGGCTCATGCTAGGTTACCCATCCTTGGGCCAATCCCGGCTCGCCATTAAATAGCCAAAGCTGGGTCTCCCAGTCTTAGTCCAAGAATGGGCCACTACAGGAACGGCCAATGCTAAGTTACCTATCCTTGGGCCAATCTCGGCTCGCCATTGAATGGCCAAAGCTGGGTCTCCCAGTCTTGGTCCAAGATTGGGTAACCATAGGAATGGCCGAACATGGGTTAGCCAGTTTTGGCCCAAGGTTGGCTAATCATAGGAATGGCCAAGGTTGAGTACCCAGTTATGATCCAAGCATGGGCCAATATAGGGACGCCGAAGCTGGGTTCCCGGTGCTGGGCCAAGCCTGGCCCCTTTGTCCAACTCTGGGGACTCCTGCATGGGTTTCTGGGTGACCAGCACAGAATCATGCCGGAATACATTTCTCTCATTCTTTGCAAATTACCAGTAATTTACTTTAGACAAATCCCGGAACACGTATTTTCTTAAATTGTGCAAAGAATGAGAAAAATTTATTCCGGAATGATTCTCTGATGGTCACCCAGAAAGTCCTGGACGATTCTCAATGGAATTAGCCTACAGTGACTTTGCCTAATGTCATAATAATAAATTTGAACAGAAGAACATCAAGTTGTAGACGCAAATCTTCCTAGAACATCAAAAATTCCGGAACAAAGTGCTACAGACACCCAAGCTAGTGATCAAGAAACAATGCATTCTGATTCGGATGAGAATATAAGTTCCACTACCAGCGAAGATAACGACTCAGATGAATTACAAGAAAGATCGGAAGTTGAAGAATTAGAAGATCAAGATCCAGAGATTGAACAATTAGAATATCAAGATCCAGAGATTGAAGAATTAGAAGATCAAGATCCAGAGATTGAACAATTAGAAGATCGAGATCCAGAGATTGAACAATTAAGAAAATGGGCTGTCGAACATAAAATATGTCAATCTTACTTGGACGAGTTATTACAAATTCTAAGACGTAGATTGTTGCCTACGTTACCTAAAACTGCGAAAACATTTCTGAAGACTGCGGATGCAAAATATAACATAGTGGACATGGAAGATGCAAATGGTGGTGTAGGTGAATTCGTTTATTTTGGAATTGAAAAAGAATTGATAGATATTATTAATCCAGATCTTCATATTGAAAACCAATTGATTGAATTACAAGTCAATGTCGATGCTGTACCATTGAACAACTCTGGCTCACAACAGTTTACGCCAATTCTATGTAAAATTCACGGTTATGAACCTGACATCTACGAAGTCTTCCCGGTAGCAATTTATTATGGTCATGCAAAACCAAAGAGTCCCTACATTTTTTTAAAAGATTTTGTCAAGGAGGTAACCAGATTGCAAACAGATGGTGTCAATATTTCTGGCACTCACTTTAAAATTCAACTAAAATCCCTAATCTGCGATACACCAGAACGCGCTTATCTCCGGAATACTCTAAGTCATGGCGGTCTGTATGCTTGCGAGAGATGTACAGTGAGAGGTGAGAGAAGTAACAATCGAACCGTATATCCATCTGTGAACTCACAAGCACGAACTGATGAGTCTTTTCGAAATCGGTCGCAGCCCGAACACCACCACCCTGGTCCTTCACCGTTAACTGAAATACGTCCAGCTTTGAATATGGGTTTTCTTTTCGTTTTGGACAATATGCACTTATGTTGCATAGGTGTTATGAAAAAACTGTTGGAATATTGGCTCGCTGGCAATCTAAATTTTAGAATGGCCAGGACATGTAGAACCGAACTTTCCAGGCGAATGGAATATTTAAAGGCTCAAGTACCCTCAGAATTTCAGCGCAAACCAAGATCGACTAACTCCGTTGCAAAGTGGAAGGCTACGGAATTCAGATTTTTCCTGCTCTACTGTGGTCCAATTGTATTGAAATCCATTTTAAGAGATGATTTGTACCACCACTTTTTGTTATTTTTTTCAGCATATAGGATTTTATGTTCTGACACATTGTGTATTCAGTATAGGCAGCATGCTAAACAGTACTTGGAAAGTTTTTTCGTTTGCCTCAAAGATTTGTACGGCCCAGACTCACAGATAATGAACTGTCATAATTTAATACACCTAGCGGATGACGTAGAACACATGGGCTGCAATTTAAATCGTATCAGCGCCTTTCCGTTCGAAAGTATGTTGGGGAAAATGAAAAGCTTACTTCGAACAGCATATAGACCATTATCGCAGTTATGTAGAAGACTTTACGAGAACAAATCCAGAAGAAAAAATAAAGCAACGTTACCACCACTCTTGGACATTTTGGAAAGAAATGAAGACGATGTAAAGAAAATACGGTTCAAGAACTATAACATTAGTAATTCGTCACCTAATAATATTGTCATTCTGGAAGATGATACAATTGTAATGATAACCAAACTATTTATGCATGTCAATAATTTGAATTTCGAAGGTCAGATCTGGAAGAAAAAGAAAGCTATTTTTACATATCCTACGAACTCAATGGATTTCAAGATGTGGGAGTTAGACAAATATATCACCCGTGAAACCGTTACTTACTCTATAAACGATGTAGCCGGTAAGCTAGTTAAATTAGCTGTATCTTTTCGAGAAAATACTTCTGAAAGGACCTTCGTTATTCCACTTAACCATTGAATATACGTCTTTACGTTGAGAGTATAATGTTTTTTATAAAGTATAATGTTTATTAAAAATCATTAACTTACATAACTGTTTTAATTGTTAATGGTACTTTTACGTTATGACTCCCGAAATAAGATTATTCATCAGTTCAATTTATCGCGACTTATTGCTTCACAGCAATGATATGAGTTGTTGTGCATCCACATTAGCGCAGTTTAAAATTCAAATTCGCAGTATGCCGTGATTACCGACAAGCTAACGAGACTCTTTTATCACAACGTGTTGAGACAACGAGAGACACGCGTGGTTAAGTTTAGTTCAGGAAATTTAAAACGTATTTTAAGTTGTGAACTGAGTTTCTTGTGGATATAAAACGTCAACGCAAAGCGTGAGTTCATTTAGCTCTATTATATGTGCCCAATCCTTGATTAATTAATTGATTTTTTATAATTTTCCTGTTGAGCACACATCCTTTTCTTAACCTGCAACGCAAATTTGCAAAACAAATTTGTTGCTAAGCGACAAGCTGCTAAAAGGAACTATGGTCACTTGTTTTACGATATTTAGAATAATTACTTGGCGTTATTAGTGTGCGTCTATTAGAACTGTGAGATTTGTAATATTTTATCGAAAATTATATTAGGCGCTTGTAAAGTACTAGTTGTCACCCAAGTATGTATGTATCTACTATATTGGTTTTCGTCATATTATCTTTCAGCATGGCATTATCCACAACAGGACCACCAAGTGATATCTATAAATTCCAATTAGTGGAATTTGTTCGCAGAGGACCCATAACTACGAAATCTATAGACATTGTTCCGTCACGTTGGGTTGGTACTAAAAATGGCAGGACAGCAGTGTCCAAATTTATGCCGCCACCATATAACCTTGAAACGAATGAACTTTTGCTGTCACTTATTAAAGCAGATGCTGACGCTCCCAAGAATTGGCCAGTATACTCTATCAGAATAAGAGGGCAAGCGCGTAAATAATTTTACACAATACTCATCAACTACTATTATACAGCGCAAGAATTGTAATTCCAAAATATGTATTTCATTGCTATTACATTTTCTATAGATACTTATGAGAATGCTCTGGAAAAGTTGAAGAAACTAGAATCTCAACCATATGTTTTCACGACTGATTCGGATATAGATCCAGCAACAAAATCATCCGAAATCATAAAACAAATAATTAAAGTCAAGAAATATGCTATTAGCGAAGAGACGAAAAAAGCAATGTCAGTACCGCCCATGAAATCTGATTTTCAAGATAACCCTTTTGATCCGAGAAATGAATCAATCACCGATGAAGAAACGTCCGACTCTTCAAATGAGAAGAAAGGAAAAGCAAGAGCACCCAGGCCAAAATTTTCAACCAAACCATCTCCGCATGTATCAAAACAGAAGAAAAACGTGTCTGCAGTATCCAATAGCGTAAAACTAAAAAAAAAAACAAGAAACCCAAAAAATGCCATTTATGGTTCAAAAACAAGTTGGAAATGATAAAGGCCTAGAACATAAGACTGAGAAAGCCGACATCACAAAGACCCCAAAAAATACGAGAGAAGAATGTAAATTTTTTCTCACACTAACAAACTGAAGAATTTTTAACTAAAAAATGCAATTCTTTTCAGCTGTACTTGCTACTATGGTTAAAATTCTAGAAGGGATAGCAGTTGATGTTAAGGAAGTTTTAGCACATCAGAATACAATCATGACCCAACTAAACCCAAGTGGCAATCGTGTGACTGTGGAGAAATTCTCAGATAAACATGTTCTCAATATACCATTCCGAAGTGACGCAGAGTTCATCAGATTTAACAAACAACTACAAATTAAGAATGAGTTTCGGAAGGAATTTGTAAGTTCAAATAATTTTAATATTCTATATTTGATGGGTTTTAATGGAATTAATTAAAGTTACAAACCATTGATTACCTTTTCATTCATTTTTGCCGGATCAATTATTTTCATGCAGTTTATGGTTGATCAATTATTCGTTCCACAGATATCTTCATTGGACTCTCTATTGGACCGAGAATTGGCATTAAGCAAAAGCCTAACGAATATTTGTAAGAAATATTTGTCCAGAGATTTGGCTTTGCAATATACTGTCTTACGAAGAGTGCCTGGAAAGTCATTGCTTAAAAACACCATGTTTTACGACTGCATTCTAGGTACTTATTAATCAGTAATGAGCCACAATTTTCAATTCATTTTTGTGTACAATCTATTTTCATCTGTTTTCAGGTGTGGCGATACAAACGCACAAGGACCACCTAACAGGGAAAAAAATCACGGAACAGATAGTTGACTCTGCGCTTGGGAAAGTTATGAACAACGCAAAAGATTGGGATGGTCAGCGGCAACAGAGAGCCTTATCAAAAGCTGCAAAAGCAGTTACTGTGAACACCGCGAGACGAAATAAAGATAAAGAAGCAGCCCGTGGACCAGTATATATTGAAGCTGACGGAGTTTCAGAGTCAGATCGTGTCGAGCCAGAGATGGATGAGATGGATGTCGATGTAGCTTGAACGACTGAAGCCACGTGTGCTGAGAATTAACATTTGTTTTTGCTGAGTTTTTGTTTTTGTTTTTTGTATTAGCTCAAAAAATGTCGCGTATAATTTTAATTTTAATGTTTAGAATTATTACGCGATGTATTGCCATTTAATTTCAATGTTTTAATGATCTGAACCAAAAATAATAAAACTCAATTGTTGTATGAAATGTGAGTAGTCTTTGACATTCATTATAGGCTATAGCTATATCCGTACCGATTTAACCCTAATTAATAAGCTTGGGATCTGATAGGGGACTAATAAGGTCCCAAGAAGGACCTGCTCTAATAAACTGTGCGATCTCAGCTGTTGATAATGTGACCGGTATGAATTTGGCCACGGAGTCTTCCGTCTTTTTTCGTCGATATTCAATCACGATCAAGGAAAGAATAAGACAAATGAATGGTAAAAAAATGGCCGGATCAGGGCCACGCCAGATCCCTTGTTATGGGCCTCATCGTTTCCAGCGTCACAAAACTAGTAGGGTCCTAATGCGTTCGCCTGATGGGGACCCTATTTATAATCAGGCACACGGAAAAAAATCATATGAAACTATCAACTATATCGTTCTGGTTGGAAAAATATCATTAGTGGCAGCAGATTTTCAGTGTAACCTAGCAAATTCATTTGTCATGTCAAAAACACGTCATAGCAAATGCAGCTATGCAAATATTGTTAAGCCGATATCGTTATCTAAACTAATCACATGCATAACATGATCAGACCGTATTGCTGATCTCAGTTGCCCAGATTACTTACTGTGGTATTGCTAGTGCAGCTATACGAGTATGGCTAATCTGCCTATACGTATTCATACACCACGCGCGTAGCATACAACGCTCGGAAATAAAAATGAAATAAAAACAAGAATGACTCAAACAAACAAACAAGAAAACTCCTGGTTTGTAATGGACGCGTTTGTGCGAAATACGCTAGAAGATTGGAAACTCACAAATCTCATTCCTGTGTTTGAGGGTACGATTGCTTGTATACTTTTTAATACTTCTACGGGAAAAGCCCCTTTTCATTTATCATAATTCTATTTCAAATACAAGCTGTATTTGTGTATTGAACTATTAGTATTAGATAGATTTAACACCAATCTATTTTAAAACGAAATCTTTGATATAAAAAAAAAAATAAAAAAAATCTTAAAAAAGACTGTTATATTCTCAATACAGAAAATGAAATTGACGAAGATGCTTTCAATGCGCTTAACGAAGACCTTATTAAGAGGTTAATACCAAAGTTAGGGCCACAAGCAAAGTTCATCCAAAATTGGTCTAAAAAAATCTATAAAGACAAAGACAACGACAAAGACAAAGTTGACTCAGTCAAGCAATCGGATGACTCGTTAGAGGATATAACGAATCAGGTAACCTTCTGAATTATTATCTATGATATAATGAGACTTATTTTTTAGTATCTGATAAAAAAAAATCATTATTTAAAAATGCTTTCAATCGTTGAAGAAAAATTCGAAGTATTTAAATGAGGTAGGGGAGACCGGGGTAAATTGAACTCTGGGGTAAATTGAATTTCTGTAATTATTCTGATATGGGTAAATGTAAACACGTGAAAATAAAAATGAAGAAGTCTAATATCATCGCGATAATAAAGAAATCGATGGGTTTTAAAATTTTCGTATTCCTGAGAAAAAAGAGCGAAAAGAATATTTTGGTGCTCTCTAACCATAATTTTCGTGATTTTAATTCTTAGTTTACATGTACTTCTTATGAAGTTTTTAGATTAAAATTTATTTTATCGACTTCTGCAATCATTAAACTATTCATCAACAATTATAACAATATTGAAAGTATTAGTTATATCGGTTGAAATAAATGTTATTTTGAAAATATAGCTTTGGGGCAAATTGGTCGGGGTAAAATGACTGTCTGTGAGACAATGGTTTTGAAGGAGGTTGCGCGTAAAAGATGCGCATCGTTCAAATTCCTGCCTGTCTGACACAAGAAGGGTTATAAGTTGTCATTAATTAATTAGATGAAATTTCTTCTACATTTGGAACAGATTTTAATATATAACTACAATAGAATATTGTACAATTTCAAACAAAACAATTTAAATTTGGTAAGTAACTATTTTCTAATATTTTTCTGCATAAATTCGATTTGCCCCGACTCAAGTTCAATTTACCCCAGTCCTGGGGCAAACTGAACCTTTTTGACTCATTCATTATAATTGTTTTTAATAATAATATTTACTCAAAATGACTAATTCTTATAATCGATTGCTGTTTATTAAAGATCAAAGCCCATCTCAAAATTATTTACGAAAGAATTGATTGTGAAAATAAATTGTTCCATCACTTTAAACTTTTCATGGTTCAATTTGCCCCGGGTTCCCCTACTGATTTTTTACTGTGATATTTCTCATCAGATTCTAATCTTGGACGATTTTCTTAAACCGGTTGACAATATTGTGTCAATAGAAAGAATAGAATCTGAAACTACGGACATACGCAGAGTAGGTAATGTGAATTGAAGTTGAATTTTTTGATTTATATCTCCTCAAGTGTTGAATGGGTTGCAAATTATCTACTCGATTTTTAGTCCTTTTGAAAAAACTCTATTTATATGTTAAAAATCTTTTGTTTGGTCAAAAATATCCGTGTGATAGAAAAATGGAATTTAGAGTTAGTATAAAGATCATTGAATGAAGAAACATCAATTATACAGAATCTATTGACACCGTCAGCTCTGCTGGACCAACTATAGCATCTGGTAGTTCACTACCATCAACAAGTAATCCCTTGAAAACTTCTGAGCATCTTAAGTCACTTCTGAACTCATCGGTAGAAGGCTTGGTTGTAAGCAACACGTATAGACAAAAACAGGAACTCAGTAATCAGCTCAGGTTGCAGTTAGCCAATTCAATTATATCCCATGAGATAGTGAAGAGCGAAACCTTTAAGTGAGTTCTAAACGTAGATAAACTAAAAAAACATGTAATATGAATTGTAACTCATATTTTTAGAATCACATCAGACAGACTCTCGCAGTTGGCTCAGCTTATCAAAGATACTTTTCCAACTGAAAATGCTGAAACGTACTACATCCCGTTTGCAATCAACTCTGTGACTAATAAGCTGGTCCTAGCCAAAGGAAAGCTCTATGACAAATATTGCATGAGTCGAGCATATCTTCGCCAGAGTGGAGCTATTATTCCCTCAAAAAAAAGAAAAATAGGCAGTACAAACCCATTCGTCTTGGGATTCCGCGAAAACTTAAGATCTATCGGTTAGTTAGATACCTATACCGCTTAGTCATTACTATCAAATATGGGTTACAACATGGGTTACTATCACATTTAATTCATATTTCCGTAGCGGAGAGTGAAGGTTCGGATGAAAAATTGGAGTGGCTAAAAAATAGCCTGGAGCCATGGACGACGGTCGAATTATATTGGCGTGACACGTCTAAAGCAAGACTCGAAAATTTACTATCATCCGACGAATTGACTTCCGTTGAATACTTTGCCACTTACAACGTTTTGAAGCAACCTTCTGGATACAATTTGGTACAGAATTAGAATAGAATTACGTGGAATAGCCCATATACAATTTTCAGAATTCCAATTTTTACGAATGTCATCATTTTCAGATCCATATTGATTTTTCGTTAATGTACCCTGATAAGTCACTTTCACTCTATGGGAAATGGTATGGATTCGAACAAGAAGTTATTCAATTTGCGAAAGACAAAAAAAAAAGAAGGATACTGCTGTGAAGGCACTATTATCTTTAATTTCTGAAATAGATGCCTCAACAGAAAACACTGGAAATTCTACCAATAATATAAGCCGCGTTGCACAAGGTAGAGATCATACATATACAACCCTTTCAATAAAACGCTATTTTTAAAAAGTTGGTTCGTGAATTATCGATATATTAAACATGGTAGAAGAATAAACGAAAGGTAACGATTTTGGCATAATTTCTGTATAAATTTTATTCTAAGGTCGTGCTGCAATCGTTTTGAGAATCCTACCCTTATTGGTTCCCTGCCCACAAATCAAAACTAAAAACAAAGCGCTTTGGAGAGTATCACGAGCCGAAATACAAAACTCCTTCTTCTTACATGTGACGGTATGTGTCTTCTGCCACGATTATTTTGTTGTAAAAGATAGAATGGATCTTAGTAAGGGCAAATTAACAAAATAGTTATCTTTTAAGAGCGTCACTGAACTGGACTCAGAGCTGGCGGTACGCAGAAGAAAACTTGCGTTACATGGGTTACCCGATCAACCGCTTCCAGTTGTCATTGCCCCGTCCTTGAAACACATTGAAGGTTGCTATGTGTGCGTTAACGATATGAAATATCGTCTCGATAGTCCACTGGCTGCACTTGATACAGCGTTTAAAAGCTTCTACGCTCTGCAATTAGAGTATCCTCGAGAAGCTGCATACCCGTGGCTCGTGATACAGAAACATTTATTCAAAATCAGTGGAGAAGAGGATCGTATCTTACCTGCGCTAGTTACATTAAGGGGTAACACCACTCTAGGATTTTGAAAAAATCGATTTTTTTTTTTTTTTTTGCTTAAACAATACTTTAGGGTCATAAAAACAATCACCAATTGGTCCTATGGTAAAAAAAAAAGAAACTTCAGAGGTTTTAATTTTTAATTTCGCCGCAACGCCTCGGAGCACACGTTCGGCGTTTCTGCGGTAACGCTTCGATATTTTGTTTTTACCTGTCGAAATAATGAGTGCCTCTCTTACTTACAGAGTAGAAGGTCATTAAGTCACCTTCGTAGGTTACCAGGGTGCTCTGATGCTATAATATACACTTTAATATACGTGTATGTGCAAGTACTTATAAAACTTTGAACGGGTTTTTGTTGAAATAACATTCTTCAAACTGGGCGGAAACGCTGCTCGAAAACCGTTCGATGAATTGTTTTGAAATTTTGACTGTAGCTTCACAATCACATTATCTAAAGAAGTACATAGCCGTTTTTCGATTGAATGTAAACTTTTTTCTTTATAAACAATTTACTGCAAATTTTTTTGCCGAAAAAATGAAATTTTTTTTAAACTCGTGCCATTTTTGCAAAAATGGATTTAAAAGAAAAACCCTATGTACTTCTCTAGCCAATGACATATAGATTGGGAAAAAATTGATTTTCTTGTTTCACCTCTTATACTTTCGGAGTTACACGTCCGCCCGTGGAGGTATCGAAAAAAAAAGCGTTCTTGAAGACTGGCTCTGTCGCCGCCATTTTGTATCAAAAATGCAATTACAAATTTTTTCTACATACTTCAATATGTGTTTAATAAGCCCTGAAAAAAGAAACCCGATCGATTCTCCAATATTCTAGAAAAAAATCATAAAACTTAGGCCTTTTTTGCTAACTCTAGAGTGGTGTTACCCCTTAATGTCAGACCTCGAGCGGTATGCGCCAAAAGATTGAAAGTGTTTGAATCTACATCATAGCTACCTCTGTGTTCCTGAAAACTCAAAGTGTCACAATGCCAACGTGTTTTAGATGTCACAAAAATTTTCCTTCCATTCGAGAGATCTGGAAACATTTCCAATTTGCCCATGAACTGTGTGCGTATAGTACGTTTCGATGCTTTGAGAATGGATGCCCGAGTTGAAATTTTTCTCCTCCTTTCGACCTGTAACTCCTACCGATTAGGAGGTTGTACAGGGTCACTGGAGGTTCACTTTCAATGTAAAATGAACTCCTACTTTGCGCCTAAAACAGTCAGATATCGGACAATTTGCCACTTTTAGGCTCAAAATAGGAGTTCCCGAGAACCTCGTAGAACCCTCCAGACCCTAGACATTCGTGATCATGGATTTATGTGGTAAATATCAAAATTCAAAACGTCTAAGATATTATTACATACATATAAACATGTTTAACAGCCCTTCATTGGACAAGTGCTACGATATAATTAAAAAAATACAAAATCAGAGAAAACTTTTTCAAATTACACATTATCGAATATCGATGTAATGGATGATTGAAAAAAAGTTTAATTACGCATTACAAATGTAATGTGTAATTGGAAAAAGTTCAATTGCACATTATTAAAATTATCCGTAATTAAATGGGTAATTCAATTGGAAAAGTATTTATTGACTTCCAACCCTGATTAGAACATAGCGGTTCAAAGTAGGGGTTCCAGGTTGAACAGTACTAAATGAGGTTGAGTAGGCTCTAGAGAATCAAAATAGGAGTACAATTTCTACTGCGAGTAGAACTCCGCGGGTCAAAATAGGCGCTATAGGTTGGGCAGTATCAAAATAGGTTGATTTGAGTGCTTAGAGCAGGTAAATAGGAGAAAAATTTCGACTCGGGTGTGCTCGAGTGTTTAATAATATTAAGGGGTATCGTAGACATTGGCTTTTAAGCCATAATAATAATCATGGCTTAGAATCAAAAGAATTTCCGGGTGTATGTGAAGTAGGGGCCACAACGCTTACTTTAACAACACAAACACAAACTCAAAAGCTAACTGTTGAAAACAACGACAATATCTCAAATAATCAAGGTCCGCTACCACATCAGGACGAATCAACCTTTTCCAATGTGAGTAACGTAGAATCATTGTTGAAAAACGATGAAATGCAAATGATTGGACAATTGTACAATATGCAGTCTCTACCAAGGAGTAACGTACAAACTATCATCAGTTTAATGTAATCATTCATGAGAGAGAACATGAAACGGTTGCATTGCCACGTTAAAGAAAAGCTCGACAATCTTGGCGTGCCCATTGACGTTACGTCAGAAGCGCTTAAAGCCGTTCAGTCTTTTGAAAATGCCTTTGATACAGTAAATACAGAATATAAGAGATGGCAGGTCTTGAAGGACAAAAAGTGGCTTCATCTCCCAGTCCCATACGTTATAGGACAACGATTTAAACAAGTAGATTCAAACGCTGATGGGCACGTTCAGATGAGTCCTATCCAAGTTAAAGCACAGTTTTTTCTTGTGAGAAAAATATTTAAAAGCATTCTTGAATTACCCAACGTTTATAACAGCATTCATGTGTATATGGATAAATTAAAAAATGAAAAAACCGTTATATCCAACTTTGTGCAAGGTAGTTTGTGGCAAAATAAGATACGAAATATGTCAGACAAAGAGATATTGCCGCTTTTCATTTTTTTCGATGATTACGAAACAGGGAATCCCTTAGGCAGTCATTCGGGCGCTAACAAACTTGGGGGTGTGTATGTAACGATTCCTTGCTTTCCACCTGAGTATCAGTACACCCTAAATTCTATATACCATGCTCTACTTTTTTATTCAAATGATCGAACTGAATTTGGAAATGCTGCAGTCTTTAGCATTTTAATACATGAATTGAATTTTCTGGAGCGCGAAGGAATAGAACTCGACTTAACTCAAGGAAAAACTGTGGTTCACTTCAAATTAGGATTATTAATTGGAGACAATCTCGGATTGCATTCGATGCTCGGTTTAGTTGAAAGTTTTGTTGCCAATTTTGCTTGCCGGTTCTGCAAAATGGATAAATCTGCAAGAGCCACGGCTTGTGTTGAAAATGTAAACCTTCTCAGAAATGTTGACACATATGATAATGACCTTTTGTTAAATGACGTTTCACTTTCTGGAATCAAGGAAAAATGTGTTTTTCTTTCACTTGAGGACTTTCACCCCTATACAAATCTGGGAGTAGATATAATGCACGATATGTTGGAAGGTGTGTGTGACTTCGACATGATTGAGATAATAACTTATCTTACTGAGGTTGCATGTTATTTCACGCTGGAAGATCTAAATTCCCGTTTGATGAGTTATGACTATGGGGTTTTAGAAAGTCGAAATAGGCCGCCAATATTGTCCATAAAACATCTTCGAGTCAATTCGATTCGCATGACAGCTTCGGAAATGTGGACGTTTGTACGCCATTTCGGTTTGCTATGCGGAGATCTAGTACCTGAAGATGACCCCGTGTGGAAGTTTTATTTGTTACTTCGCCAGATAATTGCGCTTCTCACATTCACTTCGATTCAAATAGAATGTACGAGATTACTCACAACATTAATTCAGGAACATCATAGCCTATATGTACAGTTGTTCAAAAAACATTTAAAACCGAAAGCCCATCACATGATTCATTACCCGCGAATATTGAGAGCATCTGGTCCTTTAGTAAACTTGTGGTGTATGAGATTTGAAGCCAATCATAAAGCTTCTAAGTTAAGTGCTAATATATCGAGTTCGACGCGTAATGTTCCTGCCACCATTGCTTTTAAGCAACAATTAAGACTAGCGAATGCGCTCGCATCTAACACGATATTTTCTAATTCTCTTGAAATTGGTCCGGGGGACTACTGTTCCCTCGAAGATCTACCCGAGCAGAAAATTATTCCGGCATAATTCCGGCCCTGGCGAAGCAGCCTGACTTGCTGATCAGGTCCTGAGCAGGCGAAGATATCCGGCGTGGACCAGAAATGTAACGCTTTGCGCGCTCCGCCCCTGATCAGGCATTCAAATTGGGCCCAAATGAAGAATTTCAATCATGCCCTGATTAAATATTTCAGTCGGACCCTGATCGAGTATTTCAGTCGGGCCCTTATTTGGGACCTTAGTTTACCCTGATCTGGTGCCTGAGGTTACTCAGAATTAGGTATATAATTCAATAAAGATAATAATTCCACAAATGAACTTAAATGGAGGTCACAAAGTTTATTGATATCATTTGTACTTATCAATTAAGGTATAATCTTAGCATAGATTCTTATTCTCTAATATTGCCACAGTGTCATAATATAATAAGTATATAAGTAATATGCATTAGGGTAGTTCAAAATAAGTCCATTTTTTTTATGACGTCATTACATGAAAAATGTTAGTACATGGTATAAAAGGAAAATGTTCTCCAAACATGAGGTCCATAGATTAATTTTAGGAGGGAGCTCGAGCTATGTCTAACATATTCTCCAAATTTTACTTAATAGTATAGTTTTTTACAATTCAAATAAAAACAATTATTGTACAATATGTCAAAAGAAACTTATTTCATCATATATAACTCAAAAGTATAGAGGAGAGTTATTCATTAACATTAATAACTTAATAACTTATTATTATTATTATTATTATTATTATTTGTCATTTATTAACAATAATAACTCAATAACTTCCGTTATATATTTTGAAATTGTTTTTATCTAAGATGTGAAAAACCATAATATTAAGTACAATTGGGGAAATAAGCTGAACATGGCTTGAGCTTCCTTTTAAAATGAATCTATAGAGCTGATGTTTGAAGAACATTTTTCTTTTACCATGTATTCACATTATTCACGTAATGAAAAAAGAGGTACAATACGAAATAAAGCTAATAGTACGATTGCGGAAGCAAAATGATTTCTATACTTTAAAATTACCTATCATACAAATTAGTTAGGCATAAAATATTTCGATCAGCCATCAACAGGAAATAATTTCGGCGGCAGGGATGTGATCACATAAGACACTAGCGAATAACAAATTCTATGAACTCATAACTGTACGTCTTTTTTTAGCTTATTGCTTAACGCCTTTGGCGGTTTGTCGGCTTAGTCGATGACCATCCCAATCCTTGGCAGAGTTAATGATGGCTCCAAGAACATCCCCTACCTGCTTCTCTCTTATAGGCGGTACTGTAGGATTACCTTTGAATTGAGATAGAATCGCGTCTGGAATTTTTAAAACATATTCCACCATATATAAATGAAAGAAGATTACAAATAAGTCATAAAGTTTTTGATAAAAAAATATACCTTTCAAACAATGGTAGAATTGGGTGTCATCTTTAAGTACATATTTTCCCTTCTGTTTAGATTTCTTTACGGCCGTATAATGAAGTAGAACATCCCTTGTTAAAAATGTCTGGACGATTTCTCGTACCGATACTACCAAACGTTTGGGATCTTCGTAGAGAAGATCTATCATACCAGATATCTGAAACCGACGAAACATATATTAATATATTGATCACCTTATTGATTTGTACCAGGTATTGAGCCTGTAATGCTTACAATTTCCTTACGAAGTGACAGATTTGACTTGAGTTTACCGTCAAAGTCTTTGAACTGTACTATTGTTTTGAAAGGCAGATCTCCAAGTTCGTATATTTCGGCAACGGCACTAATCCCACTGACGGTGAAAACTCTAGAAGCTGTCTGTTTCTCTACCCGTAACTTGATCCCACTCAATTGTCCTTGAGTCTGGCCAATTTGACTACATAGACTTCGGTAACATCTTATGATCAGTGTCCTTACATCACAATTTGCATCAATCTGCTCACTTAATGTATCTGTATGAGCAGCGACAGCTTTGTTCGATGCAGCTACGTGGCATAATGATGTCGGATTCAAAGTGGGCTGTTGACTGGGCTTCACTATGTTCGCGTTTGTGCCAAACTGAGCTGCATCTTCTTTGTGACTTGCAATATCCATACTATGATACTTGGCAGATCCTCGAGTATTGTCAATACATCTATAATTTGCATTTATGTCGGAGCTTATTGTTATTCTAGGCACAGCTTCAAATTGTCTCGCTACGTCAATGTCCGAAGTAGAACCTTCTGCTTCTGCTCCTTCACTTGATGATACATCAGTATCATATTTTCTGATACTCGATGTATCATCACCGCTAGAGTCATCCACTGGAGATTGTCGCAATTCTTTGTATGTTGCAGCTGAATATCGAGTTCGCTTTCTCTTTCTGCCCTCTCCACTTTTTGGTTTAGACTTCGTGCTTATAGTCACAAGTGTTCTTTTCTTCATTGACTTGGAATCAATCTTCTCTGGTTCTGTGAAAATTAAATCGAAATACAGTAACACCATGCTTTCTTGAATGCAGAAAAATCCGACATTTACTAGGCTCGAAATATGAATGAATAATATACTAACGCCTTGTTTTCTTTGGTATGTTTTTCGCTGCGCCAAATGAGTCATCCACATGGTCATTTACTAGATCGAATAGATTCTGCACACTTTCAGTATTTTTTGAACGACTCTTCAGCTTATAATTCTTAGTTAACTGTAGCTCCGTAGACTTGGCATGACTCTCATTGTCCGTTGAAAACACATGAGATTTTATCTCAAGATCTTTCAATTTTCTTTCGGCCTCGGCTATAGTTGCTAAAAAATTAATTATTCATCAACTTTGGATAATTTATACTTTTTATCACGTAAGGAGAAAGAAAGTATTGGTTTTGTGTCAAAAACGACTCTTGCGAGTTCGAAGAAATTTCGACTTCCAGACCCTTTAGTTGACATTCATTACACATGATTCTAAACGTATGGTGGTCTATCTGTCTCTCGGTCTGTCTGCAATATAAATAAGCCAAGTGTTCTGGAGAACGTCCAGGCAGAAATTTTTGAAACTTTGCAGCTTTATAGCTTGTGCCTTGAAGATGAAAAACTATGTCAAGAAAAAATAAATGGTGATGAAAAGTCATGGGCAACCTGGTTGACCACATGTTTAATGCGTATATTTGTAATACACTTTCTTCCACGCAAACTTTGCCTTGCCTAACCGATATGAGTGATTTACCAAGTGAAATTTCAAAGATTCTACGTACTTGCACGTCCTTTGATGGAGATGCGGTGCGTCTCCCATACAGACAGTGGCTCACCCTCAGCTTTGATAAGTGCAGTTAGTGTGCGTATATCATCTGCATTAGATGTAGAGATGAAGGGTGTGACCAGGTGGTCAGCTTCTTCATCAAAAAACACCCAATGTGCTGGCACAATATCAATGCTCTTTAGATCCCCGGGATCATCCACGAACAGGACGAGCAAGAATTTTGGTGATCGAGGGATTGGATCTTTATTTTGGGACATCTATATCATCGGAAGTATGTAATATTACAATACACAAATTATTCCAAAAACATGCAACACAATTCATATAGTAACAATAGAGTGTTGAAATTACTTTTAAAGCAGCGTATAAGTAATTTATGTAAAACGCGAACTACGTGCAAAGTTTTTCTGCCCTTAAATAAAAGGCCTGGAACAGATAGACGGTCAAGTGTCATTCTTTGGGTAATAGTAAGTACTGAGTATGTGAATATTACTGTAATTCGGCACGGGCAACGAGGCTGAAGCTAGCAGCTAGAGTCAGCAGCCCAACGCTGCTGCGCATAGGCGTCAACGTTGATCTTGGCGCAACGTTTATAAGCTCACCCTGTACACGGAATTTTTTATCTGAACTGACTTAGTCACTGACCCTCGACATTGTTGATTTTCCCAGTTTATTTTATATGATAGTTGCGATGACTGAAAAATATATACCATATCTACAGATTTTCATCTCAATCTGTTTTCGCGTTTTAAATTTCCAGAAAATTAACGGAATTATAAATTTGTTCACCTTCAATACAGGTAGTTGTGCTGCAACACTATGTCCTAAAATTCCTGCGCGCAGTGCGTGTTAAAATCACCGAATAGTATAGGCTACATGCCGAAAACTTCGACTCTGTACTTCGACATAGGAATAGGTAAAAGAATACACGACGTAAGATGGAACTTTTGTATACTTTCGAAGCATAAAAAATCATGTCTCATCACGTACGATCTCGTCGATTTTTGTGAGAAAGTTGGTATATTTTTTAGTCATCGATAGCTATCATATAAAACAATACTGGGAAAATCAACAATTTCACGAGTCGGCGACTAGGTTAGTTCGCATGGAAAGGCCCATATACTAGTGAGTAAAATTTATATTCACAGTAGATACGATTATTGATAAAAACGACCGCCAATCATTTTTATAACGATAATTGAATCAGCAGAAGAAGCCAGAAACCTCATGGCCACGAGAACGATACATCGTTCCCACATGTTAAAATTAAACACAGCCATATTTGCTGGGATCTCACAAGGCCCAACTCATTAGAATCGCACGCTTTATACATTCGGAACATTTGTACAAACACACAACATATTTACCTTTAATTTGCTCAAAATAACCCAACACAGTAAAAAGGCGTCACTTGTATGCTCACTTGGAATCACTTGGAGTCACTTGGAATGGACGGCGGACGCGTTCTAGGACGCACGCTACGTTGGACGTAGGGGAGTTCTTCTTCATCGGTGGTTGTATCGTGTGGGGGGGGGGATTGCTAACAGCTATTTAGTACCGCACGATTTGGCTACGTCACGCGGTGCGGTAAACAATATGCAGTAACCAATGGGAGGGCTGCTTTTCATGCGCCAAGTTCAGAACGCAAATTTCTTGACTAAACGTATGATAATCTCTGAAAATCGTAATTTATAATCAGGTTCAACAATTGTTTCGATCATAGCGTGTTGGGTGGAATAGTCCTCCGTAGCCGGTGAGTCCAACAATAAGAGATACTATTTCACAGTCAAAATAATATGACAGTAGATTGTAATTGACTCGCACGGCGGCTATGTAATGATGTTTTGTGTCAATTCTCAACAGTGTTCAGCCATCTCGGTTCTGAGTTTGGGTCACTTGTAGGTCTTACCATATAATACTTTTGTCTTAATATTCATAATACATCAAATACTAAGCTTATAATCATTTGATAAGAAACTAGTGTAATTAAAAAAGAGTGTAATGATGAAAAATCATTGAATGAACATTCGAAACGTAAAATTGGTAATTCAACTTCATATAATATAATTGATGTATGATGGGTAGTAGCCTAGTCGGATTAGCATTTCAAATTATAAAAAATGCAACGTATACATTTTTTATATTTCAGCGTTTTTTTTTCTCTAACCCGACTGAGCCATAGTGGAATTGAAAATCTAGCTGGTAACTATTATTCCTGTTTAATCTGTCATAATACGTGAATAAATTCTTGTTTGATTTGACTTTGGACATTGGCTGAACAATATCTGTTTAACTTATAGTTTTTGTTATATTACAAACAGCCAAATAATGGAAAATCATGGAGCACTTCCAAAAAGAGAAATGACACGTCTACGTGTACAACGACATAGAGAACTAAAGAGGAAGAGAATAGAGGAAGCCCCAGATGAAGATTGCGTAGAAGTTTCACCGTCATCAATTTCAGTAAATAATCAAATTGAAAAAGCTCAAAGAAATTAATACTTGGCGTTAATTCATAATAAAATATAGTTCTCTCCTTTTTCACGTTGAATGTAAAAACATTTTTTATGCTCTACGCTGTATAGTAAAATTCCGCTCTAGTACCAAATCAACTGCACAGTGTTATTCTCTCCGTAAGAGGTTTTTTTTTTCCAACTTCGATATACGTTCCATTTATACCTTTGCTGGAAAAGTATGTTACTTTTATACCAACCCATTTTACATTATTGGTCATTTCTGCATTACATCAATTAATTTAATGTTTTCATAATGAAGATTGTAACAATCCCATACCCACATGTCATGGAGAGCTCTGTGATTCAACGAGTCTAGTGGATGCATATAACTGTTAATTTTCAAGAGAATATCAGGTATCGTACATAATCCTTTTTTTAGTCAATACTTTCACAATGAGGCTTGGCATGATTAATTCATGTTTTCATACCGTACTAAATCTTCTTGGGAAACGAACAACATTCTGCGCAGTGAATTTGTTGCCCCGGTACAACTTTGAACTTATGCTCCAAAAAATGAAGAATACTTATGATACCAAAGTTAACCACTCGCTACTCCAATTATTAAATTCTCAACTTTTTATATTCATTCAGGGTGATAATGAAAACGACCAAGAACGATTGCAACCGGACGAGCAAGAATATGAACAATGCAATGGAAATGAATTAAGTGATGATGGACAAGATGAACTTCACAATGAACAAGAATTTAATAGCGATGGTGATACAGACGAGCTGAACAGCGACGCTCTACAGAGAGAAGATGAGGATAGCGAATATTCGACTGATGATGCAGATGAATTGGACGAAGTGCAGGAGCTGCGTTTGTGGGCACAGGAATCAAATATCTGTCATGCACACCTTGATGGTATACTGAAAATTTTAAGGAGACGGTTACTGCCAGAATTATCAAAAACTGCTAAAACATTCCTCAAGTCAGCATATCCAGAATATCACATTCGCAAATTCGATGGAAACAATGGGAGAGATGATGGTGGGGAGTTTGTATATTTTGGAATTGCCAGGTATCTTGAGAAAACCATAAATATTAGGCTATGTGAAGAACCCTTACTGGAGTTATTAATTAATATAGACGGGTTGCCCCTATATAAATCAAGTTCAAGACAATTCTGGCCAATCTTGTGTAAAGTTTACTCAAAGCCTGACATACACGTTCCATTTCCAGTCGCTATATTCTCGGGCGTCGAAAAACCATCAAATTTAGAACAGTTTCTTGCAGATTTCATAACAGAGTGCAATCAGCTAACACAAAATGGCATCAGGATAGAAAACATACAATTTATCATTCGCATCAAAAGTTTCATCTTCGACCGGCCAGCTCGTTCGTTCATAAAAAACATTATTGGACATGGTGGATATAATGCATGCGAAAGTTGTACAGTTAGAGGAGTACGTGTTGAAAATAGAACGGTGTACCCGGAAGTTCATGCTGAATTAATGAGCGACAGATCCTTTCGGAATCGAGAACATCCCGGACATCACAAGGGCCTGTCACCTCTCCTTTCACTCGTGCCTGAAATCGACATGGTCAAACAATTTTCACTCGATTTCATGCATCTGTGCTGTTTGGGTGTCATGAAGAAGATGCTCGTCGACTTCTGGCTGGGCAATAAAACGGCTACGAAGATCAGTCAAAATAGCAAATTGAGGCTCACCAATTACTTGTTACAGCTGTCATCACAAATTCCAAACGAATTCCAGCGAGCCACCAGATCACTAGATGTTATTGCTAAATGGAAAGCAACTGAATTCCGTTTTTTTTTTTTGCTTTATGCTGGTCCCGTGCTTTTGAAAAAAGTTTTGTCCAAGGATCTGTATCGACATTTCCTTCTCCTTCACGTGGCTTGCCGAATTTTATGCAATGAGCAACTTGCTTTGACGAACAATGCACAAGCAAAGAAATACCTACAGACCTTTTTTAATCTGGCTGCTCATCTATATGGTAGGCAATCCCAGATAATGAATATGCACAGCCTGATTCACTTAGCGGACGACGCGAAGAACATGAATTGTTCGGTCACACACTTGACAGCATTTCCATTTGAAAATGCGCTGGGAAAATTGAAAAGATTAATTCGCTCAGGTAACCGACCCTTGGCTCAAGTGTGTCGGAGGCTACATGAATCCTTTTTCGCGAATTTGCAAAAAGTAAAACTGCCACCAGATATTGTTCCCCTAAACGAAGGACGTCATGAGCTTGATGGATCAATAAGGATTAAAAAAGTTCAATATAAAGGTTTCCTAATCACACCGAAAACACCCAACAATACTGTCCTCTTGCAAAATGGAAAAATTGTACAGATCCATGCTATATATAGAAGACCAGACGACGACACGATTTGGGTAGAAGGAAAGCTCCTGCGTATGAAAAAACCTATTTTCATCTATCCATGCGATTCATCGCATTTCAAGATGTGGCAAGTGAAGAAGACACAAGTTCCGGAAATACACAGGCTTAAGTCAATTGCTTCGAAAATGGTGACTCTGGTCTTGAACGACGTAATAATAGAAACAATGTACGCTATTTCCCTCATTCATTTTTGAAGTGACATAAAATACTAAATTGTGTGTATGATATGACGTTATGTCAACGGATGTTATAATATATTTTATCTATTGTTGGCTCTTGAGGATGTTGGTCCTATCACTGGGTATCTTCACTTATTCCTAGTTTATATAACATTTTGTAATATTTTCTCTTATAATTCCTAGTGTGTGGTATTTAATAATATTTATCTCATTTTAATTGTGTTCTATAAATAGTTGAGCTCTAATTATTTATGTCCCGTTTTACTCTTTCGATATATCAGTAATAAGCTCTCTCGGACCTCTGATCACATTTGTCTTATTATCGTTGAATCGATTTATTTTCTTGGGCTTGCTTTATTCGCTTATGTGGAGCGCTCTTAGTCTCAGGCATTTCTCTGTGTGGTTCGCTAGTTTCTTGACTGTGTCTACGTTAGGTATTCTGTTATCATATAATTATACTCAGAAAATAAAATTGCTGTCCCATCTCGATGCTCCATTAGCCATTTTTCATAAATATACTTGCAACATATAGCATGCTGTAACTAACAGTCTCGATTACTGAAATTCCGTAGTTAAAAAAATCTCCATGGAGGCGACTGAAATTTATATCTTTAAAAACTTGAACAGATATTTCTGTTTCACGAAACCGTAGTTCTAGTAGGATTCCTGTCTCATAATTATGAAGTTTATTTTGATGCTTTATTTGACGTACAGGCAAAAAATTTGTTCCAGGCCGATTACAATAAGTCATATGATAAATAGCAAAGCATGTCTCATATATTATGTAGCACGTCTGAATCAATTCCTGATCGAGTCCCGATCTGAATTCGATGAACTATATTGTAAAATTAGATATGCCTAATCCGTTTAATAGGCTCCGATCCGAAGTCAATCAGGCAAAATGCGTCGGGCATGCCTGGACCTCCACTGATCAGGCCCCGAGCCAAAGTCTATCAGGCAAAATGCGTCAGGCATGCCTGGACCTCCACTGATCAGGCCCCGAGCCAAAGTCTATCAGGCAAAATGCGTCAGGCATGCCTGGACCTCCACTGATCAGGCCCCGAGTCAAAATCTATCAGGCGAAGTGCGGCAGGCATGCCTTAACCTCACCTCATCAGTCCCTGACGGTGCCTGATCGGGCCAGGATCGGGACCCGATCCGGCTAGTCTGATCAGGCAGCCCTGAGGGATACCTGACTCGGGCCGGACCAGACAACAGGCAGCCTGATCAAATTTCTGCTCGGGTAAGCCTCAAATTTGAAAACGTTACGGACTTGGATGCAATATATTTTTTTGTTAAATGGATAAAAAAAATATGGAAGACTGTATAAACCAGGTATGGCAGTATGTATAGGGGACGATGATGGAATACCAGAGTTTGCTATCATACAACAAATAATGATGCAAAAAGACGAATTTGTTTTTGTTTGCCAAGGAATAGAAACTGTATTTATTCATCACATTTATGCATACGAAATATGCTCTAAAGATTTTCATTCTAAATTGATCAATCTGACGAACTTGCTACAGCACATGCCTACTCATGTAACGAAAATGAATGGCTGTGAATTTCTTGTGATGAGAACTATGTTATAGTTTAATATTAATATCAATTTGGATATTGATATTAATAATTATAATAATAATAATAATATTGATATGATTATTGATATTAATATATTACTCAATTACTATTGATATTTACGCTAACTGTATATATACACTATAATAAAAATTGTCGTTACACTATCTGCAGTTTAATCATTTACACCCTAGAGTACCATTGCATAGAGTGGTCCTTGGGCTAGATTTTATTTAAGGTTGTTGGCCTGTAACTTTTTTTTTTGACAATGTTTTTTGAATTTTTTATCGTAAATAGCTCCAATAATTAGCTACAAAATAAGCCTAGGATGATCGCAATTGACCGTCTCAAACTCGAGATAAAAAGTTTTGAATTTTTTCGAATTTTAATGTGTTTAAATGCAAATTCACCGGTTTTAATTATTAAAAAACGAACAGCTCGAAATTTTTTGATAAAAAAAATATCTAGTGGTAAATTGTCATCTTCTGAATCGTTTGATTCATCATTCAACATTTTCGACCGTCTCGTTTGGATTTTATGGTTAAAACTGAAACATGAAGCGGCGCGTATCTTTCTTGCTCTCGAGTGAATATCTCCTGGCTCTCACTCTCACAGAGCCATACATTGTCGCTGACTAGTACGAATATTATGGGTTTTAAGTTTTGGGTCGGACTGTCGCACGACAACAACCTTAACTAAATGAGAAAACAGGACGCCAAGACCTCAAACTCGTAGCTCAATTTGCAGGAATTCCAGCTCATGGAAGTAATAGAATTCGAACATGATCAAAATAAGGACCACCCTAATGTAGCCAGACGAATGCTGAATACTAGTCTACTTTACAATATCAATATTTAGCCCTACGGTAATATGGTAATATGGCTTCGTCAACTATCGGTCTTATTCTCCAAAACATGATTGCTGACTTGGATTTGGTACTATACATATGCTTAGATACACCTTCCCGGCTTGTCTGCCGTATAAATGACGGTATGGCTGTACCAACCATATAGTGTCTTCTTCTGCTGAACATGACTGTTGGCCTGAATTCAGTATATTTCGTATACTTGAACATAGCAATAAGCATGCCTATAACGAAAATAACGCTCCAACCATACTCGTATGGTTACAGGGACAATATAGTATGCTAGTTGCTATTTTAACCAGACAATATAGCTGGAGCAGACAGAATTGTGCCTGCAATTCCTAATTTTTTTTCTCCGTGCATACTAGTCAGGGCCTCACGATCGCCCTGTTTGAATTTCCACACGGGCAAGTAGAAAAGTATCTCAAACACTTTCGAAAAAACTTAAGAACAGTATTCAAGTAATTTAAACTTCTTATTTTGACTCAACTTGCCCAGCTCTTATCTCATAAACCATCAACTTTTAAATCTATTCATTTTTACCGTGAATCACAAGTATTATATACGCATTGCACATCGACCCGAACAACACGAAGCGTTATTTAAGACTGACAAGCGGTATTTTCGAAAGACCGCGCTTCTATTTATGGGATGTAAAAAAATACGTATTCTTTAGGCATTATTATTCTGTCGCCAAAATGTGCGAAAAATGATAACATTTGTGTATATTTTATCTTATGGATGTATTCGAAAATTTACGGAATTTTCATATTACAAAAAAATAATGAAAGATTAGATATATATACTTGTTTCACAGGCGTAGATATGAAATAAATATCAAATTCGATTTAAGTTATTATTTGCAAGGCTAATTTACATAGCAATGCTGTATTAAAGAGCTATAATGTTTTGGCAACGTTGATTATGAAAATATTATGCACCACATCATATATACCGACTGATATACATTTATTGCAAGCAGAAAAATTATATAATTTTTGTGAATTTGTGATATCGAACTTCATCTCTCCCTGTAATTGTGTATTTCTTACAAATTTTGGTATGCATATTTGAGGCATAACTCTTCTTTCATCTTTATGCGGAAAAAATCAATGTATATATTGTGAAGATTCCAATATTCAAACAAAGTGTATAATTCATCGCGCGAGGTTTTATACCTATGGGAAATGATGCATCATTTCTATATTTTGAACCAGATCATATATTATACATCATAAAATCTACATCAACTGTATCATTTTCTCTTATATATTTTCGAAGTAGAGAAATTGTTGTCTGGGTATTGTGAACTCTATAATGATGATTGTCAGCGCTGGATTTACACTAGGGGCACTAGGGGCCAGTGCCCAGGGCGGCAAATTTTTAGGGGCGGCAAAATTTGAGACGTAAGAATTTTTTTTTTTTTTTTTTCGCGTTATGGAAAGTTCTTCGAAAAGTGTGATCATGTTAAAAACATTCATAAATTGAAATGAATAAAATACTTTTTCTCATTATTATAAGAATGTGTCTAAAATTATAAACACTGCAGTTTTTCTTACAAAATTGTGAAACAATTAGCTTTCAGTATCTAGAATTTTACACACATTTTTAGTAAAGAAAATAAGAGGGTTTCTTCGTCAAACGGGCCACCCATTAAATTAGAAGTCTTCGAAAATTCCGTGATGATTCGTAAATGTTATTGAGGAAGAAAAAAAAATGTTGGGAATTTTTTTAGATTTTTTGGTCATTGCAGAAATATTTTTGTTCAATCATTTTCACGTAGCATGATAAATTGGGGAAGGAGAGAAATGTTGTTGGCATGACATTTCTCTGTTTTTTTCTCAGCTTCTCGGTAAAATTAGAAGAAAAGAATTCCGACTTATTTAAACCGCATTTATCAACAAAAAAAAAAAAACGTAAAATGTGCCTTTTCCTAATTTGGACAGTTTTTTTTTTTCGTTAACAAAAAAAATCTAAAAAAACTATATTCATAATAGAGTTTTTGAAAAAAAAAAAAAAAAAAAAAATGGAAGTGAAGGAGAGGAATCATCGTTCTGATAATTATTTTTTTTCTGGGAGCACTGAAAAAAAAATCTCTACCCGATAGCAAGAATCATCGTTGCCTCAGCCAGAACGTGGTTTGCCCCGATAGCAGCGCCATTGTCAAGCCATGGCAACTGAACAACTCTGCCAGACATATTTCACTTGCTCGGAAAACACGGTATCGCTGTAGGAGCGATACAAGAAATAGCGATGAAGCCTGAAGCACAAACTTTTCGTGTCACCTCACCTACAGGCGCTTCGATCGCTCAGACATGGCTGTGATTGGTCGGCGCTGCGTGTGAGTGACTGTACACTGGTCACGATCTCCGTAGGTGAGCCGACACGAAAAGTTTGTACTCCTGGCTTTAACAGTGTATAGCCCACTGTAGTGTATTCATCGCGCGCACCCAGACGTCTCCCGGTCAACAGCCAGAAGTTTATCCAGCTGATGGAGCGATACACACTGTTCAGGCGACTATTTTCATTCTTACAGTAATGAACTGCTCGCAGCGATAAATTGTTCCGCTGGAGGATTGAAACTTTTTTTTCAGTGAGAGAATTGAAGTCGCCACTCCACATTTTTTGTCAAAAAACACTATTATGAATTTCATTTTTTAGTACATTTTTTTAAACGAAAAAAATGTCCAAATTAGGACGAGGCACATTTTTCAATGTTTTTTTTTTTCATAAAAAGGGGTTTAAATGGGCCGGAATTTTTTTCTGTTAATTTTACCGAAGAGCTGAGAAAAAAACAAAGAAATTTGATCCCAAGTTTTCTCTCCTTTCTCAATTTATCGCACTACGTGAAAATTATTGAGTATAAAAATATTTCTGGAATGCAATGACCAAAAAATCTGAAACAATTCAAAAATTTGTTTTTTACCCGACTACGATAAAATGACCATATTCCATCTCTGAAATACGGGAGGAAAGTAAGCAATTTTTGACCAGAGGAAAGAAAAAGTCAATTTGCGGGCAAAAAAGTAAATTTTGCGGGAAGAAAAAAACTCCAAGTTTGACCGATTCTCGGTTTGATTGATTAAATTGCTGTGTTTGACCAGTGGATGCAATATGGTAATTTTATCTAGTCGGGTAAAAAGTAATATATGCTACACGAGAGGTACGTGATTTTCACCTCGTGCTCGTGCGGCATGCCCATCTTCGCTCGGGCAGCAAACCTCGCACTCGGCAAAAATCACGTACTTTCCTCCCTAGCAGCATAATGTACTATTTCATCCTCAATAACATGTACGAATTATTACGGAATGTTCGAAGACCTCAAATTAAATGGGTGGCCCCGTTTGACGAAGAAACCAAGAAGAAACCCTCATAAGTATCTTGTTACTCACAATTTTTGAAAGTTTTTGTTTTGATTTTATTTATTTGAAAATTGTATACCGAACCTTTACCCATTTTATGTAGGCTTTAGGTAATGGGGGCGGCATTTTTCACGGTGCCCCAGGGCGGCACCCTGGGTAAATCCGGCCCTGATGATTGTTTTTGCCATTCATTTACCATCTCAATACAATTTAATACCTGTTTTGAAAATGCTACGTCGAGAAGAGTAGAATAAGGAGTTGATCCTTTATTTGGAAGGTGTAATTTCACAAGATATATGGCTCTGAATTCTGTGAATTATTCAACATGTTTCAATTGAAAAATGTAAACTACAGTTAAAAAATAAAAAAATATAAATAAAAAATAAAAATAATTAAAAAATCGTTTTTCAGAATTTTCAGTAGGGTTTTCTCTTAAAAGGATTCAGAAGATATTCTAACCTCCAGAGTGTGACATACTAAAATAAACTCCATGGTTAGAATATTCTTAAACTTAGTATGCGTTGTATCAGTAGGTATACATTCATTAGAGGACCAGCCTCTATCGATTAAAGAATATACTCAGGGCCTATTTTAGAGTGAAATATACTGAGTTTTAGTATAATATACTAAGTTTTAGTATGACATTTTTTCGGTGTATCCGTTCTAAACGTAGCAAAAATTTTTTTATTTTTTTTTTTCACACCCTAATATACATGTACATATGGGGCATTCCATGACATCTCGATCAAGATCTGACCGTGACATTTTAGATCTGCTTAATAATTTATTATTTCAAACTGTTCGTCAAAAAATGCATACACAATTTTTTCCAGATTTTTTCAAGCGTCCGCATGTGAGATACGAATTTCAAAGTTAAAAAAAAAAACACCCATTTTCTAAAATCTGAAAAAATTCAGTAAAATCTAATTGATAATGGGAGATGAAGATATCGATCGAATCGAGTCAAGGAGTTTAAAAAAAAAGTTTTTCTTTATTTTTTTAACGTTTCGGCGAACGATTCCTCGCCCTCTTCAGAACGAAAGAAAAAAAAATATATTCATTCGTTCGCCAACTGTAAATCGTGCACGGAGAGAATTTTATAGTAGATAGTACTACACACAAAAAACAGTGCTGTCGAATTTACTCTATGAGCAGTGAATATATGGACAGCACTTTTTTGCAGTAGAAATTATCACAATTCTAGTATTGGGTACCTTAAAGCAAGTGGCATTCAATGTCTATACGAGTGAATGTTACCACAATTGTGATAATTTCTACTGCAAAAAAGTGCTGTCCATATATTTACTGCTCACAGAGTAAATTCGACAGCACTGTTTTTTGCGTGTATGTCAAAATTGACACATAGTAATCGTTACTATGCTGTAGTAATAATTACTATATTCTGTAGCACTGGATACTATATGACATAGTAAGTCTTTGGATAGTAATGAGTACTATAAACATAGGAACCATTACTATATTGATAGTTACTTTTGCTATGTTACATAGTGGAGATTCCCATTTGCGTTTGGTACACTTTACAATAGGTGCATTGGAAAAATTACCATGCAATATATAGTAACGTAGCCTATGCGTCATGGTAAAACGTGAAAAAGTGATAAAACTTGAAATACGACAGATATTTTAAGTGAGAAATATTCATATTATTTTAATGTATTATTTACAAAAATATTTCATGAATTACATATAATCTATCCACATTGGTGAATTTTATTACAGTAATTATCATTATTTAGTAATTAATTAAATCTCAAAATGATGTATTATACAAGGTTCTGAATAGGTTGATATTATTACAGTATATTAAAAGGAGAATTAAACCCAGCGTTTGGGGACGTAATTCTTCTCGTTTCCGGACGTAGCCATATAGGATACAGAACAAAATTTAATTTCACCTAAAGTCAGTGTCGACCATCTCTTGTCATTTATGTTAATTTCATAAGCTTGGAAATGTCTATCGAAAAAGTACTTCTGTAATTGCTGAGTGATAAGAATAACCAGGGCAGCGATTCTCGATCTTTTGGCGTTAGTTAACGCCGGTCGTTAACGTGTAGTTAACGACTATGGAGACTATAAGAAGGAGACCGAACTCCGTGTACAAGAAACGTTACCACTTTCCGCGTTCTATATACATATATCTATCAATATTAGCCGATCGCGGTGCCTCTACCGGCAGCCGTTGGCAACTTCCACCTGTCAAAGATTGCGTGTATTTAGAGCTTTCGTCAAACTCTGCTAGAAGCGCGTCGATCGGCTAATTGCAAATGTTAGCTATATATGGGTAGTTCTCAGGAAATCCCGAAATTCCTGTCGTTTCAGTTTTAACAAAAATGCGACGAACTTTTATCGGTAACTATTTTTTCCTTGCAAGCTCCATTACTGTGGCTACTAGTGTCAGTTATCATTTCTGAATCATACGTGTAAATGAATGAGAAAAAATAATAATAATGTTCCGAAAATCATTCCCTCATTATGTCCCAAGCTACAGATTAAGGTGCTTTCCTAGGCAATTCCACCAGTCCTGAAAACATCATGAAAAAATGTGCTATTAAACGGAATATCTCTGCCTGGGCACCGAAATCAATGAAACAAAATACGTCGCGCAATTCTGTGGGAAATTACGAACACGCACGGCCCAAAACATATCCGTTTTATGCTGAAATAGAAAAGATATGTATGAAAAACGCGTATTTTTGACACTTGGCGATATATATTGATCGAAATGATGGCGAGTTAGTTGTTTTCGAGACTTTTTGAGGTATCGGTGACGGTTCAGAGATGGCGTGGCGCACGAATCTACTGTAGGATTTAAGTGTCCTACCACTAAATAAATTGGACAGTGGATTATATTAACTAAACAATATTTATTTATTATCAATCAAAATCAAAAGGGAACAACAATCTGCTTTTATTATTAATATAAAGTTTTTGGTAGCTACAGCTGTAGTCAGTCGGTAATTTTAGGTATTAGCTTCTGCTTTCTCTCCCTCAGTTTCTTTGGCGCTGGGGTTTGCGCCGAGTATTGTTTTGTAGATTTAACAGTTTCCTGTTTTGATGTGGCTACATGTACTCCCCCCCGAGTATCTTGATGAGATGGAAGTTTGAAAGATACGGTTTTATTTGGTTTACGTGCGTAAGTTTTTACCGGTTTGTCTAAAGAAGATCCCCAATCTTCAGCTCAAACAGGTTGAACATTTTCAGCTTCTGGTGAGTCTGGGGTATTTATATCTTCTTTGACGATATAAGCTGGTTTCAATCTCTCGACTGATACGTTTTTCTCTATGCCATCGACATCCAGTTTGAAAATTCTTTCGTTGATCCGCTGGAGAATTCGATACGGTCCAACATACGGAGGTTCTAGTGGTGCTTTGACATGGTCACAACGTAAGAAGACGTGTGAGCACGTATATAGGTTTTTTAGTAGAAAGATTCGTGTTTTGGAGTGATGTGCAGTAGGGGTGGGACGAAGTCCACGCATGTACTCTCTGTGCTTCTCTAGGAATATTTGCGGATTAGCAGGGAGATCCTGATGAATGAAGAATTCGCCTGGAACCCGTAAACTGGTGCCAAAGAGTAAATCTGCTGGAGTTGCTTGTAGATCTTCTTTGAAACTGGTTCTGAGCCCAAGTAATACTGTAGATAGTATTTCAGGCCAAGGTTTGGGTGAACACATGAGCGCTGCTTTTAGAGTTCGATGCCAACGTTCTATCATGCCGTTTGATGCAGGATGATATGGCGTTGTTCTAATCTTGGTTGCTCCAATGAAGTTGTTGAGTGCTCGGAATAATTCTGATTCGAATTGGGAACCTTGGTCTGTGGTTATAGTTAGAGGTGCTCCGAACTGCGAAATCCAATGATCGAAAAGTGCAGTGACTACAGTATCTGCTGTCATGTCACGTAATGGAATAGCGACTGGCCATCTAGAAAATCGATCAATAATAGTCAAGCAATAACGAAAATTCTTTACCTCAGGTAATACGATAAGGTCTAGATGAATATGATTGAATCGATTGTCAGGAACATCTATTTCCTTGTGTGGTAGTCGATTGTGTCGGTGGATTTTCGATCGCTGGCAAGGTAAACATTCCCTGGACCATTTGATTGCATCTCGTTTGATACCGGGCCAGATGTACTTCTGCCTGAGGTGATGAGAAGTGGTTTTGCCGTTGGGATGAGCCAGACCATGTACACTATCAAAGGCTTGTTTACGAAGTGTCCTAGGAATGTATGGTCGTACTATCCCAGCTGAAATGTCACAATAAATGCTAACATCTGGTTCCGTAGTTAATTTCTGAAGTTTGAGTGATGAATTGTTCTTGATCAGATCAGGTAATTCATCATCAATCTCTTGTTCAAAGAGAATGGTCTGAGAGCTTAGAGGCGTAGGCATGGTGATGGTATTGATGGTGTTGATTCTGGAAAGGGCATCAGCCACTACGTTGTCTCCGCCTTTTACGTATACTATGTCTGTAGAAAATTGGGAAATATAATCTAGTTGTCTCAATTGTCGGTCTGAAGCTTTTTCCAGTTTTTGTTGAAATGCATAAGTCAATGGTTTGTGATCCGTCTTAATAATGAATTGACGACACTCGAGAAGATGCTTGAAATGTTTGATGGCAGCAAAAATGCCCAGAAGTTCACGGTCGTAGGTAGAATATCTGGTCTCAGTGTCACTGAGTTTCCTCGAGAAAAAACCAACTGGTGTTACGATATCACCTTCTATCTGCTCTAAAACAGCTCCAAGAGCGGTTGTAGAAGCATCTGTGGTGAGTATGAGCGGTGCTGTTGGTGATAAATAAGCGGTTAATGTGATAGAAGCTAACTTCTGCTTACAAATTTCGAACGCTCGTTCTCCCTCAGTAGTCCAGATGATCTTCGACTTGTCGTTCTTCTTCTGGGTATTCTTCAAATATGTGTTAAGGGGAACTTGGTGTAATGCTGCCTCCGGAAGGACACAACGATAATAGTTTATCATTCCCAAGAATCTTCGAAGTTCTATAACTGTCTCAGGTTTTGGAAAGTTAGCGATTTTATCTACTCGCTCTGTTGATGGTTGATAACCTTCAGCGTTGATGTTAAAGCCTAAAAATGTAACGTTCGATTGACCGAGTACACTTTTATCAACGTTGATGGTGAGAGACTGTCGATGTAACCTTTCAAAGACTATCCGAAGGTGTTTGTAATGTTCCTCGGGTGTTGCAGACATGATGATGATGTCATCTATGTATACAAAAACAAAATCTAGGTCTCGAAAGATAGAATCTATAAATCTCTGGAAAGTTTGAGTTGCGTTTCTCAGTCCAAACGGCATAACGAGGTATTCATAGAGTCCCCAGGGTGTCGTGATTGCTGTCTTTTCGACATCATCATCATGCATGGGTATCTGATGATATGCACGAACTAAATCCAGTGTGGAGAAAATTGTTTTACCAAACAAGAGTGGAAATAGATCCTGTATCAATGGTGGTGCATATTTGTCTGGTATCGTGATAGCGTTTAACTTACGGTAATCCTCGCAAAGACGCCAGCCATTCGATTTTTTCTTCGTCAGATGAATTGGACTGGACCAAGGACTGCTAGATGGCCGACAAATTCCTGATTCTAACATTATGTTAATTTCATTATTCGCTGCTGCAGCTTTCTCCCCAGCGAGTTTACGAGAACGTTCGAAGACTGGAGGTCCAGTAGTAACAATCCGATGAGCATAGGAGGAATTCTTGGTCAGTGTAGTAGATGATGGCTTCGTGATAGCAATGAATTCTTGGAGTAAGTCCAAATACGGTTGATTGGAGTTCAGAGTTGACACGTCATAGGGGCCATTCAACAAATACGTTCGCTTTTTTGGACGATTTGAGACACCCCCCCCCCCCCCTCCCCTATGTAACAATGGTTCGTTTGACTAGACCCCCCCAAAATAATACGTCACAAATCTCGAGCCCCCCCCCCCGGCCTTTATTGCCTTTTTTGGTCTATCGATCCATAATTCGATCTATTTCTAAGATTTGCCTTTCGATGTCACTTGGCATTAAGGTGGTTCTTTACCTACTTTCCACCAAACTTGGATTTCAGAGAAGATTTTGAATACTTCTCGATGGGCAAAAAATCTGAAAAAAATCAAGTATGTAGAAGATCCTCGAGAGATTGATTTTGTATAATAATAATTCAAAAAAGTTATTAACAAATTGATGGAAAAAAAAACTGTTCAAGAAATTAGCCGATGACCCAACTTTTTTTTTAGGTGAGAATTAATTTTTAATTTTTCTGAATACGTATGATTTTTTTCAGAATTTTGTTAAATCTTTGAAAATCGCGTTTTGTCAGGTATGAAAAACCTAATTTTCAAAGATTTAACAAAATTCTGAAAAAAATCATACGTATTCAGAAAAATTAAAAAATAATTTTCAGCTAAAAAAAAAGTTGGGTCATCGGCTAATTTCTTGAACAGTTTTTTTTTCCATCTATTTGTTAATAACTTTTTTGAATTATTATTATGCAAAATCAATCCCTCGAGGATCTTCTACATGCTTGATTTTTTTCAGATTTTTCCCCCATCGAGAAGTATTCAAAATCTGCTCTGAAACCCACGTTTGGTGGGAAGTAGGTAAAGAACCACCTTAAATAGAGATAAAAGAGATATTTGAAAGCAGTCCTTTATTTCTCACTTCACTTTAACAAAATTCTCGTGCCAAAACACGAATTCTATACATAAAAACCGAACGTCACATTTTGCCGCCCCCCCCCCCCCCCCCCCCCCGTGACTTGTAACGTCACATCAACCTCGACCCCCTCCCCCCCCTAAAAGCGAACGTATTTGTTGAATGGCCCCATAGACTGATGTCCGAAAAACTTCACCTTTCGAAGTACATGAAGTTGTGGAATCAATAAGTTGCTGATTGTGTAGATCAACAAGTAATGAGTAATGTGCGAGAAAGTCCGCTCCTACAATTGCTGACTGGACATCAGCAAGAAGAAATGTCCATGTAAGTTTTCTTCGTAAGTTGAAATCCAAGGTGAGTATTCTGGTACCATACGTATGAATTACAGATGAATTGGCTGCGTAGAGCTTGAAGACATCGCGTCCCGGGAAAAAAAGTTCCATGTATGGTCATGTATGATCATGTATAAAAGTATATATGATCATATATGATAGGACATGCTCATACTTGATCATATATGTTCGGATATGAATTTTGACCTGACATGATCATGTCTAATCACGTGCGTCATATATGATCATACATGGCCATATATGATGTTACGAGCTCATACATGATCATGTGCGGTCATTTCAGTTAGTAACCTGGCTGTAATAATCAGAATTATACATGCCCATATGTACTCATACATGTCCATGTATGACCATGTATGGTTATAAACGATCATAAATGAGCATATACACTCGTATCTGAGCATACTAATAATTGCCCAATCTGAACTATACATGACAACCTATGATCATATACGATCATTAGGGCCAGGAATTTGGTTTCGGTAAAAGAGAGAGACAAAAGATGGGAGGAGCTAAAACTTTTGATTGGTTGAATTTTGATAGATTTTTATTTGTTTATTTGAATCGAGTGAAGCGAGCAATGAAGCAAAAATAAATTTTATCGATCCAAAACGAATATACTATTCACATAACTATATATACAGTGAATATTCGTATCTGCGGGGTTGTTTGAGATTCTAAAATATGCACTTAATAATATTTTGAATGAATTTAAACTAAGGATATTATTTGAGAATATTTTAGGTGATATTACTTGTATCGCCGTATAATGTAGAGAAAAAAAATTCTACGATATAAAAAATAATTCTCTAAGGCAGTACTAAAATGTATTTTCCCCAAGTCTAGTCTAGGTAAAGTTACGCATAAGTCTCAAGTGATATTGAATTATTTCGTGGTATTTTTGATATCGTTTGAATCGTTTATAAAAAATATAAGGCAACAGTGTTCTTGCTGGTCATCTTGCTGACTGTCTTGCTGGTCATCTTACTGACCGTCTTGCTGGTCATCTTGCTGACTATTGGTTAGAAAGATGACCAGCAAGACGGTCAGCAAGATGACCAGCAAGACCATCAGCAAGATGACCGGCAAGACCATCAGCAAGATGACCAGCAAGATCATCAGCGAGATGGCCAGCAAGGCAGTCAGCAAGATGACCAGCAAGAACACTGTTGCCTTATATTTTTTATAAACGATTCAAACGATGTCAAAAATACCACGAAATAATTCAATATCACTTGAGACTTATGCGTAACTTTGCCTAGACTAGACTTGGAGAAAATACATTTTAGTACTGCCTTATAGAGAATTATTTTTTATATCGTAGAATTTTTTTTCTCTACATTATACGGCGATACAAGTAATATTACCTAAAATATTCTCAAATAATATCCTTAGTTTAAATTCATTCAAAATATTATTAAGTGCATATTTTAGAATCTCAAACAACCCCGCAGATACGAATATTCACTGTATATATAGTTATGTGAATAGTATATTCGTTTTGGATCGATAAAACTTATTTTTGCTTCATTGCTCGCTTCACTCGATTCAAATAAACAAATACAAATCTATCAAAATTGAACCAATTAAAAGTTTTAGCTCCTCCCATCTTTTGTCTCTCTGTTTTACTGAAACCAAATTCCTGGCCCTAACGATCATATATGATCATGTATGCACGGTGCTCCTCAAGCAAGGAAAAGTGGACCAAAAATGGATCCAAAATCGGCTAACGCAGAAAGTTTCTAAATTTTTTGTAGATTAAGAAAATGTTAAGCTGAAAATCCTAGCTGATCGGTTTCGCAAGTTTAGCCGATTTTGTATTTATACCGCGCACGTTCATGAAAAGCAGGGTAGAACACTTTACTACACACATGCAATCGACCTCTTGATCCCAATATGAGAAAATTAAGTATGTATTAATGATTTTTCATTGAAAGACTTGTTTTTTTTTTTTTTTTTTTTTTTTGAAAATTGATTGATTGATTGACTGACTTTTCCACTATTCCCGTTTTTGCAACGTATCTTAATAACAGATTTCCTGATTAAAAATTTGAATAATTTTTAGCGTTCATGATATAATTTTTAAAGCAAGATTGTCGAAACCACTTTTAGCTTAACCCAGGATCAACGACGAGGACGTAGTGATTAACTGATCCCTTCTTTTTTTTTTCTACTTTCTTTTAAAATTTTTTTTTTTTCTAACAGAACATCAGTTAAGGAGGTTGGCTGATAAAAAATGAATAGTTTTTCATGAATTGATTACGGCATAGTCGCCACATTGAGTATTCATCGAATTATTATATTCGTAAACTGATGATTACCCTGACATGTCCAGAAACAAAATAATACCCAAATTATGAACAAATGGCTAGATATCAAGTTTTCATTTTGAATTGCTTTGAAACGATAAAAAATCTAGTAGATTGGTGCGATTACAGTCTACGATGGCTCATTTTGTCCACAAAACTATTTCCCACAAATTCACCACGACAGATTATTTTCTCTGTCAATCGGCAATTCAATGTGGTTATTTGTTGATTGAAATCGGTATATGTGCAATCTTGTAAAATTGAATATTCACCGTCACCAACATGATGAAAAAAAAGCCTTAGGCGAATCATAGAGAATAGTTTCCCGAAGAAAATAAGCCATCGTAGACTGTGATCGAACCAATCTACTAGATTTTTTTTTCGGCATAGGCATTGAAAAGTCACTTTTTGACGCCTGTTTTCGATCCACAAAGTGTCACTGTATACGGATGGTTTCAGAACTGACCTATAAAGTCTTTATACGGCAGTCTGGATGCGCAGTTCGAAGTGCGCATTCCAAAGCTGCCGTATAAAGTCTTTATATGGCAGTTTCGATGCGCGGTTCGAAGTGCGCGACAGATCGCACTATAACCTCACTCTTCGTCTAGTGAATCTCAACAGGCGTCAAAGTGACTTTTCATGCCTATTTCGAAAAAAATACAGTATGGGGCGCCCCCGTAAATCGTTTTTGACTCGAATAATGATTTCAGAACTCGCTTCCGGCTCGCCTTCGGCTCGCCTTTAGCTCGTCCTGAAATCATTATTCTCGCCGAAAAACACTTGGTTTACGGGCATGCCGCATAATATACTATTATTGTTTTAAAGCAATTAAAAAGGAAAAAAAAAAAAAAAAAATGAAAAATCGATATCTAGCCATTTGTTCATGATTTAGGTATTATTTTGTTTCTGGACATGTCAGGGAAATCATCAGTTTACGAATATATTAATTCGATGAATACTCAATGGGACGACTATGCCATAATCAATTTATGAAAAACTAGTCATTTTTTACTAGCCAACCCCCTTAAGGGGACCAGTACAGCGACTTTTCGAGAAATTGTCATAGTCCGAAATCAAATTATTTCATAACCAAAGTTGATTTCACATCAAAATATTTTTCTTATTCAAAATCATGTGTCGTAAGGATTTTAGAGCACCGTTGGACCGATTCAGGTCATCTTGGATTCATTTTCTTCAGAAAACAAATCCTCATCATGTGAATGTAGGAATTTTAAAATAAAAAATTATGTCATAAGTTATGATCAATTTACCAAATTTACAAAAATTATTATCACTCATTTCTTAAATAACTTGGCCAAAACGAAAAATTTTCAAAATTCCTACATTCACATGATGAGGATTGGTTTTCTGAAGAAAATGAATCCAAGATGACCTGAATCGGTCCAACGGTGCTCTGAAATCCTTACGACACATGATTTTGAAAAAGAAAAATATTTTGATGTGAAATGAACTTTGGTTATGAAATAAATTGATTTCGGACTATGTTAATTTCTCGAAAAGTCGCTGTACTGGTCCCCTTAATCACTACGTCCTCGTCATTGATCCTGGGTCAAGCTAAAAGTGGTTTCTACAATCTTGCTTTAAAAATCGTGTCATGAACGCTAAAAATTATTCAAATTTGCAATTAGGAAATCTGTTGATACGTTGCAAAAACGGGAATAGTGGAGAAGCGGCATTATTCAGAGGCCGGTAAATTAACGTATCAAATAATTTCGGAAAAAAAAAACGAGACTTTCAATGAAAAATCATTAATACATACTTAATTTTCTCATAATAGGATCAAGAGGTCGATTGCATGTGCGTAGTAACCCAGCAAACAAAACCTGTCGTTCAAAACTGCCTTTTGCTAGACTGACGCTAGATCAGGGTCAGATTTATGGTGTGCTGTAGCGCCTGGTCTATAGACTTCTGTGTCGCTACTTGTATCGGTTCTAGCGTCAGTGAGTAACGTTACCGAATGACGTACAGCTGGCGCAAATATATAGCCATTCAGTACTGCCGCCATATCAACATCTTAGCGTTAGGTTGTGACAGCATTCTAGCGTTATGTGAAAACGGCATACTAGCGTTCACCATTAACCACATTATTGGTTAAGTTCGAACTGCATTGACAGTCTCACTTTACTTTCTTCGTGTAAAATGTACCAAGAATCGCATAGTGTATCGCGAATTGGTTTACTACATAAGTCTTTTATATTTACATAAATCATAAGCAGTTGTTGGCGCAACGGCAAGAATTCGGATTCATGTGACGAGGGTCGTAGGTTCAAGTCCTCGTGTGGTCAATTGGTTTTTCAGTTTCTTTAAAATTTTTATGATATTTGCATTGTACCGGTACTGATTGACGCGAAGGTAGTGTCAGCTTTATGAGGCATTCTAACGCCACTGGCTGGTGTTAGAATGGCGTTGGAATGCGGCAAGATTTTCGTGTTTCTTGCTAAATCAAAAGTAGCGCCAATTTTACGTCACGGCGTAACGCCACGGCCTCACGTGAGATATGGAGGATTATAGCGACACAGCACTCTACGTTATTTGCGTTATTTACTAACGTCACGTTAGTCGCTAACGCATATCTAGCGTGTTTGTTACGTTGGTTGGTTTGCTGGGTAAAGTGTTCTACCCTGCTTTTCATGAACGTGCGCGGTATAAATACATAAACGGCCATAACCTGCGAAACCGATCAGCTAGGATTTTCAGCTTAACATTTTCTTAATCTACAAAAAATATAGAAACTTTCTGCGTTAGCCGATTTTGGATCCATTTTTGGTCCACTTTTCCTTGCTTGAGGAGCACCGTGTATGATTGTATATGCCCATATATTGTCGTGTATATGATGCAAGGAAGCCTTCAAATAGAATTATCGAACTCACGGAAATACGATTCAAATATTCTAGGTCTTCTAATTTCCTCTCTGCGTTTCACAGGACTGAGATTGTCGCCAATTAGGGTAGAAGCACCAATAGATGGACGCCTAAGAAAACGACCCAGTAGATGGACGATTCTTTTTTAGCAATTGAAATAAGAAATCGATCAACAAAAAACTTTCATTTCGGGATTAAAAATAACAACAGTTATCGAAAATTCAGAGCAACAGTTTACATTTTAGTATTCCTTCGCGTAATTTCCTATCCAAAAGTCGACCGTCCATCTTTAGGGCCATGTCCATCTACTGGGTAGGTTACCCTATAACACATAAAAACTATCCATCGTATGCCTGTGTGTTCAACAATAATGACTATACAATTTCCGATCAAGACCATGCAAAAATATCGTCGACTGATTTGCTGTTATTGTTTTGATTTCATCAAAGTAACTCACAAAATTGGGGTGGTCGATTTGACGTGAAACGCTCCATATAGGGTGGCCCTTAGATGGGGTAAAAAAAAAAAAATCATGTTGGATCCCTCCAAATCAGCTCCAAATAATTTTGAAAAAATTCCCTAATTTTTCCAGATTTTTATTTTGTTCCCCTAGTCTCCCTATTCGAGAAGGAATTTTCAAATGATTCAAAAACATGCTTATTCACTATATTTCATACTAAATTTTCTTTCGTGGTTAATCGTGGGCCAATAATTCATATTCTCGATTATTCAGTGAGATTCATCTTCTCTTCAGTGAAAAATAAAAGAATCATAAATGGGGTATCCCATGAGAATCGTGTGCTTTATTATTATTATTTTTTTATTTAACATAACAAATGATCAAATTAGGCAAAAATTCAATTATTCAATAATTGCATAACCCACATGTCAGCACTACGTAACATCAAACTCGATGACATGCAAAAACTGCCGTGATTTTTTTGCCTAATTTGAAGAAGTGTCATTCCTACAAAGCCACATTACTTCTACTTTTAAATGCTCATTTAGCTTATATAATGTGCTCAGATATATTCACAAATGCTCAGACATGTTCGGATATGCTCAGATATGTTCGGATATGTTCAGACATGCTCATATATGATCTTACATGCCCATACATCTTCATGTGATCTTTGATATGCTCATATATGCTCCCACATGCTCATGTATGTTCAGATCAGGTCAAATTTCATACCTGATCATGTATGGAAGTTCATATATGGCCATATCTGATCATATATGGAACTCTTTTTCCCGGGGTTTAGGTTCAGTAGCGAAGAATGCAACTGGTAAGACAGAAACCATCGAACCGGAATCAATCAGAAATTTCTGTCGAGTAGTTTTATCGATCATATGCAACCTTTTCTCTTCTGTGATATTGTATCGATTGCTGTCGCCAATAGTATTAATTGACGACAGCCCTGTTAGTTTTCCTGTTGAGAAATAGGTGTGGTAGCTGTACAAGGTTTGATGCAGCGTTTCGCCTTATTTCCGAATTTACTGTGATGGAAACACATTTGCGTTGTGTTATCATTTGATGATGTGCTCATTGATCTGTGTGAGGACCGGGAGCGGCTACGTGAGTTGTTGAGCTTACTGACCTTTGTGGAAAGCTCACCAAAGCCTTGCAATAGTGTTTCAAATCTGTCTGATAATTTCTGCAATTTGTCTTCCAGTTTGGATGAAGGTGAGACTGCAGGAGTGTAAGTAGCCATTACCGTAGGTCCTGCAGATATATCATGAATTCTGTCCGCTGGTTCGGCCATTTTCTCAAGATCTAAATCTTCGGTAGCAGAGAGTATGCTGCGTAGTGTAATAGGCATGTGATTCATCCATAAGGAACGCATCATTTCATCGGTGACGCAGCCTGCAGCGAGTGTTTTCATCTCCCTGAGTAGTTCCGTGGGCTTCTTACTACCGAGCTCCAATCCAGTGAGAAGTTTGTGTAGTTGTTTTTCTACGGACTCAGTAAACCTGCTGATAAGTTTTTCTTTGAGTGTATTATACTTATTTGTTGCTGGAGGGTTTCTAATTATGTCTGAAACCTGTTTGAGAGAGTCGGAGTCTAATGCAGAGATAATATGAAAATATTTAGTATTCTCAGAGGTTATTCTCCTTGTTGTAAAGTGAGCTTCAACTTGAAAAAACCACAATTCTGGATTAGATTTCCAGAATACGGGTAATTTGACAGCGGTTACCAGAGCCATTGACTCGTTGGTTCGTGTGTTGTCCTGTGATGACTCCGATTCAGAACCGGGCGGGACGCTAGAACCTGAACCCTGTTGAAGTTGTTGTATGCGTTGTTGTAGTTCCTCTATCTGTGCTTGATGTTGCCGTTTTAACTCTTCTGTTAATCGTTCTGGGTTATCACGAGTTGGAGATTGGTCGAGTACCATGGTGATTGATTAACCTGAACTGAGAAGAGTTTGAAAATGTGAGTCTTTCGTTTTGGAGCAACAGGTGAAAAGCGTGGTGACGTTGTGAGGTTATGACTTGGAATCCACTTTAATCACGTCGGGGTCACCAATGTAGGATTTAAGTGTCCTACCACTAAATAAATTGGACAGTGGATTATATTAACTAAACAATATTTATTTATTATCAGTCAAAATCAAAAGGGAACAACAATCTGCTTTTATTATTAATATAAAGTTTTTGGTAGCTACAGCTGTAGTCAGTCGGTAATTTTAGGTATTAGCTTCTGCTTTCTCTCCCTCAGTTTCTTTGGCGCTGGGGTTTGCGCCGAGTATTGTTTTGTAGATTTAACAGTTTCCTGTTTTGATGTGGCTACACTACGAGTCGGATCACTGTTCGATAAACTGGACAAAATGGGCTGTCAGTGATAAATACGCGTGTATTCTAAAGTTGTCATAGAAAAATGTTGTTATTGTGACGTCGGAGCGGCGTTCGCGGGCAAATCTGGAGGCTAGCTGCAGGATTTTATCGCGGGAACGACTCAGACGGTCACTCGATAGTTGTGGGTCACCAATTACCGATTAAGTATTAAAATACAATGGACCGGATTAATCTAGTAATAAACTCGGGGAAGTTATGTCGTCTACTTATTATGTCTTTCGTCTATCTGGCTCTGATTATCGTGATTTTCGCATGTATCTTAATAGGGTATGTCGATATTAGGAGAAAGGATTATTTAAATAGTTTGCGTGATTTACTCTTACCTTACGCTGGGTTTCTGACTTCGTTGTCGGATCTGATGATCTTCGTTGACGTGTCTGATGATGTTCGTCGACGGAAAGATGCAGCAGGTGGTTTTTAAATAAATTATCGATAAATTGAAGTAAGAGTAGTATTTATTGGTTTGATTATTAGTTAATTAGTAAAATGGTGAATTTGCAAATAAATAACCTTCACTGAATAATTAAGGTTTAAGAAATAATAAAAAGAGGCGATTTGAACTAAGTCGAATTTTGACTTGAATAAAACAAATGCGTGTGAGTGGAAATTGCGTTGCGAAGTATATGTTTAAACTTGTTCTTTTAGGATGTGTCGTCGACGCGTAGAAATGGTTAATGAGAAGCGAGCCTTTATGATATTGATGAGCGTAATGTAGATTTTAATAATTGTGAATTTAAGTTTGAAGTGATTGTCTAAGATGCTCTTCTAGGTTTATGCGAAGTGGATGATGAGCGAGCGGAGTGATCCGAGTGATCCGAGGGAACGCTGCTCACGCTGCTGACTCCTGGTGAGTCGAGGGTGTTATATACGAAGATTCGGGGTACGGGGGTCCGTTTAGGTCGTGGGGTAAGCTCTTCGTTGGTTGGTTTATCCCATCACGTGATGTCCGTTGTTCGTCTAGGATTGGTCCAGGGCCCAAAGAGGCTGTGTAGCGCATAGAGTCGTGTGGGTGAGGGTGGACCGCGCCCTTCGTCTGCTTGTATGATGTATTTGTGAATTTCTTGGAATTCTGGGCCTCAGGGTTGTGGGGGTGGTTGTGGACCGCGCCCTTCGTCTGGTTGTGTAGTATATCCGTGAATTTCTTAGAATTCTGGGCTTCCGAGTTGTGGGGGAGGTTGTGGACCGCGCCCGACTTCTACCTTACGGTGTGGTGTCCGTGTGGCTTTGCGTTTCTCCTTGGTTTTTGACTTTCCCAGCGTAGTTGCATGCGTCTGGATTAAATAATAAAAGGCTGGGGTTTTTGGCATTTGGTACGTCGTTTCCTCTCGTTGTTTGTTTGTCCTTACGGGTAGCATGTTTTCCGTGGTCGTAAGGGTTTCTTGGGCTTTGCATGATGTCCTATACCTGGGGTTGCATCCACTCATTCTTTTAGGTTCGCACGTGTTCACGCTATTTGACTGTTTATGACTCGAGAGTTTTCAGTGAAGCTTATTTTTACATAGGTTACAGTAGTTATTTTATAAATCTTTCCTTAGAGCTATTTCTTAATATTATGACATATTTTTAGAGGGGTCGAACCTCTCCTTGAGGCGCTCCCCGACAAGATGGCTCCCGATAAATTATCCTCGTTTTGACAGTTATGGTTTTCCTTTCTTCTTCCTATTTTAGTTGAAACCTAGTTTCGTTTCTATCTGTCTTCCGAGAGATTTCTTGTTTTCCCTTTTGGTCGTAGTGGTCACTTGACTCTTTTTCTTTTTTAGGCCTTTGGTGACCATGTGAGTTCCTTTTCTCTTTCCTCTCAGTGACTTCTTAAGAGTTCGTCCTTGTCTTCGTTGGGTGGTATGTGCCTCCTGGTCTTTCCAAGTGGTATGGGGTAAAAAGGGGAAGAGAGTCAGACCGTGGGTTCTCGATGCGGTGTTGCACGGGGAGCCATGGTATAATATTGGGTGGTATCGTGTTATTAGTAAGTTTTGCGTTAAGAGTAAAAGAGTAATATCAAAATATAATATAATTTGGTAATAGTAATTTTGGTAGATAAGAATATGAATTAATAGTATAATATAAATTCGTAATAGTAATTTGGTAGACGAATGTATGAATTAATAGTATAATATAAATTCGTAATAGTAATTTGGTAGATGAATGTATGAATTAATAGTATAATATAAATTCGTAATAGTAATTTGGTAGACGAATGTATGAATTAATAGTATAATATAAATTGGTAGTAGTAATGAACATATGAATTGATAATATCATAGTGGGTAAAAATATGGTATTAAGATAAGGTAATTTAAAGGTATGATATATAATATAGCAACCGCATATCAACTGGATATGTGATTATAATGTGTCTTTATATTTGTTCATTTCATATAACGCGAATTAAAGCGTAAGCTTGAATATATACGTATTTGACGATGTAGTAAAATGTGGTCATCTTGTGTATGATTAATATTATGGTTAATATGAATATAAAAATAGGTATATGTAATATATGTGTGTGTGTGTGTGTGCGTACGAGATCAGGTAATGGTTAAGTGGAAATTGGTAGTGTAGCGTGGTTGAGGATGTGTAGTGTTGTGTTCTAGGGTGTGGTTTTTGGGGCCCTGTTGCCAGGTTGTCAGAGTATGTGTATGTGTATATGTATGTGTGTGTGTTTTGGATCGAGTAGTGTGGTATAACTATCTCAACATAATTATCGTATGTTGTTTAATGTAACTTATTTATATATATACTTAGGTGTGTAATTTATATTGTAATAACGATTGATGGGGTTCTAAACCTAGAAATATGGTTTGTAATAGTAATAATAATAAGATAATATTATGGATAGTAAAGTGGGTATATATAAGTAACGTTAAGTTCAATTAAGAAGGTAATTCAGCCATTGTTGCAATGATGGTATTTTAGTGGTTATTCATAATATAAGGTATTTATCCGTATTTAGTTAATGAAGTTAATTACTATGCATTATGGTAGTGAAAAGGTTGCTCGTACCATAAATGGTAGAGGGTCATCATTGGATACAACAGAATGAATTTACGTTCCTAAATGAATGGGGGATCCTGCAAGTATATCGTCTAGTGTCTTTAGCATTAGTTGGAATGGGATAAGTCGGTAAACATGCGTGTATCGTATGTCGGTTCTGTAGGTTCCCAAGTCTGTCGGTAATGTAGTGATTTCTGGTGATTTTGTATAGTGGAAAGCATGAATAGGGTATATCGTCCGCTCGGACGTTACATTATTGTGGTCAGGATACACAGAATTAGTCTTCTGTGTATCCTGACCACAATAACAACATTTTTCTATGACGAGTTTAGAATTTATCACTGACGGCCGATTTTGTCCAGTTTATCGAACAGTGATCCGACTCGTAGTGAAGGAATCCATTCCTGTGACCACGTGGAGTCGAACCACGCGTCGAAGGAATCGAACCTTCTATGAGTTTAGTTGCGTTTCGTCCTGGTGTGCTCGGCGGACTCGTCAGTAGGGCTAAGCCGAACACACCGTACCCTAGACGCGCATGTTGTCCAGTGGACATTAGAAGTTACTAGATGCTCGTATATATACGGAGGCATTGTCCAGTATAGCGCTAGTGAGATAGTAATTCTGCTTATGCGCCGCGTAGTGGGTACGCACGAAGATGTTATGACGCCACAGTAGATTCGTGCGCCACGCCATCTCTGAACCGTCACCGATACCTCAAAAACTCTCGAGAACAACTAACTCGCCATCATTCCGATCGATATATATCGCCAAGTGTCAAAAATACGCGTTTTTCGTACATATCTTTTCTATTTCAGCATAAAACGGATATGTTTTGGGCCGTGCGTGTTCGTAATTGCCCACAGAATTGCGCGACGTATTTTGTTTCATTGATTTCGGTGCCCAGGCAGAGATATTCCGTTTAATAGCACATTTTTTCACGATGTTTTCAGGACTGGTGGAATTGCCTAGGAAAGCACCTTAACACTCATAATTGTTGTTATTTTTCATTCGAAGCTGTCGAATTTTTTTTCATAATAGTGAAAGCTTTATTATTTTTGATATAATTTAAAAATTATTACGATTCTCAATATTATATGAAGATGATAAATTATTTTCCACAAAAAATATTCTCACCTTGATGTTATTAAACTTTTTAATTACCTACATTTCTAACATAACCTCGAATTACACCTTAGATTCGTTCACCAGATCCTTCAACAGAATCTGCCCAGATACATATGTCATTCTGGTCAGAAACTTTCGTCGAATTGATGAGGTTTCTGGCCAGAAAATCTGACCAAAATCTGCCCACTCACCAGAAAACTAAACAGATTCTGGTCATATTCTGCTTAATTTTCTACCAGGGTGATGTCTGGGCTCTAACAATACGATCTTGACTAAATGTAAGTGCGGACCAGCCTCTGTCGGCATCATCAGTATTACGTTCTCCCTAATATCATGTCCCATGTAACTTAGATTTCTAATGATGGTGATATCGGTGGGTCGCCCAGAAGGATGAGATGGTAGAAAATAAGGATAGTCTTGACATAACTCTAATTTCGTGTTTGGGGAGGGGCCTGAGAGAAACGGTGGGAGCAAGGATCTTTGATGAGTATAATCCTAGCCTGTAATTTATTTTCGATCGTGCCTTAATTGTTAATTAAACGTTGACACGACTGACAGATACGCGAGCAGTGACTTTGGAAGGATGATGCTTTGGTTCCCATTTGAGAGTTCCTAGATGCCAAATCGGCCCCCAATGAATGATTAGACGATGGTAATGAATTAAGAAATAGTGTTTTTGGTTTTAAGGTATATAGAGCGAGGTAGGAGTTTTCTTATGAATTTTTTTAAACTTCGCTCAAATATAGTGTAACGTTCCGGCTGTTCTGGCTCCTGCCGGAGCAGCCGGACAAGTGTCCATCGCGCATCCCGCGACGCGCATCTCGCGATGCACGCCGCGGAATTTCGTGTATTGCTTAATGTTGCGCAATCTGCGATTCCGCACCACCCGCGATTCCGCGCAACCCGCGATTCCGTGCAAAACCGCGATTCCGTGCATCCCGCGATTTCGCGGTGCCCGCTAATTATCGGTATAAAAGGGGGTACGTGGAGGCATCAGGTACCGATTGTGTGGCAAAGCGCCCGTCGAGTCACATCATATTAATTATTAAAATTAGGCACGTAGCCAAAATAGTGCGTGACCTGTACTTGCTCTTAAATCGCGTTTCGATACTCATAAAAATTGAAGTGATTAAAATCGCGATTTTCGATATTGAAAAATATAAGTCTAATTAAAAATTTAAATTCACATTTCACACTGTTCAAAGTTTTTTTACTAATTTTTTATAAATAAATAAATTAGACTGCAAGCGTAAAAGACGTCATAGTACAGAGCTATCGGCGCAATTTAATTCAATTGTGGATTGGACATCCACAATTATTAAAATACCGGCTTAAACAAAACCAACTAAATGGAAACATTGATTATGAACTCTAATTAACTCTAATCTTATCCTACTGAATTATTTCTTTAATATAAACCTTTATTTTCTGTTATATTCTATTCTATTCTATTCTTTATGATTTAATAATATTCTATTACTGCACTTAATGTGCTGTTCTCTGATTAATTCTTTTGTATCGTTTTCTACGACCAATGACTATCTAATTTCATTAAATACTATCTATTGTTAAAACTACATCTGTTTCTTTCAATTTCCTATTTCCTTAAATTAACAATCTTAAAACATTTCAGGTTTGTTTCTTTATTTTCAATTTGCAAACGACAGCTACGGTGCGGGTGTAAAACCCAATCCCGAGTCTAGTTGTACAGCTTGGTACGCCTAGCGACACCCAGCTCTGTGCTAAAGCAGCAACGGTTGAGTTGGTGTGGGGTTGCAACACTGGGGAATACCCATGTCTGTGAGCCTCGCACACAACTAGCTCGGCCCGCGTCTGTCGCACAAGCTCGGTTAGCGAAGCAGATCCTCGCTCAGTCGATAATTAGCTCAAATCGGTTGAGTCCTGATTTGAGTCTATAATAGGGTATTTTGTGGTTTTTCACTTTTTCCACCAGAGGAGCTCCAAAACATCACCCGTGACAAAGACACTCACGCGGACTAGCACCGTATCTCCAGCTTTCAGCTGAGATATTGGTGCAGTAAGTTACAATAGATCATATTGAAACTGACAACTTTTCCTCATGAGTCATGAGCCAAAAACAGTTGACGTGTGTTAAAAAAGATATTCCACTGTAAAATTGCCGGTTTCCTCATATGGGTCAAAATCATGGAGGTGGAAAATTCTAGTATTCAAACTCCGAAAAATTCAACTTGGTTTTCGAGTCAATATTACTTGCTGAAATCATAGCTCTATTCTTCATCAATCATTATGTAAGCGGGCAGCGCACAAAATTATCTTTTAAATAATTTATTGACAATATTAAGAGCAATGGCGTAAGAAAGAATAATTTCGGGAATGTCATTTAAAATACAAAATGAAATGTTCGATTTCGTTGGGATGGACCCATTTTACGTTATTTCAGTTTCAATTGGTAAGAATAATAGTACATTGGACAACAAGGGGAGGAAATAGGTAGTTTTTAGCAAGGGTCAGATCATGTTGCACGAGTCGGAGTCGAGAGCGCCGAAAACGCTCAAGACAAAGACGAATGCAACGTCATCACCCGAGCTTGAAATCCCCCCCCCCCCCCCCCCCCCCCCCCCCACCACCACCCTCTTTGCTGCAATAGTATATTACGTATCTAGGGAGGGAAAGTAGGCTATGCCAAACTGCGTGTGAGATTGATACCCGAGCCGAAGACAAGGGCTGCAAAATAGTATATTATGCACCTAGGGAATAAAGTGTTCTTTTTGACGAGTGTGAGGTTTGTCTCCCGAGCGAAGCGAGGGTGACCTTCACACTCGTCTAGAAGAACACTTTACACCGTGGTGCATACGATATTTTATGCATCCAAGGGCAGAAAGCGCGTTCTTTATGCGCGCAGCCGGGAATAAAGTACGCACTTTCTTCCCTCGGTGCATAAACGCAGTTTGGGATGGCCTTTTTTACTCCCGTGGGACGTATACTATTTTTCACCACCCCCTGGCATCGGAAAGTACGACTTCCCGCTCACGCGAGGGGCCGAAAGTCGTACTTTCCGTGCAGGTGTGTTGAAAACCGTATTTTTTTCGAAGAGTGCATGTATAGGCCTTTTTCGGTGCATGTACAATAGAAATTTTTGAAATTTTGAAAATTTCGAAAAATTTGAAAACTTTTGAAACGCTCCCTTCCTTTAAAAAGTTCCCTCCCTTCGGAAGTAAATGTACTCAATTACCTCTCTAGGGAGATAATATGCAATATTTCCTTTGGTAGGTAATGGATATTACCTCCCTTTACAAGAAAAGGACTTATCAATCCCTAGGGAGGTAATATTCATTATTTCCCTTGGGAGATGACAGTACTTTTTGATACTAGTGCGAAAGTGTTGATTCTCGGACGAGTGTGAAGTTCTTCGCCCTAGCGAAGCAAGGGTGACAATCACACGAGTCGAGAATCATCTTCCGCACGTATATCGAACTTTATTTCTTAACACAATGCGCGTTAAGTTGAATTTTATGCACTTATATTATATTATATTGAATCGAACTTTGCGCACGCAGTGTGGAAATGAATATCAACTCCCTAGGGAAGTCATGAAGTCCACGCTGGAAATTAGTAATTTTCTATCCGCTTTCCATGCAAGAAAAAGGGCCTATTACATGCACGTGTTGAATAAATATTATACCATGAAAAGTTTAACTAACATTTTGGAGTTTCAGATTTTTTAACAGATTTTCACTCAATAGTGCCTTCATGGCAAAATGTCCTAGTCTAATCTTCAATTTATTTTATATTTGTGAGTTTTGATTATCTCATTTGTGATTGAATTTTATCAGTTTCTTGCAGCACACTAAATTCGTGTGAATTGAGTTCGGGAAATCAAACATTTTTCTCATTAATTTAGATTTTGCATCGTTTTCGGAAGTGATGGTAGCGTCCCCTAAGTGATGGTAGTGCATAGCATGTAACTGGATATGTATGAGTGAACTATTATTATTTTTGAGAAATTTTGATTGCACAAGAAATATTCATTCCTAATACAATTTTTTGTCAGTAAAAGATTTTTTCTGAAAAATCATATAATTGAAGAAAAATTTGCCTCACAGAGTCGTTTCGGGAACGCAGGCGTCATTTCGGTAACGCTCGTCATAGTCCGGGAACGTTCCCGAAATGACCGTTCCCGAAATGACGTTTTTACCTTTCTACACACAAAATTTCTACACACATCGTCGTATACCGTATTTCTGAGGTTATATTGCGAGAGATTTTCATTAATCATCATAATTACTATAAAAAGTCTCATCATTCGCATAAACATAATGTTTGACAGCGTTCCCGTGATGATGCTGTATTGATGTACGGTATTCAAATATCGAATTGAAATGTACTTATCAATTAAATAATTAATTCAATCCGGAAGAACGATAACACGCCGGCAACTTGTTCACTGTCACTTTACATGACTTCTAGTAAGCATCATCCACTACGTTACACGCGCAATATTTTCACAGATTATGAATGCGTTCCCGGGATGACGAATTTTTCGTCGGACAACATTTGGTAAAACACAATAATATGTTTTTTTTTTTATTTATTCCGAAAATTTCCCATTATCCTAAACATTATATTTAGTATATTGTTTTCACTAGAATAGTTATCTCTGCAGAGTTGATTTCATTACATTTTTTGCCATGTGAATAGAAGAAAATGTAATATAGACGCGTTCCCGAAATGATATTACGACCATGGTAGACTGAATAAAAATGAAAGTGGAAAAAATTTTATGCGGAATTACTTGATGTAGCATCAACTACCATCAATATTGATCGATCAAAGTAAAAAAGTCCATGATATTATGTAATTTCAATAATAAAAATCCTTTCCAACCCAAATTTTCCACCTCCATGTTTTTGACCCGTATATGAACATAAATAATCATATAAGACCTCATCATATACGATCATGAACGAAATTTGTCTCTATATGACCATATATGGCTATATATAATTGTATATAGCCATATATAATTGCATATGTATATATTATTATATATAATCAGATATGATCAGTAGGGTGAGCCAAAAAAACTAACCAATCGAATCTATGGGTTAAAATGAACCTATATACCGAGAAAAAAGTTCCCCTGCAAGGCAGGATTTTTAGCTCAATTTTAAAAGGTGGCGCTCAGCATTCAAAGTTTCCCATTTAAATAACACGGGAAAAAATCTTTTTTCATTAAAAATACCATAACTTTTGAATCGTTTCGGATAACATTTTTTACATCGCGGATTCTTGTAGAGCATAAAATTTCCTAAGAAATCAATCTTAGGGTGATTTTTTTCAATTCAAAAATTAGTATATTTAAAAGCTTTGAAAAGTGAAAAAAATCAAAATTCAGTGCATATTTTGATTTTTTTCACTTTTCAAAGCTTTTAAATATACTAATTTTTGAATTGAAAAAAATCACTCTAAGATTGATTTTTTAGGAAATTTTATGCTCTACAAGAATCCGCGATGTAAAAAATGTTATCCGAAACGGTTCAAAAGTTATGGTATTTTTAATGAAAAAAGATTTTTTCACGTGTTATTTAAATGGGAAACTTTGAATGCTGAGCGCCACCTTTTAAAATTGAGCTAAAAATCCTGCCTTGCAGGGGAATTTTCTTCTCGGTATATAGGTTCATTTTAACCCATAGATTCGATTGGTTAGTTTTTTTGGCTCACCCTAATGATCAGATCTGATCATTTGTTTTGGACAAATTAAAATGAAACAGTTAATTAAATTAAAAAATTACATAAACTATTGTTTTTATATCTTTCATATGTCACAGTGATCGGCGATCATGGGTATTTCTGAAAATTTACTTTTTTTGTCGATGAAAAATTTTTCACTTTCTTGCGGGGATTCGAACCCAGGTCCTTCTGCGTATCAGTCGAAGCTTCTACCACTTGGCTACTTCACGTATTTAATAGTTGAAATTTTCAGAATGTCTATATGTATTTGTCACGAAAATTTAATTGATCTTAACGATGCACTTAATATTGATCATGATGATCGAACGATTCTTAAACTGTTTTTGTATTTTAGGGAATGTAAGGCAATATGGCCACTCTACATTTTTTAGCAAAAAGAATTACTAATTATTAAGGGGGTATCCCCACCTTTAAATAGGTTACACGGAGAAAATAAAAGAGTAGAACGTGCTCTGCGAGCGGTAATTTTTACTATCAAACATAGGAAAATGAGGGATTTACTCTGAAAACAGTAAAAATCACTATTTGAAGAGTAAAATCTCCTGTGTGTAACGGATGAAGTACATCTGCAGACGGGTAAATTTTACCCCGGGTAAAAATTACATTGACCTGCGGCAGAAAGTACTGTACCATACGTGTATTCTACTCGATAGCATAGCAAAATGTACTCAACAGTTTTACAAAAAAAAATTTCAGCTGCAGAGTATATTTGACAGTACACGTTGAATTATTATTAGTCCGTTTCTAATATACAATTTACTATTCACATAGTGAATTCTCCATAGCAGTGAAGCGAAATTTCCCTTCGATACACGGAAGTTTTTTTTTGTGATGTACGTAGTAATTTGAACTGGGCGTTACGGGGTGATTCTTACTCTGCTGGCAGTATGATGTACTACGACTCGCGGGAAGTTTTCAACTTGCGACTGCAGCAAACGTGTAAGACCTGCGCGCGCACAGATACAGAAGGTATTGTAGCTTGTCGCAGCGTGTTCGGCGATCGGTCACCGTCGTTTATCAGCCGTATATAACGTCTGCGTTTTATACTTAGTCCAAGAGCTAGAGCAAAAAAAGGTGGTTCATAATGCAATTTTTTACTACAGCGATTTTTTTGTTGGAAGATGTTTGGGGGTGCCCCCTGAGTGTAAACCCAAGTTGGCGGGACGCGGGGGGTTGAGCTTCAGCCGCCATCTTGGAAAACACGTTTTATTGAATATCTCGTGAACCGTGCATCGCACGATGAAAACAATAGAAACCTTTTTTGTAGACTATAAAATTTTCTACAACTTTTATTCGAAACTTTTTCCTGTATAGTGCATGATTTTTGATTTATAGTCTGCCAAACTTTTCCAAACATGGTTATTGCCGAATATATGGTCAACGGTCAATCAAACAGTAAAAATGGTGAATATCAAATTTGTAGAATATACAATTTCAAATAAACTTTGTTCGAAACTTTTTCCCGTAAGACTCATACTTTGAAAGCTATAGCGCGGTAAACGTTGCGTCGCGTGAATGATCAGTGGAGATGTTGCTCGTAGTACACGAAATAGTATATTACTCACCTAGGGAGGGAAAGTAGGCTAACCCAAACTGCGTGTGAGATTGACACCCGAGCCGAAGGCGAGGGTGACAAAAACGCAGTTTGGGATGGCCTTTTTCACTCCCGTGTGAGGTATACTATTTTTCACCACCCCCTGCATCGGAAAGAACGACTTCCCGCTCACGCAAGGGAGCGAAAGTCGTACTTTCCGTGCAGGCGTGGTGAAAAAAATTGTACATCACCATTCGTACAGGACGTATCACCAGGTTCAAACTTGGCTCGGGTATCACCACGACCCTGAAGAATGGGGTTGGAAGCGGGCTGCAAGCGGACTTCAACCGGTTCGAACTGCAGTAGCTCCCGCACCGTCAAGTTTGCTGCAAATGTTATCGTGCAAATGCACCAAAAATTGCGGGGCTGCCTGTGGATGCCGAAGAGCTGGCCTAAAATGTTCGATCATTTGTACAAATTGTAGTGGCCAAACATGCGATAACGTGCCGGATATATCGGATGTCATCGAAGACGAAGTCGATGAAGAGGAAATCTTTGATTTTCCTTCTCTGGGTGCAACGGAGACGGAAGACGGAGATATACAGGGTGGTCCATTTTAATTGATGCAGGCGAATATCTCGAAAACTAACAATTATAAAAGAAAAAGTTTTATACAAAACTTGAAGGGTTTCGAGGGGGAAAGATAATGCTGATATGTGTTGACTTGTGGATTTCGGCAATTCCGAGATTTCGCAAGCAACTTCGGATTTTAGATAGGGAATACATGTTTTGGTTGAGGGCATCTGATAGCGCGATCAAAGACTCATTCAACCACGCAAGCGAAAAAAATTGGAAAAAAAAATTTTGCAAAAAAAATTGGAAAAAAAAATATTGCAAAAAAAAAATTTCGCGAATTTTTTTTTTTCTCTTGCAAAAGATTGTGCTTTTTTGTCCCTAGCTTTCGAACACATTCATTGTTCATCACTTTGCGTTATTGATCTACGATTTTTTTTTCACTAATCTGGTACATTCAATCTTTCAAATTTCAAAATTGGCGAGAAAAATTTTGAGCTAGAGTGATGAACAATGAATGTGTTCGAAAGCTAGGGACAAAAAAGCAATCTTTTGCAAAAAAAAAAAAAAAAAAATTCGCGAATTTTTTTATTCCAATTTTTTTTTTGCAAAATTTTTTTTTCCAATTTTTTTTGCTTACGTGTTTGAATGAGTCTTTTATCGCACTATCAGATGCCCCAAACCAAAACATGTGTTCCCTATCTAAAATCCGAAGTTGCTTGCGAAATCTCGGAATTGGCGAATTCCACAAGTCAACACATATCAGCATTATCTTTCCCCCTCGAAACCCTTCAAGTTTTGTATGAAACTTTTTCTTTTATAATTGTTAGTTTTCGAGATATTCGCCTGCATCAATTAAAATGGACCACCCTGTATATAATATACAAGGCGATACAGTCCCTTCATCATCAAAACAGACTAGACTGACATAAAATAATACGCGACTTTTTCCATTTTCCGACAGGTCCATTTTTTATTTAAATAAACTAAATGCATCCATTGTACTCTGTTGTTTTCTTCTCGACCTTTTGCTTCATATTATTATTGTTATTCTCATTATTCTCATTATCATTATTCATTATGATGTAACACGATGTACAAACAATTTTATTATGCTGCATTGACAATTTTTGAAGATGGATCATACGTTCTACTCATGCAGGTAAGAAAGATCTATAAATTATAACTAGTTTTTTACACTCTTTTCAGATTCACTATTATTATTTTTCTGAACACTTGTTGCCGTTTTACGTGATATACAATTTTTTTCGTGTACTACGAGCAACATCTCCACTGATCATTCACGCGACGCAACGTTTACCGCGCTATAGCTTTCAAAGTATGAGTCTTACGGGAAAAAGTTTCGAACAAAGTTTATTTGAAATTGTATATTCTACAAATTTGATATTCACCATTTTTACTGTTTGATCGACCGTTGACCATATATTCGGCAATAACCATGTTTGGAAAAGTTTGGCAGACTATAAATCGAAAACCATGCACTATACAGGAAAAAGTTTCGAATAAAAGTTGTAGAAAATTTTATAGTCTACAACAAAGGTTTCTATTGTTTTCATCGTGCGATGCACGGTTCACGAGATATTCAATAAAACGTGTTTTCCAAGATGGCGGCTGAAGCTCAACCCCCCGCGTCCCGCTAACTTGGGTTTACACTCAGGGGGCACCCCCAAACATCTTCCCCAAAAAAATCGCTGTAGTAAAAAATTGTAGAAAAAAAAATACCCGGCTCTTGGCCTAACTATTAAAAAGTTTTTTACTAACTGTGCGAGATGCAACAATCAACACCGATGGCTGGACCATCACACCGGAACGTAAGTACTATAATTTCAATCAGCTGTTTGATTTCTAATTCACGTTTTATTAATGTTTATCAGCACTATGCTCGATTCTTTTTCAACCCTCACCACGTGGTTGTTGGTATTTCGTAAAGAAGTTTGTCAAAAGTATGTGTGATTATGATTAAGTAGGATTCGGGTGTCTGGCTTGAAAAAAGTAGCTATGTTAACTTGTTGTTGTTACGCATCTTGAAATCAGAAAAAACTGGGAAAAGGGGAATTTTTTCACTGTGAAATTGTCAGGGATTTGTCAGAGAGTTCTGCAGATTTATATACCTATATTAGTAATGTTGCACACGCTACATTGTAGCACAATACAAATTTTTCGAAAGTAATGTGCGTAATTTGTATTTCATAAATACTTTCTTATATATATATATATATATATGATTATATATTGATTATATATCGATTATATATATATATTCATATACAGGGTGTAAATCTTAACTCTGTACATACTTATAGGGTGTGTAGGGGGTGCCAATACAAGCATTTTGAGGTATGACACCCATGGTCGGAAACTCATCCTAACCACTGTGGAGGGCTTTGAAGGATATGGTACCGTGCACGCTCGACTGTAGTTTAATGAATCAGATGTGATCACTTTCGACCCAAGATTTTATTCAGCCTCAGACAACAGTACAAATGTTCTTGTGTGGAATCAACAAAAAGATAAACTTGGCAATCAAAAAATAGCAAAACAATTTCCGGTGCTTATAAACAGATTTTGAAAAAGTTATGGAAAACGAAATGGGGTTTGGCACACTTAGGCTTTTCGTTTTCCATAACTTTTTCAAATTCTGTTTAAAAGCACCGGAAATTGTTTCGTTATTTTTTTATTTCCAAGTTTATCGTTTTGTTCATTTCACGCAAGAACATTTATACTGTTGTCTACGGCTGAATAAAATCTTGGGTCGAAAGTGATCACATCTGATTCATTGAAGTACGATCAAGCGTGCACGGTACCATATCCTTCAAAGCCCTCCACAGTGGTTAGGATGAGTTTCCGACCATGGGTGTCATACCTCAAAATGCTTGTATTGGCACCCCCTACACACCCTATAAGTATGTATAGAGTTAAGATTTACACCCTGTATATGGAAAAAAGAAGACTGGAGATGTTGCTTAGGAATAAGTTGTGGTGTTGTTGTTTTAATAACTGTTCTTTGAAGCTGTCATGAGATTACATGTCTGAAATATATAAAGAGAATTACATGTTCTAAAGCTTTGATATCACTCCATTTCATAGTATCGTAATATTTATACATGAATATATATAAATATATATTTATATAGGGCCATTTTTCATATAATAATCGATATATAATCCATATATAATCATATGTAATCATTTTTACTTGGGCATATGCAATCGAAGAAAAAGTTTATTGAGTAATTGATGTTGAAATGAGTTGAAGATTCCAATATTTTTATCCGGAAAACCTGGAAATGTCAGGGAATTGGATATACCATTGACGCTAGACACTCTGAATCTTATCTTCGGAAGTGTGAATTTCGAGCCTAATTTTTTCATCGTATATGGTACGTTTCATCATTACAGGAACCAGGAATCGTTGATGATTTGTCCATCATTCAAGGTAGGATTGAACTCCAATGGCAAACCCTAGGTTGCAAGAAAAAAAAATGGCTCAACTAGAATGAATGCTTATGTAGCTTTGTAAAAAATTATGAAATTTTATAGCGCCATATTTAATTCAGTGAAAGGTTTTGTTGAGAGGCTACAGAATATTGATTCCAAATCATTTTCGGTATGGAAGAGCCGTACGTAGTAGGTATAGAATAATCTAGAGGATGTAGAAGGTAGATCGCGAAAGATAATAATTTCCAAACACACACATTTTTAAGTTGTAAGTACACAGCCAGAAAATTCCTTTCAAAGTTTCTTAATGCTTCTCATAGATAGCTTGCCCCCACTTGGCATAGGAACTGGAATTCAAGAAGCTTCATTGACTGGAATAAATATTGTTGGAACTTTTATCCCATCCAACGACATCGTGAACCTAGATGAACGTCAAACGATTACACATACTCCAGAAGGTTTTACAAAAAATATAATTTTTCATTCTGAATTTTCATTATCTGGACAGGGTTCAAATTCTTTTCAATGAATGCAATAATTAAAATCGCAAAGACGCCTGAAAATGTGGGTACATTTCAGTCTTATGCTAGCTGAATACTGTACTCCTTATTTATCAGTCAACAGGAAGCAGCCGGACTTACAAAACAACATCGTGAACCTAGATGAACGTCAAACGATTACACATACTCCAGAAGGTTTTACAAAAAATATAATTTTCCATTCTGAATTTTCATTATCTGGACGGGATTCAAATTCTTTTCAATGAATGCAATAATTAAAATCGCAAAGACGCCTGAAAATGTGGGTACATTTCAGTCTTATGCTAGCTGAATACTGTATTCCTTATTTATCAGTCAACAGGAACCAACCGGACTTACAAAACGAGCAAATCAATGTTCCAAAACCAAACAATCCTCAATTAAAAACCGACTTAAAAGAATTTTTATCACACGATGCTGATGGAAAAACAATCCTTGATGTGTATAGGCGACAAAAACAATTGTCTGAACCAATGAGCAGATTGTTATCCCGGACAATAATAAGGAGGGAAAAATATCGCATAATAGCTAAACTAGACCCAGGAGCACAGTTGGAGGAATTCATGTGCGTTAAGGTGTCGGTTAGGACACCCAACTCTGAATCGGAGTAGACGCACCCCCTACAATGATTGAAAAAGAAAAAAACCTTCAAAGTGCAATTTGATCCTTCTATCTCGATTAGAAGGCGTGCCTAAGTGTCCAGATAATTTCCCATTTAAACAACATTGAATTTTTTCATTTTTCCAATTACAATTTTTTACGTAGCCAATAGAAGGTGAAAAAATCATTAATTCATACAATTCCATTGTAGATATGTATCTACTATCTATTGACATATTTCGCACACCTAGATCTAAACTAGGACAAGTAAAAAAATCTAATTTTTCAGTATGAGGAAAAAACGTTTTGCTCCAATTATGCCTTTGGATGATTAATTAATTAATTAATTATTATTAATTATTTAGTCATTCAGCAAAACCAAGTTATCGCAATCTGTCGTCATGATTATGAACATTTAATTGAATCTGTTCTTGTCGTTAGTTGCGTATGGTATCGGGGTATACAAAAATAATAATAACTCAAAATTCAGGTTTTTTTACTTGTCCTCGTTTAGATCTAGGTGTGCGAATTTATATGTATCTACAATTATAGATTTGTATGAAATAAAGATTTTTTTACCTTCTATTTACTACGTAAAAAATTGGAATTGAAAAAAGGAAAAAATTCACTGTTGTTCAAATGGGAAATTATCTGGACACTTAGGCACGCCTTCTAATCGAGATAGAAGGATCAAATTGCACTTGAGAGTTTTTTTTTTTTTTTGCAATCATTGTAGAGGGTCTGTCTAGTCCTTATACAGCCTGAATTAATTTAAGTTGTCTTCATTATTAGCATTCCGCCAAAAGTTTTGAATGCCTACGCAGATGACATCATTACTCTTTTTGGAGGCAGCAAAGGTGTTTATTACACCCCATATCGTAGTGACGGTAAAATATGCGTGAATGCATCTGGCAGGCTGATAGAACACGTAAAATATACCCGAAAAAAACTAGTATCAGATGGGATACTCGTTGTGCCAAAAAAAGTAGGCAATTCAGAGTGGATTCTAACAGGTGCGTCAATCACACTACTCCATAATCTGCAATGCGTACCATATGATACATATATGTGTAACACATTTTTGACCTCATCAAAGATAAAGACACAGAAAAGATTACGTGGCTGGGTATTAACATTGATCCATGGGATACTGTTGAGTCACTGTGGTCAGAAACTTTTGCAGTTCGGCGTGCGAAATTCGATAACAACAACTCTTCGATAGCTGAATACTACCAGCAATATAAAGGACTAAGCGCACAGATGGGCTACCGACTTGTATATTTTTTTCAAATTTTACTAGTTAGTAAAATTACGAATGTAATTTACCACATTTCGTAATTGATATACACCCCTAGATCGAGCACGATTTCAATCAGATTTATCCCGGCAAAGCATCTATTGTTTCTACAGACTGGCCTGTGTTGAGAGAATGTCTCAAAGGTTTGCTTATAAATCAGAGATTCACCGATCCCGAAGCTGCCGCTTATGTTGCACTGCTATCTGTGCAATCACAAGGTTTTTCAAATATTCAATCATCTTCTTTTGTTTAGTAACATTTTCAAACGTAATTGAATTACTTTTACTCCTGCTAACGAATAGGTTCTACGCTACAATTTCAAATACTTCTGTTTCAGTTGATCAGGACGCACTGATTCTATTACTGTTGACATATATCATTACACCTACACAGCAAGTGTATATTCCTCCGTCAAAGCGAAAGAGAAATGTCAAATCTAATAAAGAACAACCTCAGAGTCAGACACAGCAAAAGACAAGTAGAAAGAACAAGCGGCCCTCCGCAATAGAGGCAAGACAACCATTCATCTTACACGTCAATGTGAGATTGCACTTTGTAATACTTTGCCAAGATAATACTTGTTAAAAGATTCAGATTATGTTCCATATGTCGTTTGCATATAGGCAAAGATTGATCTTCTTTCTTCTGATCATATTCTCCAAAACAATAGGCTTCCTTATTCATCGTATCACTCATGTCATATTGGATAAAATTCATTTCACTTCTCCCCTCTTTTCAAATTCAATTTCAATCTTCTCCAATTATTGACCGGCTTGGAAATATTAAGATTCTACCAATATAGCATCTCCAATATACCACTTATATAAATATAGAAATATAGAATATAGAAATGAAATAAGAATATAGAAATATGAATATAGAAATATGAATATAGAAATAAGAATATAGAAATATGAATATAGAAATAAGAATATAGAAATATGAATATAGAAATAAGAATATAGAAATATGAATATAGAAATCAAATAAGATTGAAATCACTCGTGTAAAAAGATATACAACAACTGACAAGTTTCAGAATTGTCCACTACTGCATCGAAGATGTCAAATTGTTTTATCAACACTTGAACCAGATTATATTTCAACAGGTTGCTGCAGATTTAGCAGACAGCCTCGAATCTAGACGTACAGAGCTTAGACGGAACAAAGACACCTTGCAACCACTGGTAGTGTTCGTAGGCCCAATCACTAAACCGGAGGCTTTCTACGTAGTTGTCGATGAAACAAGATACCAAGCAAATTCATGTATTCAGAGTATCGATTTGGCATTTAAGATATTTCATGCCATCGATTGCCAATATCCACAACAATGCTGCCACATTTGGCTGTTCATTCAGAGAGTCCTCTACCAACTTATTCATCTAGGTGACAAATTTGGGATATCACTGGAAACGTTTATTGGCAAAGTTGAAGGGACTTTAAATAGGAAATAGTTATGTTCTCCTGCGTTGTGTGCGGTACGACCCTACAAAACTCTTTAGATTACTGCAAACACTTGAGAATTTACCATCCGTTGTTAAAAAAATACCAGTGTAACGTCAGAGATTGTGTACGCAGTTTTTCTGCATTGAATTCTTTTCGCAAACATATAAGTATTAGTCACGTTGATGTTAACTTAGAATTAAACTCAGAGCCAGTCGAACAAGTCATTCTGCCTGAAAGTAATTGGCATGACGTAGACTCTATAGAATGTGCAGAATGTCCTGATACTGAATCTGGCTCATTTGAAGATTTTTATGTTGATCTTGAGTCACACGAGAGTTTAGATTGTGATGATTCGAGTGATAATGACGAACCGAACCTTCGTGATGGAGAAAAACTAAATTACTCACAGTACAACGCAGACTTATTTGAAAGAGATTTGAGAACTCTTACTTCACGTTTTTTATCGAAAATATACAACTATACGGATGTACCCAGATCTCGAGTTAGAGATATAATTGATGATATTTTGAATCTACTGGACAGTGACCCCATAAAAAACCTGTCGAATAAGATAATAGGACGATTGAAAGATTTGGGCGAAACGTCAGAAAATGTGTCACAATATGAGTTAATATTCACTAATCTAAAAAATCCATTTCGCGGTCTGAAAACGGAATATCAGCATTTTCGTTTTTTTGAAAAAAAAGGAACTCTTATCACTCCGCAACAAATTGCAATTGGGGAAAGAGATGAGTACGTGGACAAGAATGATGCAAAAATCTTGGTAAAAAAAAAGGTCCTGGTTGAATTCATACCGATAAGACTTGTTTTAAAAAAATTTTTAGAATTACCTACAATGTTTGATGTTATCTTAAAATACCTTGATGAATTGAGAAATTCAAGTATAATTCAGAACGTTGTACAAGGAGAAATGTGGAGAAAAAAGACAATAGATCATAAAGATAAATTAGTTTTGCCACTCTGTCTTTACTACGATGATTATGAATCTAATAATCCGTTAGGTTCTCACGCTGGTATTGCCAAGGTCGGTGCATGTTACGTCACCGTTCCTTGCTTGCCGCCTCAATTGCAATCAAAATTAGTTAACATATTTTTAATAATGTTGTTTCATACACTAGACCGACAAAGATTTGAAAATCGTGAAATTTTCTCTGCAATCATCAACGAGTTTCGTTTTCTTAAAGATGAAGGAATTTCAATTCAGACTGCATCTGGAGGTACACGACAGGTTTTTTTTGAGCTCGCTGCCATTCTAGGTGACAATCTTGGCTTACATGGAATACTAGGGTTTTCAGAATGCTTTAGATGTAACTTCCCTTGTAGATTCTGTTTAATCAAATTTTCTGACATTAACTCAGTTTTTTCGGAACACGATTGTGAGCTTCGCAATAAAGTCAATTATGAGAATCACCTAAATAACGTGAATAATGTCAGTCTGACTGGAATCAAAGAGCGATGCATATTCAATGATATTGAAGGATTCGAATTGTTTTCGAGCTTAATCGTAGATGTTCCACATGATATTTTAGAAGGAGTTTGCCAATATGGTATCGGTCTAGTGCTACATTATTTAATCTTTATCTTGAAATTATTTTCAATATCCCGTCTAAATGCTCGTTTGAATGGATTCGCGTATGGCAATAATGACAAGAGAAACAAACCACCTGCGATTGATGAGAAACGTCTAAAGGATCAAAAGAAATTGAAACTTTCATTTTCAGAAATGCTTTGTCTTATAAGAAATTTAGGCCTTTTAGTTGGGGATTTAATTCCTCGAGATAACGAAGTATGGCAACTAATTATCCATTTGAAAAATATTATTGACATCGCTACGACTAAATCATTTGTAATTGAGCTCTGTGACTATTTTGAATCGGTTATCACAGAATATTTAACTCTGCACTGCAAATTGTTTCCTGGCTCATTAAAACCGAAGCACCATTACCTGTTACACTACTCACGCGTAATGCGATCGATGGGTCCTCTTTGGAATCTGTCTTCTATGCGATGTGAAAGTTTACATAGAGAGGGAAAACGAACATCACATGTTTCTATCAGTAGGGTTAATGTGTGTCACACAATTGCCTTAAAACAACAATTGAAGCTCAATCATTTATTCAATACCAGTTGCCGTACTTCTCCAGTTATTAGAAGTGGCCCTCGGATACCAATGATTTTAAAAGATATTTCTGAATATGAAAGTTTTGCGTCATGTCTGCCTGCTGACTTCAGCGCCAACATTTCATTATCAAGATCCTGTTCGTATATGGGAAATGAAGTACTGATAGGTTCCGTTTTAATGACACCACACGAGAGTGGACCTAAATTTTTTTCCGTCAATTATATAATTTTTGAAAGAGTCCATGAATTCAGTGTTATTACTAGGGAAATAAGTTTTTTAGTTTACGATAATCATTATCAAGCTTACGAAGTGTTAAGTGACTGTTCAGGTAATTGGCGTTGGTTTAACTGGTATAAACTCCAAAGATGTACTATAACACATAAGATTAGAATAGGTAACGGTAAGCACTATGTACAAAAAAATTGGGCATAATATTTTAAGTATATAGGTTGTTTTTTGGTTTCGCAGGTCAGTAACGACTCTTCAATTGACGTTTCGACCCTGAAGAGGGCCCTCCTCAGAACTATAATGTTTATTTATATATATATGTCATATATATAAATAAATTTATAAATATAAATAAATTTATATTTATAAATAAACATTAGTTCTGAGGAGGGCCCTCTTCAGGGTCGAAACGTCAATTGAAGAGTTGTTATACTGACCTGCGAAACCGAAAAACAACCTGCATAAGAAAGTTAATTAAGTAATTGTAATATTTTAAGCTTATATGATTTATTCATTTCTTTATTTTTAAATAAAATATTCAATAGCCACATCTGTATTTTATTTGTAGACCCTACTATTCCACAATTATGTATAAAATAGAATAACTACACTGAGTGCACAGTAATTCGTACTGAACAAGCGTGGCATAATTCACCAGATATAGGATTAGTAAGATCTGCTCTATGTATTTGATAAGTTTTACCAACGATTGCAGGAAAATTTGCTTTCAAACATGTACTTTCTCCAGTGCAGCAGAGCAAAAAGTACTATTTACTCGAACAAATTTTACCATGGAGCAATAGTGAAACTGACTCGGGGCACAATCGTAGTTTGCCTCGCAGAACAGTGATTAGTACTAAGCAAAAAATCAATTTTTACCCTGGAGGACAGTGAAATTCACTTAAAACCCTCATGTGTCCCTCTTTTACTGCAGAGACATAGTAAATTTCCCAAGATATACCGGTAAAAACTACTCTTTTATTTTCTCCGTGCAAGACTCACAAGAGTCTTGTCGAGACTAATGTCTGAGTCTTGGTTTGGTCTTGATTTTTTTTCCGTAAGTCTTGTCTTGGTCTTGTCTCGAAAGAACAAGACGAGACTAGACAAGACCAAGACAAGTCTTGGTCTTGTGCGAAGCCCTAGCCTACATATTTAACATATCCACCAAGGGTGCCTAGGGCCTACGAGGGTCTTAAAACGACCCTGCGTAAATCTATAATAGATGTGTCAAGTTTTGTGTGAATATTTTGATAATGATTTTCAACATAAAATACCAGCTTAACTTAAATCGAATTCGTTAAATTAACATTCGAATATGTGTAGAATTTGACATAATATTTTTAACTCCGAATTTTTTTAACAGTAATATACAATTTTTCCAACAGTGTTCAAACCACATTAAACAAATGTCAAGCACACAGATTGGTTCTGTAATCAGTCTTGTGCAAGTGCAATGCCCACATAGAAATATTCAAATATGTAGATGAGAATGGGACAGATGACAGCCAAGGTCTGACAGTGACCGATATGTCTACCAAGGGTATGTCTCAGTCAACGTAAAGTTAACCCTAGGAGCACACACATATTTTTCGCTACTTAGTTACACACACCTGGGTTGGTGAGACCCGGCCAACTTTCGTATGGGGTAGTTTCCCCGATACTACGTCTATTTGGATGATTTTTTTTTTTTTTTTTTTGAATGGAGGAGCAGACTGTTCAGAAAGCACCTGTGAAGACGAAATATGTGTTTGGCTCATATTTTGTCTGAGAACGCTGTTTGAGCGGATAGAAATGCAGTTTCGCGCAAAACGGAAAAATGCGAGTTTCGCACTCTTGGCCGGGTCTGTGAGACCCGAGGGTGTACTCCTAGGTTAAAAAAAAAAAAAATTATAAAAACCTTTAGGAAGTTGCGGAAAGACAAGATTAAAAAATGAAACCTATCCAGATAGAATTATATGAAAACTAATATTTCTCCCTTGCCTTTGGGGCGGCACCACTGAGTTTTAATGCATCTTTCATTTCGTCAATCTTCCTGAAATCAATTCGAGGAAGAGTTACTTTTGGAAATGGCCAAGCGGTGTTAGGATCAATGGATATTGGATTCAAGAAACGATTTGTTAATTCCTCCAAACTCTGACCCCAACAACTATTCAAAATGAATTCCATCGTTGCTCTATCCGCAAGCAACCGATGTCCGTCTTCGTTAAGCGACTCCAATAGCTCAACCATCGAAGTCTGAAAGATGTCAACATGACATAGATACTATGTAACAAATAAAATATCACGTGACCCCATCGTAGATAGAGCTTGCAGATAAAATGTTAACGAAACTTATAAGATAACAGTAATTACGTGGTTCTTGCTGCTCAGCAGTCTGAGATCACGGTAAAATTGGTACAAATTAACGATAGTTTTTTTGTATACTGCAGAAGCAGTTTCGAAATTATCTTCAAGAACTTTTCCGGACGATTCTCCGTCAAGGAGCAAGTTGTACTGCGACGCCTTCCTGGCATACCATTTATCAAAAAATCTACCGACCACTTCTACTTGGACAGGAAAACACTTTGTGCTTCCAATGAGGTGCGAACATTTAATAAAAAACTGACGACAGAGTTGAAAGATCTCTTCTTCTGGTGCTTCAATCAAATTCACTATGTACTGCGGATAAACTAGAAGCAATCCTGTTACAGCCTCGGAAGAATACTCCTTAGCGGCTAAGCTGAAAGCTTTCAACACAGTGTCACTGGAATTGTTAATCTTTGCACAGTAAACTAATCTACAGATTTCAGAAGCCCTGTTCCCCTCGATGAAATATAGCATCGACCTCCTCTGAGGCTCCTCCATCGTACTAACTACTATTCGTTTGGTCAATATCAACGAGCCGTGCAGAGAGCCGCTATTACATTTCGATCTATAACAACAATGATAATATAGTCAGATTATAATACCAACTTTTTAGTATCATCGCCATTGTCACATGAAAGATAATAGTAATACTATTATAAGCATCCAAGATTTGGTAAGAAATTTGGTTTTCTTCGAGTTTTCTTTCATTTTTCCTGTCGTTTTTTTTTTTTTTTTTTTACCGTATGCGCTGTTTTTCATTCAAACGTTCTCTGATTTATATTTCTAATTCATTCGATCCATATTCGAATTTTTCCCTGTTCCCGCCCGTAGTTTATTTCATCGAGACCTCACAACCTCACGTCACGCCTAACTATAATGTAGTTAGTCAATACAGAATCTTGTTTTCAACATAATTTTAAAGTACTCTTTACCATGATTTTTACATTCACCGCACTAATATTCATTTAGAATTTTCATAATCATGCGATCCTACTGGCTTGTCGAACTAGGGAGCTATTTCCAATTACGTCAATTCTCAGGCACAGTGCGACACAAAGCTGAGTTATTGGTCACTTCTTTTGAATCGCACCAATAACATAGCTTCGTGTCGCACAGTGGCTGAAAATTGACGTAATTGGAAAACCACGCTGATTTCCAACTAGCTTCACACACACGACGACGCCACGCCCAACGTCTAACTACAAATGTGTCTAGTTAGTCAATAACGATAACCGTGGTCAAGGAAATGCATATCCTTTCGGCGAAATATTTTAGAAAATGAACTTCAAATTAAAGTGAATAACCAGTCTATTGGAAAGGTTGTGACGTCACCAGTAGTAATCTAGTAGTCTGATACGTGACGCCACTTGATTTGCGCGCTAACATTCGAATAAAAGTCCAATTCATAGACATAGAGCATGGAACATGGAACATGTAACACACGCGGCCAAATCTGTTTCTTTCTAACCAACAACGTCAAATGCTCAGAAAGAGACAGAGATTGGCCGCGTGTGTTAACCTTCTCTCTCACTTTTGGCGTTACCACAGGCAATATAGGGAATGCGCAGTCCATGCTCTATGTCTATGGTCCAATTAGATATTCAAATCGTTGACTGAGTATTCTAAAGACAGCTCACCCTAGGTTATTCCGTGCTTGAAGTGGGCTTGGGGATTGAAGAGTGCCCGAAGTTACCGACCGAACTACCATTGCAGTATATCTATATATTCCTTAGAGCATATAGACATGGAGGGAGCCAGTCCTATCTTGTTCCATAAGTGGCAAGCGCAGGAAGGATGGACATACTAAGGTGATAACCTCGCTCTCTCTGGCAAAATGTGATTGGTCGATTTAAACTAGTCACGTGACCACGTCAGAGCTGTGCCAAGCGGTTGGAGAGAGTAAGGTTATCACGTTACTGTTCCCGTCTTTGTCTTCACGCTTTTCAGCCAGAAGGCTCCCTCCATGTCTACATGCTCTAAGATATATTCGCACACTATAGATATACTGCAATGCTATTTCGGTCGGTAACTTCGGGCACTCTTCAATCCCCAAGCCCACTTCAAGCCCACTTGGTCGGCTCACGGAATAACCCAGGGTGAGCTGTCTTTAGAATACTCAGTCAGCGTTCAAATGAATAATATAATAATTATAGATGAGAGACTGGACGTTCCCTCGAACTTTTGTTAACATTTACAGAACACTTCAACCAAAAGATTATAAATTATATTCAGGTTTCAAGCAATAGAGAGTTCAACATAAATAACACCTAAAGACAGTCCGTTCGCATTTGTTTGCGTTCTCCAATGCGTGAACCAACGTTCGTGAGAATCGAACTCGGCGCGTGCATGCCAGAGGCATCGATAAGTGCTCTAGAAAGATGGTTCAAAAACGGGACGATCTCAAGGGGCACCGCTACCAGTAGCGGAATCTCTCTTTTTTTTTTTTACTACATGCCTATCTCAAGGCGATAAGTCAGTAAAGGGAGAAGAAGAAGAAGTAGCGGGATCTCTTATAGACTACGTTTCCACCGAGGGTCCAGAACGGATCAGAGTCGGGTTAGGCTGCCATCCCATGGTACGAAAATCGCGGATCCGGAACGGATCTGGAATTTAGTCACTTTTCGAAGCGCCAATCACAGGCGTTCCGCCCTCACTGGTTTACGGGATGTTTTTCTCCTACTGTCCCATGAAGCGGAATTAATACGGACGCAACGATCGTCGGCGAATTGCGACCGTTACTTTTGGCGCCAAGTTCGGAATTCGCGGCTGCGATTGGGTGCCAGCGGTTCCGTGTCGGTGAATTCCGGATCATGGGACACGGGATACTGACAGGGACGGATTCGTGTCACCCATACACAAGCATCAAGGCATGTATGTGGTGGCGTCTCTAACCTACGAAAAAGATAAACGTATGGTGCCAGCAGTATCTTCGTCCTCGCCAGGTATAGAAAACAAATTCTGAAGATCATAAAAGTACAATGGATGCCGAAACCGTTTTGTAAACCATCGCAGCTGTGTGTCCAAATTCCGGACCATGGGACGGCAGCCTTAGTGTTGGGTTGGGACACACGGAAAAGGTTTTGGGACTGCTGCTACGCCAAGTGGCAGACGGTGGGCTTCCCGTGTCTGAGTAAAGGCGCTGTCTCTGCGACGGAACGCCACGTTCTCTCGCGAGAACGCTGCAGTCTTTGAGACGTTGGGCTGCGATACGTTGGACGTAATAGTACGGAAGTCCAACGTCTCGCAGACTGCAGCGTTCTCGCGAGGGAACGCAGCGTTCTCGCGAAGGTACGCAGCGTTCCGTCGCAGAGACGGCGCCTGTCTTTGAATACGGGTACTCACCGTTCTGCCGCTTGGCGCTGCGGCTTTCCCGAAACCTTTTCCGTGCACTGAAACGTACATAGAACTGGAACGCTCACTGCCGTGGTGGGGGTAGCAAATTTGCGATCCGAGAGAGATAGCTCAAAGGAGTATCTCTATCCCTTTCTGTACAGTCGGGTGACGAAATTTTTAGCCGCATGACAGGTTGCAGCACAGTAATGTATCGAGCTGGACCGAATATTTTTACCTGACTATACGCGGTGTGAGCGAGGCAAATATACTCCGTTGAGCTATCTCTCTCTGCGCGCCCCCCACCACGGCCGTGAGCGTTCCAGTTCTATCTACATTTCAGTGGATGTGACCACCTGTCTCTCTCGCACCATGTACAGTCTGTCAAAAAGTTTATACCCCTGTTTGCACGTGGTAACTCTCATTAGGTTGAAATTAGGCGAGTCCCAAGATAGAAGTGCCGTAGAAGACTCAGACGGATCTCCTGGGAGGGAGATCCCCTTAGTTACACGCACACAAGCTTATATTCTTATATATATATTAGACTGATTTGAGGTAACGACGATTTTTTCGTTCACTCTCGGCGTTACCCAAAAACTTGAGAAGATAGTCAGACAAGATGTATGGTGAAATTTAGGGCCTCTAGAACGATGTTAAGGGGTGTCTCAACGGTCTTTTCGAATTCCCATCTGAATAACATAGGAAAATTTTTTCCCAATCGGTTGAATTGTACCTCATCGTATGGTACCTCACCCACAGGGTGGATCGCCCGTAATCTGAGTTCATTAAGGTTGGATCGAAGTGAGAAAAATCGGAATTTCACCCCCTGGTCAGATGGGGTGAAACGGCGGAGAAAATAAAATCAGAAAATTATTTTTTCAATGCAAAAATTCCAAAAAATTCTAAAAAAATTCTAAAAAATTGGAATAAACGTAATAGTACTCCTGAAAATTTCTATTCATGAGACAACCCCGAAAAAATGAGATTTTATGATTTTTTTGTGAAGGAAAATATCACTAATAATCCTTTATCGCTTTTAAAAATCATAAAATCTCATCTTTAGGGGCTGTCTCATGAGTAGAAGTTTTCAGGAGTACTATTACGTTTATTCCAATTTTTTAGAGTTTTCTTTTAGAATTTTTTGGAATTTTTGAATTGAAAAAATTATTTTCTTTTTATTTCCTCCGCCGTTTCACCCCATATGACCAGGGGGTGAAATTTCGATTTTTCTCACTTCGATCCAACCTTAATGAACTCAGATTGGGGGCGATCCACCCTGTAGGTGATGTACCATACGATGAGGTACAATTCAACCGATTGGGAAAAAATTTTCCTATGTTATTCAGATGGGAATTCGAAAAGACCGTTGAGACACCCCTTAACATCTTTCTAGAGGCCCTAAATTTCACCATACATCTTGTCTGACTATCTTCTCAAGTTTTTGGGTAACGCCGAGAGTGAACGAAAAAATCGTCGTTACCTCAAATCAGTCTAATATATATATATTTAGCATACATCTTAACCTAGCATTGGGGGAATAAGAATATTCCCCCGACTATGAGGGCTGGGCTTAGACCATATAGTAATGGACGGAGCATTGGAGTGGTGGGGGTCTTGCCGAGTAGTAAGACAAGGATAGCCTTAGCGATATATATATGCACACAAATAAGCCTCATTCATACTAACTCTTGAAATCGAGTAGGTTTAGTTATGATCGAGAGAATTATGCCACAGAGGCTATGGGGAACATAAATGTGGCAACGCAGCAACACGACTTGGCAACTTTTTATCCCTAACGGGAGCACTTCTTCCTTCTCTTACAAACGATTTAGTATCTTCCGTCCCTTTCTCATTACTCGGCAACAGATTCCCCTATACTCCGGCATAGGCAATGCTCCGTCCATTCCTATATGGTCTAAGGGGCTGGGCCTTACCCCTTCTTAAGACCGTCCCGTTTTCTCGGACCTTCTTCCCAGAGCACTTATCGATGCATCTGGTCTATATCGTCTATCGCCTATCCATTTATACATCCGCAGAGTTCGATTCTCACGAACGTTGGTTCGTGAGAACGTAAACAAATGCAAGCGGACTTCTTCTTCTTCTTCTTCCTTTTTTTTCGACTTATCGCCCTTTCGGGCTGCAAGCGGACTTTCTTTAAGTGTTATTTACGTTATGCCTGGTTTATGCAGCGCCGTAACTCAACTTAATTTAAGGATTGACCAATCAGGAAGCTGCTTTAGCCACACGCCAGGTGAATCGAGCCTCTTGATTGGTCAATCTTTAAATTAAGTCAAGTTACGGCGCTGCATAAACGAGCCATTAAACTCTCTATTGCTTGAAACCTAAATATTATATATAATCTTTTAGTTGAAGTGTTCTTTTTTTTTAAACCTTTGGCTTATCTTCTATTAAGAACTGTAGCCTTTGTAAAGTATATTTAGCTTTTTTTTTTTTTTTTTTATTATATTTTTGAATTGTTTTAGAAAGATTTTCCTTTTTTTAATTTTTAATTTATTTATTTTTTTTTTTTTAATAAGGTTAACTTTAATTTAATTCTCTTGATCTTTGTCGACACGTGTTCACTTAGACCATATAGGAATGGACGGAGCATTGCCTATGCCGGAGTATAGGGGAATCTGTTGCCGAGTAATGAGAAAGGGACGGAAGATACTAAATCGTTTGTAAGAGAAGGAAGAAGTGCTCCCGTTAGGGATAAAAAGTTGCCAAGTCGTGTTGCTGCGTTGCCACATTTATGTTCCCCATAGCCTCTGTGGCATAATTCTCTCGATCATAACTAAACCTACTCGATTTCAAGAGTTAGTATGAATGAGGCTTATTTGTGTGCATATATATATCGCTAAGGCTATCCTTGTCTTACTACTCGGCAACACCCCCACCACTCCAATGCTCCGTCCATTACTATACCGAGAATATTCGGTGAAGGTAGACAGCCCCCTTCCTACGCCAAAACCAACACAGGCGCGCACCGCGTGCGTGAGGCTCGGCGGGCGGGGCTATTCGGCCAGTGATGCTTCTACCCAATCTTCCGCGCTATGCCGACTCCAGATAGCCCATCCGCGCTAACTCGATAAATACTATAGCCCATCCGCGCTCACTCGATAAATACTTAACTCAAAAAGCAATCATCACACTGAATACGGAAAAGAATGAACGCGAATAAAATGAATTCGCCTAATGCGAATATTTATTTTCAAAATTTATCAACAAATTTGAAATCAAATATCAATTAATTGGATTTAAGTATTGATTATCAGTGTTTAGGATCGATATTTGAGACGAAGTTGAACAGGTAAGTGGAGGGTGAATCATTGAAGACAACATGGTCAAAAATTGGTTTATTTATTGATTGATTTATTTATTCATTTATTTTCAGGACATCTTATTTTCAAAACAGAAAAGTGAAATTGAAAAAACAGTCTGAAACAGAAAAAGGAAATTTATCAACGATTATTGGTTAATCGAGGGATCCATTACTGTTGAATTATGGTGTACGCACAAACTTATCGGAGATTGAATGCTTGGGAATCGAAGGAAGGCTACCGATGAGCCACTGTCGAACGCAGTACACTTTTACTCAAACCATTTTCGTCTCTCAACGATTACTTCTATCGAAGAACCGAGTGCTGAGATGTACCTCAGCAAGGCATCATAGCGTGCGGAGTAGCTTCGTTGCCGGAGTTGGTAAGTGCGTCGTCGATCTCAGTAGACATTTTCCACTCGCCTGACGAGCATTCAACGTTCATGTCTCGTAGAAGGCGAAGGAGCTTCGTCGCAGATGTTTGTGGTGCGTTGAGACAGCGTACGGGAGCTTCGTTGCAAGAGTTCGTAGCACGTCGACGATATTCATCGAACCTTTCTTACTTGTCTGACGAGCATTCAACGTTCATGTTTCGCATCTTGCAGAGGAGGTCTCTCTCCGTCACAGTTGTTTGTACCGCGTTGGTAGCGTACAGTGGAGTCAGATTTTGCAGTGCGTCAGCGAGCATTTTCTATTAAATTTTTGTTCGGCGAGGCTTTGCCAGAGTCCAGAGAAGGACTGCATATCGTCGACGTGCTACGAACCCTTGCAACGAAGCTCCTCGTACGCTGTCTCAACGCACTACTAACATCTGCGACGAAGCTCCTCCGCCTGCTACGAGACATGAACGTTGAATGCTCGTTAGAGTGAGAAATGTTCGATGGATATCGTCGACGTGCCACGAAACCTTGCAACGAAGCTCCTCGTACGCTGCCTCATTGCACTAGGATCATCTGCGACGAAGCTCCTTCGCCTGCTACGAGACATGAACGTTGAATGGTCGTCAGACGAGTAAGAAATGTTCGATGGATATCTTCGACGTGCTACGAACCCTTGCACCGAAGTTCCTCGTACGCTGCCTCGTCGCACTACGAACATCTGCGACGAAGCTCCTTCGCCTGCTAAGAGACATGAATGTTGAATGCTCGTTAGATGAGTGAGAGATGTTCGATAAATATCGTCGACGTGCCACGAACCCTTGCAACATAGCTCCTCGTACGCTATCTCGTCGCACGGCAAACTCCTGCGACAAAGCTCCTCCGCACGCTATGAATCCTTGCTGAGGTACGTGTCAGCACTCGGTTCTCCGATAGAAGTAATCGTTGAGAGACGAAAATGGTTTCAGTAAAAGTATACTACGTTCGACAGTGGCTCATCGGTAGCCTTTCTTCGATTCCCAAGCATTCAATCTCTGATAAGTTTGTGCGTACACCATAATTCAACAGCAATGGATCCCTCGATTAACCAATAATCGCTGATAAATTTGATTTTTCTGTTTCAGACCTAAGGACGTGGCCTGTGGGTGGCAGCCTTATCCTCGATGACTCCATTCTCTGCAATGTAGTCTGATCAAATGATTCATTATGTTATTATTAAACTAAAGTTGACACAAACACTGAAAACTTTCTCACGAATTCTTAATTTTCATTAGATTGAATACTGGTATTCCGAACAGATGTTTTGAATAAGATCGAGTTCTGAAAAATGAATAAATAAAGAAATCAATAAATAAACCAATTTTTGTCTTCAATGATTCACCCTCCACTTACCTGTTCAACTTCGTCTCAAATATCGATCCTAAACACTGATAATCAATACTTAAATCCAATTAATTGATATTTGACTTTAAATTCGTTGATAAATTTTGAAAATAAATATTCACATTAGGCGAATTCATTTTATTCGCGTTCATTCTTTTCCGTGTTCAGTGTGATGATTGCTTTTTAAGATAAGTATTCATCGAGTTAGCGCGGATGGGCTATAGTATTTATCGAGTTAGCGCGGATGGGCTATGCGGAGTCGGCATAGCGCGGAAGATTGGGTAGAAGCATTACTGGCCGAATAGCCCCGCCCGCCGAGCCTCACGCACGCGGTTCGCGCCTGTGTTGGTTTTGGCGTAGGAAGGGGGCTGTCTACCTTCACCGAATATTCTTGGTATGGTATGGTCTAAGCGTGTTCAGGCCGGTAATTATTCTTTATGAATCCAGAGACATCTTCTTTGGGAATCCCTTTTGAGCCTCCTAGCTTTTTCGAGACCCTTCCCGTTTTATGTGTGTTTAATCTTTAAAATTATTTTGTTTTAATTCTTTTAATCCATCGCTACAAGCGCACTTAGACAGGCCTCTTTCTCCGCAGGTACACGTTACAAAGACAAGGAAGCCAAACTGCCTTCAGCACTTGATCTCGATATTAATAAGACGGCACATTACACTTATACAGAACATTTACACTTATTCACCAGCCATCACAATCGCCCCAGAGAAAACCTTTATTCCTAGCAGGTAAAGGGTTTCCTGGCTCAGCGATTGCGATGTTGGCGTGTCCGGCTCGCTCAAAGACCGCCACTGGACTCCCAGTTGAAGTGTTCTGTAAATATTGGCAAAAGTTCGAGCGAACGTTCAGTCTCATCTATAATTACTTTATATTATTCATTTGAATATCGAATTGGACTTTTCTTCGAATATTAGCGCGCAAATCAAGTGGCGTCACCTATCAAACTACCAGATTACTGCTGATGACGTCACAGGTGTATCGAAAAAATGTTTAATGTTGTTTTGTTGGGTAAACTGCGTAATGCTCGTCAACCTCTGTATATCCCTAGGCCAGATGTCCAAATGATAAAATAGCTATCTCTTAGATATACTCGTGACGTGTATCAGCGTGTATAATCAGTACCTGAAAGGGAGATGTTAATTAGGTTATGAGTGCAAGCCAAGATTTAGCAGCTCGCAATAAATTATTAAATTAACAATACGTCGCAACTATGTCACGAACAAAGTCAGACAAAAATGGAAACACGGCAAAGTCCGAATCTAGTGTTTGGACACGCGCTATAACAGCCAACTCGGAGTGGCCCGACAAGGTGCTGACACATTATTAAACAACTACATCACTACGCAATTAACAAATAATTTATCTATTGTGCCATCTCTTGTTATATTTAAGACCCCATATTTATTCCATTTTTCGTAATCTGCGCCCTATTACTCCTAAGAGAATCTAATTACTAAAGCATTCTAGCCCGAAATATAATGTGAGACTATCAATATTCTATCATCTACAGGAAGAATTCCTCGACGTAATATACTGGTCTAGACAAGCGATTGGAATTATCGTCGGAGTTGGATGGGGATTGATTCCCCTGAAAGGATTTGTAGCCTTATTATTGTATGTATACCATTTACGTTATTAACTTTTTTTATTCTGCTTCATTTTACACTAGTTATTCAACCATTGAAGAAAATTATTGTGACACCCGCAGTGCCGGCCCAACAGATTCTCTCCCCACTCTATATTTAGCTTCGAAATTTGCGATCGCAATGTTGTGAATCCAACATATTTTTTTACTTTGTGAAAACCATGGTTTGACGATGTTCGTTTGTCCGTGATTCTAATTGATTTCATAAATGCGAATGGCTTCTATTTTTTCGAGGGATTACATCCACCTGTACAAACAATTTTTAGACCTATGTTCGGGAATGGGTTTTTAAAACTATCAAGGCTAGTAGAAATTTCGCTCTGAATTATGTTTTTCATTAATCATTTGTCCATCAACTGCCATCTCAATTGACTTCGGAAAAATTCAACTAGCAAGCTTTCACAGCTTAAATAGGTCAATCCATAATTAATTGATTTGTACGCGATTATTCTCGCACCGAACATCTGAAATGAACCAAAATTCAACCTGAATATTCTGGACAAGTACGTCTAACGCGCGAACTACGGGAATTGCATTACATTTATGGGAAGTAATTTCATTCAAAGATTTATGTCATTTTTTATGATGATCACGTAGTTCATACAGTGCGTAAATCTGTACTCAATGAGTATGTTGAACTTAAAATATTTAGGTATTACAGTTTTCTTGTAATCTTGCAATGGACTGTTTGTTGAACAAACGTCGAAAAAAGAACACACCAACAGAAAGTAACTTAAAGAAAAAAAATTCATTTCAAAGTGTATATAAGCCTCCAATTTTGGCCATTGAAATAATAACTTTACGGTTCACTGTTACAGATTTTTCTTAGTTAATGCTGGAGTAATGTACGTGTACTTTAGTAATTTTCAACAAGTTGACGAAGAGGAATACGGCGGAGCGTGGGAACTGACTAAAGAAGGGTTTATGACATCGTTTGCCGGTTTTTTGGTACATATACAACTGAATTAGTTTTCCAAACAAAGAAACGGCTCACTTTTCACGACTTATGCTAATAAAATGAAAAAAATTCAGTCTCTCAAGGTCACACAGATTTATGCAATTAGTTTTATGTCTTTTTTTTCTCGATCCCAGGTTACTTGGATAATAATATATTCCGGTCTTCACTTTGACTGACATATATAGTTATTCCGGCCACAACAAACAGCTGCTCAAGAACCTGCCAAACCAACAGTGAGAAGTCGTATAATAGTGATATAAGCTGTAAAATGAAATTTGTTAAGATCATTACCATTTGCTATAAATACAAAAACAACCAAGCATTTTTATTAACTCTAAGCTAAGCTAGCGATTAAGTGGATATAAGTGAGTATAAATGTTGCATACAAATTAACTATATAACGACGTGTAACTTATATTATTCATATTGTATTATATCGCTACTTCGTTACGTAAATCTCATCATAAACTTATTTCATACAGTTATCATCGAAAGTTGAATGAGTAACGATCATTCATCAAACGACTATACTAATATTATAGTATGTATGTATGTATGTATGTATGTATGTATGTATGTATGTATGTATGTATGTATGTAAGAACAGCAGCAAGTAATCGTTGCCTTTGCCATTATATCTCACTTACGATAAAATCGACGCAACAGAAAATCTGATCATCCAAGCCATTGATCAATATGCTTTATCATACTACGAAGGTGATAATACATGAAAAAAATGACGATATTTCTTGAGTTTTCTTTATTATTCATATAGATAAATTCCTTCCAAATTAACTCATCAAATATCTTTATACACTTTTTCGAGCGTATTTCGTGACGAAACATCAAACCTTGTTGTCTTCTTATGCGAACTCAGAAAACCTAATATTTTCATCCAACCATAAGTCGTTTTCGCCCGCGTGCTTGTACCTCCTTGTACTTTATTATAACGTCCCGTTTGTCTTTTGACGTGCATGTGCTCTGATACCTCTCCATAATATTTTCGAACAGAGTTGGCACCTCGGAATGTGCGCTGAGCAATGCTCTCTCAAGAACGTAGAGGTCCACAGCTTTGTCTTCGGCCGTCGATTCGACGTGGGCTAACCCGAAGTCTATCAGAACGATATCTCCTGAAATAAGAAAGCGTATTCAATGCTGGAAGGGATTATCAATTGAAAAATGATCTCAAGAATTTAATCTTGAGGTGAATGAAAAAGTTCTGAGATAATTACAAATCCATGATCACCTCCGAATTTTTCTCCCTCAACTTGTTCTAAGGAATAATTTCTTAGGAGCATGTTCGAAGTGGTGAGGTCGCCGTGGATTATATTTTTTGAATGTAATCGGGCAACGGCAGAGCCGACTTGATCTGCTATGGAAGTTACCAAACGGTCAGTATCTTCTTGGTCGGAAATATTTTTGTCTATAAAATCTTTCAGCGTAACAGAATCGGCTATATATTCCATGTAAATACGACGCCGGTCAAAATCGACGAGATACAATGCCGGAGTTCTTACACCTGTAAGTAAAAAATCAAGAATTTCAGTCACGTGGAACTCATCAGTCATTTTAGCATTCGAGGTGAAGAAAAAAAGTAGTAGAAATATACTTTTCGGGGAAAAATCCAATTTCGAATTTGCTTTCGATCAAAACAGTTTCCTGGGTCTTGTACGCTTAGCGTGTTGGATGTTGACCAGTATGAAAGTTGGCACCACAATCTTCTGTCTCCTTCTATACTTCGTGGTTACATAGGGAAGGAAAGAGACAGAAGACTGTGGGGCCAACTTCATACCGGTCAACATCCAACACGTTTAGTGTACCTCAGTAGATAATGCAGTAGATCTCATGTTTCGTTACCATACTACTACTTGTTGACGAGAAGGTGAAAAGAAAATTGATATGATTTTTTTTTTTTTTTTTTTTTTTTAATCGTGGGAACGTTTTTTTTTTTTTTAGGATCAAACAAAGATTAAAATAGTCAAGAGATTCTTTTTATGTTCAAAACGAAAACACAAAAAAAAAAAAAAAAAACAATATTACCAGCAGCTTTGGCACGAACAATCGCACGAGCTTCGCCTTTGGTTCTCTCCTTGGTCAATAGCGTGTCTAGATCAGGGTGCCTGTATTTTTTCACAAATCTTTCTTTTATCAAGGCTGGTCGTCCCAGATACGTTCCTTTGTACAACCGGGCTTCAGCGCCCTGCTTAATAACTTCAAAACCCTCAAGCGTCGGGGAATCCGGACCCATGTTCTTCTGTTGGAATATTAAAGAAAATATTTCGTTCACGTTGGTTAAACCGTCGCTCTGACATCCCGCCACCTCATGACTTCATTGCAGTTTTTTTTCCTCGAACTTGAACTTTTCAAAGAAAACTAATACACGAGAAGTGTTAAATAAAATGAACCAAAAAATTTGTCCTCTATGACTTTACTCCCAAGCCAGCTAGAATTTTGAAACTCAGTATATAAGTCATGAACACCAAAATTGTTCTGGCAGAACAACGTATCCTCAGAATCTTATCCGTGCAATGTATAATGTCAATTTGACAAAGAAGCGAGATTATGACGGCTGTGATGATTGATCTTAATTTACATTTATTCACCACTCCTTGATACATTTTTAATCGTTGCAGACAATGACCCTTGTTTGCCTTTTTCTTGCGGCCCCTTCAGACACCCGGAGGAAAAACAACCGGGCGGCCCTGAAACAGTTGCTATGGCTATATAACTCCCCTGCTAGCGCTAGCGTTGGGCGAATCGATCGTTACTGGGCGTCCTGCGCGCTAATCGCTATCCCGCCGCTATCTGGCTAGTATTCGCCTGTGCATCGCTCGGACCGGTTTTGCATGTATATATAAAATCCGTTTCGATGTTATAAATCGGTGGTAAGGGGTATTGAGAAATAAAAACTAGGAACAAAAAGATGAGGGATGAAGTGAAAATGGACGCGAATCGCTTGATAGCCGAAGTTTACAAGAGACCCGCGTTATGGAACCAAAGACACATCTCCTATCATAACCGCGAAGTAACTAACCGCGTTTGGATGGAGATTGCTACGATTTTTAAGCTTCCACGTATGTATGTATTTGTACATACTCAACTACAGTGCAGTGACTGCTCTGATTCTGCTGGCTCCACTACAGGATTGCGAAAGCCCTAGACGCGACCCCCTGTCGCTCATCTCACATATTATGCCAACAGCTGTATCAGCTGCAGTAGTACACTGCAGCTCAGTTCCTACCCGTTATTCAATCCCTATCAAAGTCCTGAACCGCTCACACTCATGCCGCAAAGTCACAATTTACGAGTATCGATGTACAGAATTTGTGACGTATAATGTTCACCAGAAATTTTTCCATACATATAGCAAAAGAGTTTAGTAACAAGATACTAATCGACAGCAGCTTTATAAAAGAGTAATATCTGGCGTCCGAAGTTAATCAACGCAAGGGAAGATTTTATTTTGCGGTGTAATGTCATGTCATGCCATGCCATTAGTTAAAAAGCATTACATTAGTTGCATCAATTATTCTCAAGTCCTAAGCAGAAGCAGACTATAATCAACAATCAGAGGCCAGCGAGATTAATAAACAGTAGGTAGATCGAATTTCCAGAGTAGATATTGGACGTTTTGTTATTTTTACGTCTCTCGAGGGAAAACATAAGCCGGTTCTGAATGATCAGGGAATGAATAATACGAATTCAAATCGAACAACGGTTGTCCTGTAAATCAGATCGAAGTTGAGAGCCTTGTTGTTACGCTCTAGCTTTCACAGTTCAACCAGAGAAACAAGATATAGGTATAAACGTCAGTGATTTGAGAATGGGGTGGGGGTAATCGAGCGCGCTAGTGTTCGCTAGCGAAACAAGCGTACTGGCCCGAAGTAGCCTGAAATAGATATCGACTTATAAATGAAAAAATAAATTTGTGGTTTCAATGATAAACAAATTCGCGAGAGTGAGGGCCTGCAAGGCGCCTACAATATCAGCAGCCAAACCAAAGTGCGCTAAAATCGACATTCACCGACTGATATCAGAGGTTCAGAAGAAGCCTGCGCTGTGGAATCACTCTCATAGATTCTACCGTAGTCCTTCGGTCGTTAAGACGATTTGGACATACATTGCCAGAATTTTAAAAGTTTCTGGTACGTTTTACAGAAATAGGATGCACAAGACCGCCCCCAGCGTCCCGTCAATCACGATTCTAAATAATAATATTGCCAGTTTTCTAACCTCTTATTTATGCCAGTTGATTGATTCAGCCTTCGACCAACTAGAATCTAGATCTGATGCAAAGTAGAAGCTGGCTTACAGCTTTTGTGCTGCCATCTAGTAGGAGCAAATAGAAACACTTCGCAATTATTTGAAAACGTTAACATACAATTAGATATCACAATTTGCAGACACAGAAATGCTGTTGATTTTGTAAATGGGATTTATTATTTATGAAATAACACAACAACCGTTTTTTCTTTCTAGAACCAGTACTGAAGGCGAAATGGAAAGGCTTAAGAGACACTTTCCGCGCGGAATTGAAAAAGGAACAAGTTTACCGTAAGAGTAAATACCACAGAAACCGGCCGGTCTGGATTCATTATAAAAGCCTTCAATTTCTTAAGGAGCAAATGCTGCCGCGGCCGCCGATATGGGAAAGAAATACGCGCGAAAACGTCGAAGAAGCAGACACAACTGAGAATGAAAATATATTGCAAGAAGAAGTGCCGGAGTCGCTTTCAGAGCACTTAATGTCAATGGACACAAACAATTCAATGAAAATGGATTCCATTAGTCACATAGAAGTTAAGCAAGAGCCAGAGGAGAGTTTTGGAAATTTAGAGTTTCAAAATGTCGCGCACAATTTTGCGGATAATGAAATGATGCTGCAGAATATTTCCCCTGAACAAGTACTGATGGGTGGATCAGATTCGAATATCAGTTTAAGCGTAGATCCCCTTGAAGGAGTCCGATGCGACGATAACTACTATTTCCTAATGAGTCTACTTCCTCACATTCGAACCCTACCAGCAGAGAAAAGAATGTGGCTGAGGATCCAAATGCAGGAACTGGTGTACAAAGAGGTTTATAAAAAAAATGAACCAGCGGAGGCGCCAGATATAACTAAAAACTGAGTTATCCTGGATTATTTGTGATTTCTGTAATTTGGGGAGGAAAGACTTTTCACAATGTGAATTTTTTTACTTTGTTATAGTTCTAAGTCATGCATTTCGCTTGAGCCTATATTTTATTATTGTAATATAATTGAAAAGTATTAAAAATTGAATCTCTTATATATATATCAAACAGCCTGTTAAATTGCATTTCAACCCCCTCCCCCAGGTCAACATTCAATATAATACATTTATTCTAAAATACCGAGAATCATGATTTTCTTCAAAATTCGAAACTTTCTGTTTATGAGTCAATCTTAATGTCAAAAACCGATATTTCGACGCTGAAGTGAATCAGATAACTTCATTTTTTCATCTCTCAAATTCTATCTGCAAGTTAAGGTCGAGGCTTCTTTCCATATAATTTAATAAGAATTAATCGCCATCTATGAAAATCATGATTTTGAAAAAGTTCACTTTTCCAATTCCTGTACGAACACAACATCGGTCATCGATATAACATTTCGCCGTAGATTCTTGCGAAAAAGTAAAGTATACTATACAAAATAATATAGCAAACTTTTCCTTACAAGTCTTAAAAATGTTCATGATTTCGAATATGCCTAATTCACAGTATAAGTGAAACCGACGCTTTCCTGAAAAAAAGGAGAATAAAATCGAGGATAATCAGTCAAAGAACGGTCAAAGGGTCAAAGCGTATTGGAAACACATCCGATCGATGTGAAATTGATATCAGTGACGCAGAAAAAGTGCACGGAGGGCATGATGCTCTTGGATTTCCAAAAAGCGAAAATGTTTCGGGTGTTTTTATATTTATGAAGTACAATGTCAGCAACAACGATTATTCGTTACAGAGCACTCTTGCGATATAAAACTGTACATTTTATTTTCGTTTTTTGGAAATCCAAGAGCATCATGCCCTCCGTTCATTTTTTCTGCGTCACTGATATCAATTTCACATCGATCGGATGTATTTTAGCTGAGAAACGGGCTGCCAAAAATTCGAGGTGTATAGTCCACCTTTCATGTCCCCTTAAATTGAATTTCGAATGTCGCGCCACGCGTCTGTTTGTTGGCACCCTTGCCAATAAGAAATTTCTAGTAATCCTCTCTCCTCGGATGGTCAGCTGTATAATAATTGACAGCTGCCGTAGCCTGCTTCACAGCTGTTATTATTTTCGTTATTAGTAATATATTTGCGTGTATCCCTCAATATTGTAAATTGTCTTATATTGTTGAAAAAAGCGCGTAACATACGCATTAACTTGTATAATGTTGTCATCTAGATGGTGCGAGGCTGGTCACGAGCAACATATCATTACTTAAAAACATCTAATCAAACAAAAACCTCGAATATCACACACTACGAATAACTATTCGATTGATACTTACCACAAATGCGATAAAATGACGTCCGTCGATTCCGGCGTTGAAACTGGCAACGATTCTAACGACAGCTCTGTTACACACGATAACAACATAGCTGCTGCCGCTGCTGCTGTATCGAACATCACAAACAATTCAAACCAGGACCTTGCTACCCCCCATAAGCCACTTGGATTACCCATCGCATCCATTCGTCCCGGTCTAACTAACAATGCCGATGGTCAAAGCACCTCCCTACCGAGTACATCGGGCCCATTAGTTTTACACTCCAATGCAGAACCGACTAAGGTAATGCGATCAGAATGCTTAACAAGTATCTCTATCTATGCTCATTCTAAGAGGTTCTATTATTTCAGGTACTGGAATTTCGCATACCACATATGTACATAGAGGATATATACGCAGGGAACGGTCAGCTGTTAAACACGCAACTTGAGACGAACAAAATGAGTGAGTTTCAGTTTCAATTTATGTCGTTATATGTCAAGGTTCTTGTAAGGCTTTGAAAAGAGTCGATAGACTTTCACCCCTGAAGAAAATGTTTTGATGGTTTTGTAAACGTTTACGAAAGTTTCTTTTTTTTTGTTGAAATTTTCGTTGATTTCTAATATTTCAAAAGATTTCAGTAGATTTGAACTTGTAGATTTTCACACGATTACATCAAATTTTTAAACATTTCATCGGATCCCAAAAGATTGACAAGTCTTCAAATGATTTCAAGAATTTCAAAACACTTTTCCCACACGATTTTCAAAGGTTTCAAAAACTTTTCCGAGATTTCAGAAGATTTCAGAAAATTGCCAACATTTCAATAGTGGAAAACCCCTAGACTTGTTACTCGCAAATAGTGTCTCGCATATTTTCCGACCAGATGAATGAAATTCAGAACAAGTCTGGCCTTTTCAATCTCCAGTGCCTCAAGTTACCAGACTTAGCAAATTATAATGGGTGCTATAGGCGTTTAGACTACATTTGAATAAACAATAAATGTTTACCATTTTCTTCATCAACCCTATAATGATCTTTGAGTATTCGTCATTCTTGGTCATTTAGCAACTCCAAATTCTTGCCAACCCCGAGTATTACTCTCAATTTCTTCACCCCCCACATGATAAACAAGAAAGAGCAACACGAGTATGTAGTTTTAATGTAGCTTTGAAAAAGTTAAATACGATAGTTTTTTCATTTTGGTGTATTACAGTAGTATCAGAGAAGAATAACAGGAAAATGTGTCGAATGAACACCTGGCGAAGAAGAAGAGATTTGGAGCGAAAGACATGGCGAGATTTTCACGGGCTTATAGACGAAAGAAAGATGAGACTTGCTGCTGCGACCAACAACATTGAAATGATGAGACGATTACTGATGGCCGGAGTGTTTGCCAACAACTATGACGATCAGGGAAGATCGCCGCTCCATCTAGCATCTTCCAGGTTGCCTAATCCGCCAGATTATTATCAATGCATTACGATATGCTTTGGAGATAAGATTTTTCAAATCACTGCTATGCTGTGAAGAAGTATTTGAAACACCGAGTGAATAGAATATTTTTTCAGAGCGTACCAGTGATTTGAGATAAAAAAATTATTATATCTCCTCAAACTGATGTCATTTCTTAATTGAGAATATCTTTTCCCCCGAATATTCAGAGGCTACACCGACGCTGTGCGTCTCTTGTTGGAGCACGGCGCAGATCCTAATCAACGCGACTGCCTAGGCAACACGCCTCTTCACCTAGCTGCTGTAACGAGTAAAATAGCAGTTGTAACTCTCCTGTTGAAGGCAGGAACAGACGTCCTTTCGTCAGACCAGCATGGTCACAATCCGCTCCAACTAGCTCAAACTAAACTGAAATTATTGCAAAATTGCAAAGGTTCAGACATGAACAGAGTCAAAGAGGAAATACACAACGTTATCAAAATGTTGTTGGTTTATTTGCAAAGGCAGAAAGATGCCAAAGAACAAGTCGAAGCCTTGAGCACATTTTGTTCTAGATTATCTCTGTCCAGTACTTCGGATCAAATTCAGGGTGACGTTAGAGACTTATTGGCTAATATAGATTCGCTGAGTCTCGCCAGTTAGGTAACAGCAATAATACAAACATGCAACCATGATTCTATTAATGCTCGATTTATATTCACGGAATTGAGATTGTCAGATCAATGAAAATGAAATAATCATTGTATTACAATCATCCCGTCAATGTTGATGTTCTAGAATCAGACACGTTATGAAACTAACGTTTTAGTGAAAGTCGATCGTTTCTGTTGGTAGAAAAATTTTATTCCGGCCTACAATTGAACCTCAGAAATAAACCAAAATTTATATTACAACAAATTTGAGGATCGTGGTACACATAGTGGATTTTGAGAGTACCTGAGCTTCTGAGTTTGAAACATTTTAGACAAAACTTGAAAATAGTTCAATCTAATGAAAGTTATTGCCACGAGCTTATCCCGGCAACATCTCGAACAGTCTCGCGCTCATCTAGTGCCCCTTGTGTAATCGCAGATCTCTTTTTTTTTTTTCTCTCTATTTTTTTGTACAAAGAGTCTTAGACAAAAAAGAGCTAAGTTCGTTACGAATTTTTACGGCCAATTAGATTATATGAACTAAATTACACTATAGGATTTTACTCTACGCAAGCTGCCGATAAGCTGATGGCAAATTCTGTAACGGATCAAATTCGGCTTTACAGATGATGATTGGATCTCGGATCTATACTTAATTGCATGGTGAATAGAGTTTAGGGATTTGTCATCAGATCCGGTGCAGGGGAGAGACCCGACTGAATTCTTTAAATCTTTACGTGTGTACATACAAACAGCTGTGAAAGAATTATATAAAACTGAATATTGACGTGAAAGTAAAGTTGAACGGATGTAGGAAGAGACTCGCTCGCTCAGTCAAATTTATAACACCATAAAATTTGTTTCTAAACACAATGGATGGATCAGTTTAACGGACTAGACAGTAATAATCTAATGATAAATACGTAATTCAAATCACTAATATGTGAAACTGCGTTACTATTTTGCTGTGCATAAATATTATACGTGTGAATTTAGGCTTTCCCAATCTCAACGCGCTCCTACTATAATCACACTTCTATACTTAAACCTAAATAATTTTCTAGAATTTTGATAATTAGATATCTTCGATTGCAGAAAACGTTGTTGGCACCGATTATTCTTATATTATTAGAAAATATTTATAACAATAATTGGAAATTTAGTCATAAGTTGGTAAAATTGATAAAAAGATATAAATATAAATATACATATATATGGCCAAGTCCAGCAATTATCTGTAAACGATCCGGGGTCAAATATTCGATTTGTCTGCAATTTTGATATCTCATAGTGTGTATTGAGATGTAAAAATCCATGAAGTATTAGACCTCTGAGCCTTATCGTTCAGGAGAAGCGCGTTGATTAGTCTCTCAACTTTGAGTACATTGACTTTTACATTCGAATTTTTATCCCATCTCTATCGCAAAAAAGAGAATTTGATCAGACGTGTTTTTCATGTAAAAATGTCTGATCTTTCCGAATATGGAATTTGTTTCAAGCTAGATTCTCAAAATCCATAAAAAAAAACGTGTTTTTTCAACGTTCCCCAAATTTGATTTCAAATTTGATAATATTATCTGAAAGCTTGCAGTTTTTAACTAAAGAAACTGAAATTTGTTTTGGGTGCTCGAAACGGAATCAGGCGGGAGTTACATTTATGTTTATTAAATTGAGTATAAAATATATTTTTTTTTTCTTTATTCAGCGAAGAATCCTCATTTTATAGTATGTAAAAAATATAGCACTTCCACAAATGTGGATAAAATGAAGATACTTCGCTGAACGAAAGAAAAAAAAAAATTTCATGCCTAATTTAATGAACATAAATGCAACTTCTGCCTGATCCCATTTCGAGCACCCAAAACAAATTTCAGTTCCTTTAGTTAAAAACTGCAAGCTTTCAGATAATATTATCAAATTTGAAAACAAATTTGGGGAACGTTGAAAAAACACGTTTTTTTAAAATGGTTTTTGAGAATCTAGCTTGAAACAAATTCCATATTCGGAAAGATCAGACATTTTTACATGAAAAACACGTTTAATCAAATTCTCTTTTTTGTGATAGAGATGGGATAAAAATTCGAATGTAAAAGTCAATGTACTCAAAGTTGAAAGACTAATCAACGCGTCTCTCCTGAACGGTAAGGCTTATGTTAGAGGTCTAATACTTGATGGATTTTTACATCTCAATATACACTATGAGATATCAAAATTGCAGAAAAATCGAAATTTTGACCCCGGATCGTTTACAGATAATTGGTGAACCTGCCCATATATACTATAGGGATAACTAGTTGTATATATCAATCGCAGCAAGAATACATTATCCCCTGTGCATTGCTTGACACGAGAGATAGAGACGCAAATAGCGCGAATTGGTGTTCTTCGAGTGAGTGGAAATAATATTTTTCACATAACTATTACGCTTCGAAGAAATATTCTATTGCCATTGACTTATTTTCACACCTACCTAATTTAGTACTATTATTTCGAAACATCGGTAATTAGTGTCTATTTGAGATTTTATAGACTCCGTATAGACTGTATTCTAAAACGATGAGATCCCTCGGAATCCGAACAAGTCTCGACGAACGATGCGACCATTTTTTCTTTATTACATAAAATCTAAAATAATTTCGAATCATGTCTAAGAATACAGTCAGTAATGAACTGCGAAAAAACTGAATCAATAGAATATTTCTTGACAGCGTAGCAGCGATTTGAAAACCGAATGATTTCCCAGGTGTGTATACTTACTCTTTTGAAACGAATATATCCGATGGCCTGGACTGAAATTGAAATCAGCTATTCGAGTGAATTGGATATCAACTAATATCCATGGTGCTGCCTTATACATATATCACGAGATCCAAGAATCGCTGATACAAAAACACTAATAAAACCGTAGCATCGATAGGATTGGGGCATGCATTATTCAGATCTAAAATGGTCCCCATATGAATGATATCGCAGCTGAATATTTATAGTTTCATTCTGACGATTCGCACTGTGTCTTTTTAGTATACATAATTATATACATAATTTTAACAAATATCTACTAAATATAATTATACATATAGTATCCCAGCTATAAACGTATATATTAAGAAATTGCAATTTTTTTTGTTATTAAAGTGTACATTATTGAAAATTTTGCTCATTATTATAATAATGGATCATATAGCTGTAGCTTGTTTATTTTCTATTATTATTATCATTATTACTTTTTTATTTTTTATTTTTTATTTTTTATTTTCTTTTCTCATTTCATTCTGATTTTTTATCTTTTTTTTTTTCTTGCTGAAGCTGTACATAACTGATGTCATATGATAAATGAAATGCATCTGAACTTGTACATAGTATATAATGATCCGATATACGTTGTAATAAATCATACATTAGTTACACCATCATTACTATTATTACTTTCATAATCCTAAATAAATATATTATGTATAATCTTGTGCATAAATTATATGTATGATATACTATGTTATTGATATATATATATTTCCCAATACTAATGTGTACGTTGTGGAGAAAGGACAGAGAAAAAAAATATAAATAAACAGGAAAACCCTAAAGACTTGGAGAAAGTGGCATCGATGACGAAAAATCTGTAATAGACTTTTTTTTTTCGAACAAATCTTCTATGTTTTATGTTTTTTTTTTTTTTTTCTTCTAATTTTCATTGCGTAGTTGCAGATGTTTAACCCTTCGTGGGGTTACACCTCTGATTTCGATTAAGCTGGTCACACCCGGGTCAAATTGACGCGAGTCATTTTTAAATGGTTGCCGTGTGAAAACTATCAGTCCGATCAGTACCGAAAAAATACTGAAAAATACTATGAACATTCTAGAAGATGTAGTAAAACTCAGTATATCAAAATTCAAATGGCGACATGTTGAAAAAAAAATCGTAGAGGTCAATGCATTTTGGGATTTTTATTTATTTATTTTTATTTTTAGTTTTTTATGTTTTTTGCGTTCTTCGGGCACGGACTCACCACGGTGTACCTTCAAATTTTATGCTCGGGTCATTTTGACCCGTGGTGACCAGTTTTTTTTTTTTTTTTTTTTTCGCGAGCGTCAATTATAATATATGGTCTAAATTTTTGAATTATAATTGAATATGGATGTAACAGAGTTAATTAAGGGTAAGGAATGAATGCAGCTCATCTATAAAATAATAATAATAATAATAATAATAATAATAATAATAATAATAATAATGTATCGACGTAATAAATTTTAAATTTTTATTCATCCTTTTTCAATATATAATAATAATTGTGATAACATGAGCATAAAGTGCCGGCATGGCGTTATTTTATATTATATTATTTTTTATATTAACACTTTTTTTTTCTTTCTCCTATTTGTTTTTTGAAAAAATAGAAACATATCAAACTAATAATTACATTGTGTAACATTATGCGATACATACTATATATATGAGGAGTATTTTGAAATTAACAATCACAATACTGTTACGTAGCTCGTTGACTGAGTATTCTAAAGACAGCTCACCCTGGGTTATTCCGTGAGCCGACCAAGTGGGCTTGAAGTGGGCTTGGGGATTGAAGAGTGCCCGAAGTTACCGACCGAACTACCATTGCAGTATATCTATATATTCGCACGCTATAGATATACTGCAATGCTATTTCAGTCGGTAACTTCGGGCACTCTTCAATCCCCAAGCCGATTTCGAGCCCACTTTGCCGGCTCACAAAGTCCCATAAGGGGAACCGTCTTTAAGAATATTCAGTCAACGCGTAGCTGTTCCATTTTTAATGAGACAGCTACCAAACCACCGTTTCATTTATAACCAATTACAATTTTTTTCCATCCTCTACCATCAAATCTGTTAAATAATTTCGATTGAGTTAGTTTTCCGACTTCTAGACTGCGCTAAGTAATGAGAGAGAGAGAGAGAGAGAGAGAGAGAGAGAGAAAACAAGACGATATATTGTATACGTATAATAATTCTAGGATTAAAACGCGTTGATGTTGAAATTTCAAATATTCATTCAAACGATATTGTACTGCGTACGAATGCTGATTTCAAATAGTATGCAGACACGTTATTTAATAATTTGAGCCGAGTATCTATCTCCATTACAATACCAATAATGAGGTGTTATGTTATGATACAGCTGTAGATAGACATTTTATATTTACATTCAAATCTGCTAATAAGAAATTTAAACTGAAGAAAACTGCAGCTGGAATCGGCCTTGCAGTTTCTATTTATCGGCATTATGTATTTCTTCCGGCTCACCTAAATATTTGCTAACATATTTTTCATACATGCATACATATTTATGCACATATCGATATAAGATTCCAATCGGTAAAGAAAAATCTTTAAATCATTCGCAAATTCGTATTAATTATTATAGTATACATTATTAATTGAGCTCTAAATTATAGTATAAATTGATTATCAGCTGCTCAGTAGCTCTTATTGTATATTCGATAATATGCATAATATATCAATACTCTCCCAAATTCGACATCTGGGTTATTTAATATCATATTCATCTCATTTGTTTGGTAAAAATTTACCTTTAAAAACCGATAACAATTACAATCATACAGCGCACACGCGCGCACACACACACGTATATATATATGGGAAATTCCACGTGAACTGGGTAAACGTTTGACCCTGACCCCTTCCGATTCGGGCCATGATTTTTCATGTTATTGTACCTGCTCGAAGAGACGCGCTGAATTTTTTTCAAATTTTTTCGGACAGCCGCCATTTTTTGAAAAATGCACAAAACAAGCCCCAATTTAAAAATCTGAACAAATTCTCATCAATCCTCTGTCAGATATGAAAATTTGTCAGCCTTGAGCCAAAGTGGGCAAACGTTTGCTTCCATTCTTTTTCGTGCTTTTTTCGAAAAAAATTATGAAAAAGAACAGCAGCAGATGCCAGTTCACTGTGCACTGTTGCTTGAACGTTTTTATACGTGACGCAGAATTTTTGGGAATTTTTTTCCATTTTTTCGGACCGATTTTTTTTTTTGATTCGACCTGAATTAAAAAATTTGAGACAATTTCGGAAACTCGGTTTGAAAATCGAATGAATAGTCCAAGCCCACTTTGCAATAGGCTTGAATATTTTCTTACTTGATACCTGATTTTTCAAAATTGTCTTATATTTTTTAATTAAGGTCGAATGAAAAAAATCGCTTCGGAAAAATCAGACAAAATTCCCAAAAATCCTGCGTTACGTATAAAAACGTTCAAGCAACAATTCAGTGGACTGGCATTTGCTGCTGTTCATTTTCATAATTTGTTTCGAAAAAAAGTACGAAAAAGAATAGAAGCAAAGGTTTGCCCACTTTGGCTCAAGGCTGACAAATCTTGATATCTGACAGAGGATTTTTGAGAATCTTTTCAGATTTTTAAATTGGGGCTCTAATGTTGGCGTTTTGTGCATTTTTCAAAAAAATAGCGGCTTTCCGAAAAAATTGGAAAAAAATTCAGCGCGTCTCTTCGAGCAGGTACAATAACATGAAAAATCATGGCCCGAATCGGAAGGGTCAGGGTCAAAGGATTACCGAGTTCACGTGGAACTCACCATACATGTTATATATACATGTGTGTGCGTGGCGAAAAAAATTCTAACGGTATGTAGTACGTATAATAAAAACGGCTTGATATACAAAACTTATATGCCTTATTATGCCAAACGTACTTTCTAAACGCGTCTTATTATTCTAAATCTAACATATCTATAATATACATATTTATATTGGTTTTTATTTATTTATTGACCTCGCGTAGTTGTAACACGAATTCTTTCTTTCACCGAATTGTTAATTATACTAAATACATACGCAATATTGTATTATAGTCTATAAAATATCTAATCAGCCCTAATAATTAAATACTAATCATATAACAACGAAACTTATCATGCTATGTATGTAGATATATCGATAATAATACTAAACTAATTTATTATCTCAAACCTTGCAGGGAATGTAATTTATATTTTGGAAGGAAAATTACAGCTTTCGAATTCACATAAAAGAGAAGCTGCCTGATTCATTGATGTTATCTTATGATTCTCTTAAATTAAAAATAGAATTATCGATAGTAATCACTAATCAACATTCCAAAACGATAAGATCAATTCGTCAGTTCGAACAATTCAAACACATAATTTTAGAACTTTGTTTATTCGAAAAATAGCCGTAACAATTAATTTGTTGCGACTGATTTTTCACCAATACTTCAACTGCCAATTTGACAGAAAAGGAGAAACAGCAAAATTATGCAACTTTCCTATCCATGCAAAAAAATTAACATTATTCAATAATTTTCATATTATATTATACTATATTATCAGCTCTCACAACCTTTGCATCTACTTATTAGTCAAGAAAGAAGTTTAGTACTATCATTAGTCAGTAATATTAATAATTGTCTTTGAAGAGATATTAACTATTTAATTATGTAACAGCTGGTAATGAATAAGAGCTTGTAAATATTAACTACAACAACTTATCAATGGAAAGGAATATTCATAATATACTGTATAACCATTGCAGAGTCCACTGCTAGTCTTTATTACTATTATCTATCTAATAATTCGCATGGTAAATCAAGTGCTCATCACATTAGCTAGCGATGGGAATACTTCAGCTTGAAGAGGTCCATAGTCTACGACCTCTCCATCTACTGTTAGATAACCGACTAGACCTTCGGCTGGCTCGATTCGGAATGCTTTTACAGGAATCATCTCCACCCCTGGGCATGTGAGGTGCGAACCGTTGCTTAAACCCAATAAGAACTGCGAAGAAAAAACAAAAATGACAATTCAAAGCTATACACAAAGTTGCTATGGAACATTCGAAATTTGTTTGTTTGCTCTAAAGTTCAACAAACACTTTTTGAAATGTTGATATTTGAATTTTAACTCTCAATTCCCAAAGATTGAAGAATTTCAATAATTCATCAACGACTTCATGAGAATTTCATGGAAACTTTACGGGGGCTTCTCTGGAATATTTCACTGACATAGATGCGATTTGTGAAATCCTGAGAAATCCCAAAGAGATTATTATGAATGAATTCGGTATAAATCCATGATCCCTGAATCGATTCATTTAGCTTCTGGATGATTTTATCGATTTTATGAGATCTTTATAGAAACGTTAATGCCTTACATCGATTGCTCATAAACTATTATAATATTTGAAATCAGCTATTGATGGATAATGAAGTAACCATATGTTCCACCACGGTTCGTGTGTAGGTGAAACTGTAACTGTAAAACCTCATCCACGATTCATCGATGAATACTGACCAAAAACTGAAATAATAATAGAAGTGTTTATGCATTACCTGCAAAAGATGTGCCCTGGTAATTCCGGCCCTGATAATGAGGAGCCAGATTATACCATCAGCTAATTTGGCACAAGGTGCGAAAAGGAAATCCTGTCCGAGGTGGGACTGATAGGAAGCATGAACCATTATGAAATCACCTAGAAATTGAAAATGTAACAAACTCAATGAACTTAGTTCCAAAAAATTTGTCACGAATAATTCATAAAATGCGATTATTCCGTATCAATGAACTAAAACGAATTAGTCTGATTCGATATTTTTGAAATTTCGGATTAAAAAGAATCGGAAAGTGTTCACTCTGTTCCAAACTCGTGAAAAATACATCCAGCAATTCGCTTCAGTTTATTGAGATTTACTATCACATAGTGAAAGTCAGAACGACGCTTGTTAAACTCGTATAATGATCCGAACCTTCGATCTGAGTCCATGTTGAAGGTAGTGCAGCAGTTAATGCTGGCAAGTTAGATGCAGGGCCATACATAACGCGAGTATCCCCGTCGCCTCTGCCTAGAAAGTGAATAACAGATCTTATTATTTGGAGATAGTGTAATTTTCCATCATAACAACATAAAATGCGTAGTTTTGTGTGAGAATATATGTATATCAATGCAGCATACTAAAGTAGCATTTCGTTGGTCATATGATATTGGTTCTGTATGGATAAACACATCTTGCGTCAAACTATAGCGCTACTACGTGTTGATTTCTAGAACTACACAGTTATGGGCTCTAAACACGGAGTTCGTTATCGGCTAGAAATTTTCGCCCTTTAAATTTTCGGAATTCGGATTGCTCTCCGACTTAGAATTGTGATTAAACTATTCCTGCCGTGATATTGTTGTGCGTGAAATGGTCCTCGATATCCAGCCAGTGCAAGAAATCATTATATCGCCAAAATGTTCTTTCAGTCGTTTAACGCGGCGGCCATGTTTATTGTATCAGTAAAAAGAATTTAAGGCGCGAAATTCATTCGTAGATGGTGGCTTGTTATGTGCCGATAATATGTTTGAATATTAATGTTTCTTCATAATACCTAAGTCCGTGTCTTGGGAATCATTGAAACTTTGATAACTGGACATGCCCCCGGCACTGTAATAAGTTGATCTCCTCGAAGTAGCGGAATAGAAGCTGTCTAATCTCCGTCTACTATGGGTATCGGTTTCCAAAGCTAGACTCTCTGTGATAACTTCATCCTCGGTAGACCTTAGATTGTTTAATCTATCGTGTGTGCCGCTCAGTTGATCATTGTCCAACGCGTCGTGGTAGCTTCTCGACTCGCAGAGACCCCCGTACCTGAATAATTTTTTTAAATCAGTTTAGTCACAATTGCGCGTATTTCCTTTTCCTTTCGCGCCGAAATTCAGTGACGAAAAAAATCGAGAAACTATGATTGTTTCATTTAGAGAACAAACATTTTTTTACAAGCATTCAATGGATTGAACAGCATTTCTAAACATTGTGTTATGAGATTTTCAAAATTTCATCAGAATCAAAAGATAATAACAAAGATTTTGCGAATAACAATAATTGGAGTTTTCAAGATTGCACAGATTTCTAATACCTATCAATGATTCTCATAGGATTTCTGACCTTTTCGGACATTTCTCGGCGATTTTATGGAGAATCTCCTAAATTTCACAAACTCAATTCTCCGTAAGCGATTTACGGATTCCTTTGTAATATGAGGGATTTGATCAATTTTCTTCATTTCATTACTATAATTCTCTGCAGTTAAAAAAAAAAAAAAGGTCCTATGATTCCAAGAATTTCAAAAATTATATCAAATCATTCAGAATTTTCCTAGAATCTCACCTAATTTCACAGTATTTTTCTGAGATTCCATCATTTTATTATGTGATTTCTCTGCGATAGTAGAGTTTTCATGACAAGGTTATAAAAATTTCGTTTTAGAAGATTTCAAGAATTTCTTTGGGAAGATACGATTCTGTTATAAGAAAGCTCACTAATTTTCGTTGATTTTTTTATACAGAGATTATTTTATCATCCCCAATAATTAATCGGCACGTATCTGTAGATTATATAATTACCGGTCAAGATCGTCTCCGTAACTTTTTGAATGAGAAATTTTCCCCGTGTCCCCCTGCATACAGTCTTTTTTCAAGCCGTTTTCGTTAGCGCCATTTTCCAACAGGGGTATTTTGTCACAAGCCAGATATGACACTTTACCCTTATAAGTTCGAAGTCCAATAATTCGCGCAACGCTCCAAATTGTAAACCTCTGACCACCGATAGCCCGGAGTCGTTCACTCTCGATATCAATATCTGATATTAATCCCCAGCCAACGGAGAGGAATGAGAACATTATCTGAAACACACGATGATAATCGATATCGTTATTTTATAAGTTACAGAAATAAATTACAGAAGTTTGATACTCCGATGAAATGGGGAAATAGTTACCTGGTTCCTCGTTTCAACTCGCACCAGGTCCATAGGCTTCTTTTTACACTTGACGACTGATAAGGTGCTGATAAGCATTGGATTCAGGTCGAATGGTTCTCTGAAAACAAGAGACTCGGATATTTTGACTTTCATTGATGTAGATATCTTTCTTCAGATTACCAATAAATAGTGAACCATGATAAAGAAATCAATAAACATTTTATGCATTGGATAAGATCTAATTATTTATCTCTGGTGCTTATATATTAGGTACAATAAAACAGTTTTATATAATATTCATTTATTCAGTCTCAAGAACCTCCTATCTCACAGAACCCTCTCTGACTATAATTGCCTTTCCAATGAACCTCCCAATACTACGATATCCCTCGTAGATGCGGATACATGGCAAAAGCCGATTTCTGCAGCATGTATCGAGAATCTTACCGCATAGCTTATTGTTCAGTTTTTCAATATAGTACATTGTGATTTGTACAACAATTGCGCTAAGTTGGTGATCACTAATGATCACCAATGCGGACTTGCTGCAATTACTATTTTTCTAAACAACGTGCGCAAAGTCCTCAAGATGACTTTCCCGCACGATTTACTTTGCCGCACGCTCATACGAGCACTTCACGAACGCTGCGCATGGACGGAGAATCAAACTTTGCGCACGGCCCTTAGAAATCCAAATCCATACCTATAGTCGAGTTTAGGCAGTCGAAATTAAAGTGCACAGCGTTCCACAACGACTCTTCTCACAGAATCGGTACACGGAAAGAAATTTTTCGTGTATATCACTATGCCAGTATGGGCGTGAAGGCCATGCTGTATGGTGTCGACGATTTTCATTCATTTTAATAGCTCGGTCAACAGACTTTTATTCAGAACTTTTTTGTATATTCACCAAAAATGATGGGCAAGGTGTCATTTGGTTCGGAAAGGCATTTAGAAACTTTTCGAAAGGGTCCCAAAAAGGGCCAAAAAAAATTGCAAAAGTTATAAACAATTTACTAAAAAAAAAAAAGAGGAGGAGTTCGGTTTTTTGCGAATATCTCAAAAACCATTTGAGATATTAAAAATCGCAAAAAAGATCCTAAAAGAGCAGAAAATTTCCTACCAAAAAGCCCTACCTACTCAAACTCTACAACCAATATTTATAATTTTAATTGTGCGGTGAAAAAAGGACTGAAATCGCGCGCGCGGCCGCCGCCTAACCTATTTTTAGTCCTTTTTTCACCGCAGAATTAAAATTATAAATATTGGTTGTAGAGTTTGGGGAGGTCAGGCTGTTTTGTAGGAAATTTTCTGCTCTTTTAGGATCTTTTTTGCGATTTTGAATATATGAAATGGTTTTTGAGATATTCGCAAAAAACCGAACTCCCCCTTTTTTTTTAAAATAAATTGTTTATAACTTTTGCAATTTTTTCGGCCCTTTTTGGGACCCTTCCGAAAAGTTTCTAAATGCCTTTCCGAACTAAATGACACCTTGCCCATCATTTTTGGTGAATATACAAAAAAGTTCTGAATAAAAGTCTGTTGACCGAGCTATTAAAATGAATGAAAATCGTCGATACCATACAGCATGGCCTTTATGCCCATACTGGCATAGTGATATACGCGAAAAATTTCTTTCCGTGTAGTCGATTTTTTTTTTTTTTTTTTTTTTTACAAAGAAGGTGCTATTCAAAAGAAGACGAAATAAAAACCAAGAAAACTAGTTTTAGAATGAGTGCAACATTCCCTACAATGCGCGGGAGGTAGAATTATGCAACATCCATATTTCCCGATATTTCCCATTCTTTATCGTGTGAAAGAAAATCTTCTGTTGTTCATTTTTGCTACTCCCTGCAGTACGCTGCACTGTGTGCCATTTTTTGTCCAAATTTATACAGCGGCTTTCGAGAATTCATGTTCGACCGTAACGACATGAAAAATATGGGTTCTTCTAGGAAATTGTGTTCAAAGTTTGACTCACATAGTTTTCTCTCACTTCACGCGTTGAAATAAGTGAAAATCCACCGACACATTTCTGAAGAAGTTGTTCGTTACTAAACTCTTCAACGACAAGCCTTACCGATCTCTGTACATCAGCATGGACAGCTGGATCATGGACGGAAGTACTTAACTGATCTTCGGTTTTGGCCTTTGCCATGACCACCAACTTGACTATCCTCGACAAGAATATGTAATCATATGTGAGCAATTCCACGTCAGACCGGACAGCTTTCTGACCTCGATGTTACCGATTTCGCTATCATTTTTTTTACGGGTTCTATGGAACAAATAAATTCATCAAACAATTTTTTATTTTTTCTTGGGCCCCTATTTTCCAAGTTACACGGGGGTGAAATTCAGGAAAAAGAGCCAAAAATCGAAAACACACTCCTCTTCAAACGGTCATATCTTTGATTGTATTCATCCTAGAGACTTCATCCAAGAACCATTTCAAAGCTATTGAATGACACTATTATAATACATTCATTTAATTTCGCGGTAACAAACAATTCTATTTGTTATAAACAAATATATTATTCAAACGTGATTTTCAACAAAAATACCAAGCGATAAAATTATTAAAAAAATATGAGCGTATTCCTTGATCAATTCTCTACGAAATCGTTAAGTCAATTTTATGGAGAACCGATGGAAACCATGTTAAAACGATTTATTTATAAGCGACGGCGCGCGCTGCCACCGAAAAACCGTACCCGAGCCGGGTCTTGCTTCGAAAATCACGTTTGAATAATATATTTGTTTATAACAAATAGAATTGTTTGTTACCGCAGAATTAAATAAATATATAGAAATAGTGGCATTCAATAGCTTTGAAATGGTTCTAGGAAGAAGTCTTTCGGATGAAAACAACCAAAGATATGACCGTGAACATGCCCACCGACGCTTTCTCATGCTAGCCACACGTACCTGAGCCGGGTTTTTGGGTGGCAGCGCGCGCGGTCGCTTATAAATAAATCGTTTTAACATGGTTTCCATCGGTTCTCCATAAAATTGACTTAACGATTTCGTAGAGAATTGATCAAGGAATACGCTCATATTTTTTTGATAATTTTATCGCTTGGTATTTTTGTTGAAAATCACGTTTGAATAATATATTTGTTTATAACAAATAGAATTGTTTGTTACCGCGAAATCAAATAAATATATTATAATAGTGTCATTCAATAGCTTTGAAATGGTTCTTGGATGAAGTCTCTAGGATGAATACAATCAAAGATATGACCGTTTGAAGAGGAGTGTGTTTTCGATTTTTGGCTCTTTTTCCTGAATTTCACCCCCGTGTAACTTGGAAAATAGGGGCCCAAAAAAAAATAAAAAATTGTTTGATGAATTTATTTGTTCCATAGAACCCGCAAAAAAAAAAAAATGATAGCGAAATCGGTAACATCGAGGTCATTTTTTAATTCATTTTGTCCGGTCTGACGTGGAATGGCTCATGTGGCAGATCCATGTCAGTAACTGAGCATTGCATGTCTTCCGAAAGTTATAGTCCTGATGTCCTCAGTAACTCTTCCCATGCAGCAAGATGCAAGAAATCGATCAGAAAAATCCTCTAATTCCGTAAGTCTGCATGGATTGACATTCGTCGCAAAACTCGAGGAACAACTTTAGTCGAAACGCATATTATTCGCTTGGAAGTTTTATTGAAATTGACCTTGCAGTGCTTACAGACCGGTTTATGAATAACCGCAGGTATGAAAAAGGACCCGAAACTTCACGGGATACCATTATGCATTAAACGAGCCGGGATTTCCGAGAGACGCATTAAATGACGCGCAACGGATTACCTACGCTATTTTACATTTTTACCTGCCATTTAGTATTTCTTCCTCTCGATATAGGCTTGAGATGAAATCTCCACGAATTAGCTAAAACGGTATTTGTGAACAGTGTCCATACAAAATTTAATTGAATCATATTCATCTGCAGTTTAGAAGAAAAAATATTACAGACGAATCGCAAGCTTCTATTTATAAACAATGATTAGAAATCAGTGAAAATATTTCACTACAAAGTTATTTATCGCCAATTAATTTGGCTAGCTGATTTTGGATGTGGAATTTCTTTCAAGTAGTACTATAGTCACTCAAAATGAACTAGCAGCCGGATTACGGGGATTTTCCGAGTGATGAAAGATGTAGTTTTTAGATAAACGCATTGAATAAATGATAAAGGTTCAAAGGTAATGGAAATACGATCATTCTAAGAATTTTGAAATTCTGTTATCAAATTTGAAGTCAGTCACCCCAAAAACCCTACTTATCATGCTCATCAGATTTTTTAAACACTCAGCAGGCTCAGAAAAAAGTAATAACTAAACTTACACTAAAACCCCATGTTATTCAAATGGGAAAAATAATAAGCTTGCCGGCACCACTTACAATCAAAATTAAGGAAAATCCTGTGGCAGAATTTTTTTGTAAATTTACATCGAACCAATTGAGCAACACGGAGGAATAAAATTCGAAAACACACCCAACTACCCTGGTAGAAATTTTTCCCATAATCTGTCTAGGTCTAGCTAGATTCGCGAGACTGCCATCTAGGCCTATCTAGTAAAACTGTACAGACGCCCGGACAGAAATGTAACACTTGTCCCTTCTAGATGCTATCTAGCAATGCTATCTAGCAGTATCCAGTAGCGCTAGATTATATCTGTACAGTTCTGAGCAGTACTAACGTGTCCTTAGGCAGGTTTTGTTAGAAATCTTAGGTTATTTTCTAAAAACGATGATAATGAGAAACAAATTTCTTTTGAGGTGCACGTTTATTTATAGATACCGACTGGCTGCTGTGTACATTTTCCATTTACGTAATTGAAAGAAGGTTGATCACATTTACAATTAGGTGGACGTAGTACTTGATAATTCTTGACAGTAGTATAAAATTTCTTTGTAATCTTGAATATCATTCGCTGTCATTTTACTCTACTCTTCTCTTCGACACCCGCCCGTGATTCCAAAAATTAAAGCATTCTGTAATCGTATAAATAATCATAACTCTAGTAAAATTTCAAGTAATAAGATTTTACTTAACGAATAGATTAATTTTCAGTTACTTTTGTTATGCTAAACGAATTTAATCGGGAGCTTCGTTCGGAGATTTTTCAACGTCATCTGATGTTAGGACTTTGGATTTCTTACTTTCGAAACCAACAGCTTGTTTTTTCATAAAAGCAATGAGTTTTGAATGCGATTTTATGTAAATTTTGCTTATATTTTCACAGCTATTATTTATTAATGATTATTAATTAATTAATATTGATTATTTAAAACTGATTCAATTGATCGCGTCTGATGAGTAATGTAACAAATGTCAATTTGTTTTGTAATGTGTGAACGTGGTCAGAACTAACTTGACTATGTTTATTTTAATGAAACATATTCATATTGTGCGATAATATTTCATCATTCGGCCTCTGTCCTATAATCTTTCACTCTATTTTAACGAATCTAGCAAATCTAGAAAGATCTAGACAGGGCTATATTACAAATCTAAAGAACCTAGCGAATCTAGCAAATTTAGAAAAATCTGGGCAGGTCTGTATTGCAAATCACGAAAACCTAGCGAATCTAGCAAATCTTAAAAAATCTAGACAGGCCTATATTGCAGGCTAGCAGATCTAGATGAATTTCTACCAGGGTAGTACACATAATATATTGAATATCAAGATTCCGAATAAATTCATGGTATTTTCGAAACATTTCGGAGGATTTCAAGTGACTTTACAAATTTGAAAAGATTTTAGGAATTCCATACGAATTCTAAGATTTCCGCAAAGATTTTCAATAATTTCACGACATCTCATTGATTTTCATGGGTTTCAGATGATGATTTCAACTAATTTGACAAAAATTTTATGAAGACTTTTGGATATACTTTCAAAGAATTCGACTTATTCCAAACAATTTCATATAATATCAAAATATTTCTAGAGCTTATGAAGATTTCATTAGATTTTTCAAGATTCTAATTAATGCCAAAGAACTTGGCCAAAATTTATCCAGATTTTCGGAGATTTCGCATGGTTTTAAATCATTTCCAATCATTTCATGAAAGATCAGAATCTGAATCGTTTCAGTATATCAACAGCTGGCATTGCCCGCAGAATCCCGCAGTCTAACAGTAATCAGTCAACGATGGATGTTCCAAAAAACGAACATGCTACAAGTTCCGCAAAAAATCCTACGATGATTTTTATTCCAACGGGAGATTTACGACTCTAATCTATGACTTTATTCCGGCTACTCGTTCCAAAAGTGACAAAAGTTTAGAATGATGAAATCTCATGTAGCACAGCACAACAATTTCTCATGGTAAATCATTTTGTGTTACTGTTCGGTCTAGTTCGACAGGACAAAACGAAACAAAAACAGAAATATACTCACTGGTTCCCATGCGCAATCGATTTGGCGAGTCCGTTTCCAGATCCGCATGGAATAATGCCTAAAGGTAATTGCTGCATGGCTCTTTCCCAGTCTGGTCGTTCGAAAAGTCCATTAACAACTTCGAAAACAATGCCGTCTCCACCGACCATTAGTAGTCCACTCCATTGGTATATATCCTTGGACCTGACGAAGTCCCTAGCGTAATTTGGGTATTTCGTGATGTGTATGTCGTAGGATCTTTCGGCTTCTGATAGAATCGGGTGAATTCTACGCTGGAAAGTTTCTCTTGCTCGGCCTGGACCCGATTTTGGATTCAGGAGCACCAGCAGCTTCCTCTCTTCGCCTGGGCAAGCTGAGCAACAAAAAATGAGGAACAGTTTACACCTTGTATGCACAACAACTAAAACGCTTTAGTTTCTTAGCCCGCAGGTCGCAAAATTTTGCTTCATCTGTTTTCTCATTGAATACGTATACGCAAACATTGAAAAATGTCAGAATGCTAAAAGCCATCAACGATATGTACTACTATAAATTCATGAAAATGTGCTAACGATGTACTGATAATTAACAGCCATTATGGAAAAGTTGAGACAAACATCGGACTGAATCGGCTTTATAATTACCCGCTTAATAACAGCAGCCAATATTCCTGGAAAATGATTAAGTAGAGAAATTGTACTGCGGTGCAGAGTAACCCATGGGAGGAAGGGCAAAATAAAAAGGCGGAAAAACCAGTGTATTCATAATTTGCAATGTAATATGTAAACTAAGAGTCAAGTCTGAATATATTTTTCCGGATAATTATCAGAAACGAGTCTTTCAGAAGTAGAGTGGGTGCACTGTTTATTAATTATTATCCTCACGATCCGCGAAATATGCTGTTACTGGCAAGTAGGGATGGGAAATATATATCGATACATCCGAATATTGATACTTTTGGATTCAATTATCGATATTTTGTATCGATACTTCCCTGGTAGAAATTCATCTAGATCTGCTAGCCTGCAATATAGGCCTGTCTAGATTTTTCAAGATTTGCTAGATTCGCTAGGTTTTCGTGATTTGCAATACAGACCTGCCCAGATTTTTCTAAATTTGCTAGATTCGCTAGGTTCTTTAGATTTGTAATATAGCCCTGTCTAGATCTTTCTAGATTTGCTAGATTCGTTAAAATAGAGTGAAAGATTATGAGACAGAAGCCGAATGATGAAATATCATCGTACAATATGAATATATTTCATTACAATAAACATAGTCAAGTTAGTTCTGACCACGTTCACACATTACAAAACAAATTGACATTTGTTACATTACTCATCAGACGCGATCAATTGAATCAGTTTTAAATAATCAATATTAATTAATTAATAATCATTAATAAATAATAGCTGTGAAAATATAAGCAAAATTTACATAAAATCGCATTCAAAACTCATTGCTTTTATGAAAAAACAAGCTGTTCGTTTCGAAAGTAAGAAATCCAAAGTCCTAACATCAGATGACGTTGAAAAATCTCCGAATGAAGCTCCCGATCAAATTCGTTTAGCATAACAAAAGTAACTGAAAATTAATCTATTCGTTAAGTAACATCTTGTCACTTGAAATTTTACTAGAGTTATGATTATTTATACGATTACAGAATGCTTTAATTTTTGGAATCACGGGCGGGTGTCGAAGAGAAGAGTAGAGTAAAATGACAGCGAATGATATTCAAGATTACAAAGAAATTTTATACTACTGTCAAGAATTATCAAGTACTACGTCCACCTAATTGTAAATGTGATCGACCTTCTTTCAATTACGTAAATGGAAAATGTACACAGCAGCCAGTCGGTATCTATAAATAAACGTGCACCTCAAAAGAAATTTGTTTCTCATTATCATCGTTTTTAGAAAATAACCTAAGATTTCTAACAAAACTTGCCTAAGGACACGTTAGTACTGCTCAGAACTGTACAGATATAATCTAGCGCTACTAGATACTGCTAGATAGCATTGCTAGATAGCATCTAGAAGGGACAAGTGTTACATTTCTGTCCGGGCGTCTGTGCAGTTTTACTAGATAGGCCTAGATGGCAGTCTCGCGAATCTAGCTAGACCTAGACAGATTATGGGAAAAATTTCTACCAGGGTTCATGTAGCAATATATTGATATATCGATACTTCGTGTGCAAGTATTGGTATCCGATACTTTGAACTTCAAAGCTGCTTGAAACGTCTTGATATAACACATGAAAATAAATATTTGACAAATTATTTTGTTTTCAAATAAGAAATTCCAACTATTTTCAACTTTACAAACTGAAAAATATGTTTCAAGCTGAAATAACTTATATTCTACATGGTTCATACTTCATAATAAGAATATATGTATCGATACTCGATATTGACAATATCGATACTACGGCTTTAATATATTGGTCGTATCGATACTAGAGTAGTAAATACGTATCGATACAAAATATCGATACTTTTACATATATCGCCCATCCCTACTGGCAAGCCGCGCTTTTATCTTCGACATTTTTTTTTTTTAAGAGCCAAGAAATTTTTTGAGAAAACTTCTCAACCGTAGATATCACTTTACCAATTACACTACGGTAGCTGGAGCTGTTGACATGTACTCACACGCGTGTCGAGTGAAAGATAAGCCTCCGCCACTCAATAAGTTATAACACGATAAGTATAGCGATAAAATAGGAAAAGAGTGCAGTGGCCATACTCAGAAGCTAAAAACATTTCGGTAGATTCCAATATTCACTGATCAAATCGGATGAAATTGATTAGTGGTTAATTAGAGAAGAAAGCAAAAAGATAAACGGACATTCATCACTTGAGAGATTGATGGACTCTGACAAAAAGAAGATGAAGAATTTTTTTTCTATACCGCCTCAAGTTCTTCAATAGATTATTATAACAATCTGAGAAATGAACATGACTCATGATGTTTGGGAAATAAAGAAAATAGGTGAAACTGGAACAAGCGAAAAGTATGACATACATTAATTCATAAATATGTATAATGTAGACGTGGAGAGTAGATGGAAATAAGTTGGAGGAAGTTATATTCAAGAAAAAAAAAAAAAAAAAAAAAAATTGAAAACAAAGTATGTGATATAATTGTGTACGTATAATAAATAACGACAGAATGCAAAACAGGCAGGCAGTCAATCACACCAATAAATTTTGCGAGCGTAACTTTTGCACAGCAGCAATGTAATTGTAATTACTCATTGTTAATTGTTTCTGATTGTGGTGAGGATAAGGAAGTGTGGTAATGAAGACGTCGCTAATAATCATTCCTACTGCTTGAGGCTCTATGATTTAATGACACGTATAGACACATGGAGAATTTTTGGTCAAATTCACGGGCTTAAGAAAAATTATGAAAAAAAAAAAAAAAAAAACTCAGGAGAGTGAGATCAGAGGGCCGTACATTTCACGCAAAATGCCTCATATATTTATGTCTATTTATTGCCACGTGTTACCAGCGGTGACATTGACTTATATCTTGCATATAAGTCAATGATGATTGATGAGTGTCACAGCGTGTAGCAAACTAGACTATACGTTACTCAGACCTTGAATTATTAGCTGATCAGTCTAAAATGTGCTGGAAACGTCTAAACACGCGATATAATTGCGAGGAAAAACGTGTAAGAATGCACTAATGTTGAGTAAGAGTCACTTAAGAGACTAGCTATGCGATATCAGCGATAGAAACGCTGAAACGTACATATACTCGTATTGACTAGGTATGTAAAGAGTAAAGACACTTGAAGCATTAGTTGAGATAAGCTACAAAGGAAGTTATGGACATTTGAATACGAGTTAGAATCACCTGGAAACTCCGACTAAGATACTTTAAACACCTCATTAAACACGAAACTGAAATGACAAAACGGACTAATCATTATACTGATCGTTCAAGTATCGAGAAGTCGAGGTTCAGGACGCACGTAAAAAAATGGTACTGTTGGATTTACCATCGCAGCGGTGAATATATGGACAGCGCTTTTTTTGCAGTATGAATTACCTTTTAGTAATTTATACTGCAAAAAGGTAACTCATACTGCAAAAAAAGCGCTGTCCATATATTCACCGCTGCGATGGTAAATTCAACAGAAAATTTCTTTGCGTGCGAGACAACTTCAATGGTCATTTTTTGGGCGAAAAGTACACAGATATCTTGTGTTAGGCCTGTACTCTACTAAATGTCACCTACAAATCTTGATGTTGAAAGGCCTCGCATCTTATACATCATGTCGCCATCATGAGGATAGATGGAAGTGAACACTGTGAAAATGACGTAGGTCAACTGTTGACGCAATTTAGAGGTCAATTTCAGTCCAAAACCTGTTCGACTTCGAACTTCAACATCAACATCAAAAAAGAACCGAAAATGAAAGCCGACACGGCCTTTTCCTCTTATATGTATGCGTCGCAGTCAAAACGATAAAGCCAGTTGCGTTATATTATGTAAATTTTTTTTTTTTACGGATTACACAAAGATAATCAACCAAGTAATCAACGACAAGGTGTTAATCTCGGTATTGCAATGCATATACATGTATGTACATATATGAAGATATGAGTGTTTAACGCGCGAAAAGTTTTCTGTTACACTTACTTAGACCTTGTATAACACCAAAGAGATAAGCTACGCAAGTACAGTTTGCAAGTATATTATGGACTGCAAGGCCGAACAGCGGAACGGCTATACTTTGATGATAAATCATATACCACCTATGCACCTCGGTAGGTATAGAACGACTCCGTTGCACCTCGAGTTCCACGAACAATATTAAAGCGAAATCGTCCGATGATTGAAAAAATGTTCGCTAATAAAAATTCAACCAGTCGTGACGGATAGAATATAGAACGTAATATCGAGAATGGCAATCGATCTTGCAAAGCAAAGCAAGCGTTGTGACCGGTTCAATTTAAAAATAATTTTCCATATCCATTGATTGCCAGTAGTACCTAATATACGGTCATTGATCACAAAGAAAACACTCATTTTTATGATAAAACAACAGACTTTGTTTTGCAAACATTAGGCAATGAAAAATTGAAAATCCATTAAATAAAATATTATCAATAACAGAGTGTTGACATTTTTTTTTTTTTTTTTTTTTTTGTATACAAAATTGTCAACGTATGTATATACGTTTGTATATTCCTTTTCTCGATATCATAGGTACGCACATGTGTGGGTGTGTGTTTATTAAATAATTTTTCATGAAAGCCCATGAAATTTGATATGACTGTAGTACCTACCGGTATGAGGTATATCACCGTTGCACAAGAATAGTCTATATACTGTGCGCGACAAATGCATGCATGCATCCGCCATTGTCTACTAATCGCAATAGTACTACAACAAAAAGTAGTTATTGTAGGTATGTCTAATCGACACACATTCAGTTATTCAGGTTAGTAGACACAAAAGAAATAGCAAATACATTCTTCAATGTCGTATAATAGGACATGTGAATTATAGTTAGGAGCTGGATGACACAATATGACTTTGAAATAAATATCTCGCAGATTATTTTCATACAAGATCCGTACACGATAGTATAGGATTTCTGCGGATATTTCCTTCTTCTTTTTCTTCTCTAAATTTACATCGTTAATTATTATCTAGTTTTGCGTCACATCAGTCATATAGGTATACATACTTATGATCGATGACGGTAATGATGAAGAGGAACCGGATATCAATAACTGAATAGAGTGATGAAAATAAGTAAATGAATAAATAAATGAATATGCGATATTAACATAAAGTGGTGTATATGTCACACGACCCGTAATAATGTAACAGTGTGTAACATAAACATATGCGTGCGGTATTTCCTGCTTCTATACATATAACTATATACCTATATACACATGTACGTACTTGTATATAATATACTTGTATGGTAATATATGTTGCGTGTATAAACAGTTATTACGTAAATACTTATACTTCACGCGTCACGTTCTTATATTCACCTTGCACATAGGCATATATATTATATATGTATTTTAAATTCATATATCATTTTCTAAAACTGTACGCATTAAATCAGCGAAATAAAAAGAAAGAAAAAAAAAAAGATCAAGGAAAGTGTTTAGACTTTGAATGTATGGGTGAAAGGAATTAGAAATTTGTATACCCTTTTATCAAACTAGCCGTACCTACTTTCCTTTTCCCACGATATATGAGAAATTGGAATATATATACTGGTTTAACGGTATGTATATAATGTACATGTCCGAATGAGGTAAAGGATCGGAAGATAGAGAGAGAGGTGTGTAACTATTGAATAATAATTTGTCAATAAACGATTGAAAGCCTGACTTATTTGGGCCCGATATCTTTGAGCATGTGTAGATTATAAATTATAGATTATAGATAGATTTTGTAATATAATAATTAGCCTTGTTATCAGTATCAGTTTGGTACAAAAGAACTTTCCAGAATTCATCAAACAGCCGTATAGTTATATTATATGTCTTAAAATTGATTGCCATACTGTACGAGAATTCATGTTCCAGGTATGCATCCATCTTCTAATTGATATATGTGCTTTGATTAATCCTTTGAGGATTATCAACCGTATAATAAACGTGTCAACGGATTTTATTACGGAAACTATTCAATCGGTTTGTAGTAAATTTGGTAGCCGAGTGTATCTGCGGGTGTGCTTTTTTCCTAATCTAAACTGGAAATTGTGAAATGCTGAATGGGCATGCAGGAGAACAGACGGTATGAAAAATAAAAAAATTAAAAAGTCACTCCATTTTCGTGAAGATTGATTCCCAGATATTTTCTGGCTCGTTGATCACGATCTGATATCAATATTGCAAAGGCCAAAATTTATGTTTCATTATCGATTTTTGTCTTGGATCAATCCACCATTTTGAAATTCACAATCGAGATCGGATTCGCAATCAGCAACTCCGGTAACTCGGTGGTTAAAGTTACTCCACTGTAACTAATGCAACTATTAGCGTGATCATGAAAAAGTTATACAACGTGCTTCGTGCATCTATCGATTATCATCATCCCACTTATATAATAATTTACGAGTATTTGCTATTTTTGTTTTGTTCTCATCCGCAATATAATCAATTCAATTAAAATAATACTACCTATCCTAGCTCATTGTAATCAGCCTGAATAATATATTTAAGTAATTTCAGGCGTCGAATCATTCGAAATAATTATAAGAAATGTAATTAGGTTCTGCAAACATTTCAGTGGTTACTATTTGCCGATTTGCGGGTTTAACGAATAACGCTAATCATTTTCATCTGAAGCTGAATTTTTTTTCAGACATTAGTGTTGATTTTTTATCCAGGTTTTTAGTGAATATTTTTATCAACCAATCAAACTTTTATCTTGAAGAATGAAGAGAAAATAATAATAATTCAACAAGCCATTTTTCAATCGGATATTTGACTGGAATTATATATTTAAAATGTAGGTTCTTTAAAATATATGAACAGTTTCATTCCAGTGTATAGTTTGATCAAATTTTTCATATATCGTTGAATTCAGAAAACCATTTGATTCAAAGCCCGCTTACGGGTATAAACTAAATATTATATAAATAATGAACTTACTCTCTTCCTCGTAGTAATTTTATCTGATTACATCCGTATATAGGAAAAGGTATATTACACTAAGACTAAATGTTATCCTCAAGGACAACGCAAATTGTCAAACATCTATAATTCCTGGCAAAAAAAAAAAAAGAACTGATAACTTCTATGAGAACTAGCTTCCAAGTATATTGCAACAGTGATTCGTTTGTTTTTTCTTTTTTGCTTTAACGCGAGAATTTTTAATGAACTATATTTGGAGCTTGGAACGTTTTTAAATCTAATACCACGCTGTTTTTTTTCATTCAGATTAGCATGCACGAAAGAGATGGGAATGAAGTTTGGAACAAAAAAAAAAACAAGATCCTTATCGAAATGTTCAAATTAGATGAATCAATAACGTCAAGCGTGGAGTTATAAATATATTAGATGATTATCGAAATCTAATCGCAAATTCGTATGTGTATGTAAGAAAGGCAGTTTCCCGTCGTCTTTCTTTGAAGTTTATAATTATTTGACTAATCATATTTTTCGGTGGGATAGTTCTATTCCCTTAGTTTATAAATCGCGATAAAACTTTAAGCTTGAGAGATTTAATCACGATGAGAATTTCGATAACATTCTCCTAAGCTATAGAATCAGTAGGCAAGACACCCTGATCGCCTTGAGTGTTTCTAGGCAAATGAGTGAACGGTCTGACTTCAGTAGCACGAATATACCACCTGCGCAGTCAATCCTTTTTTTTTTCACTTTAAAGATAAACTGAGAATTTTGACATTTGAAATCATGATAATATTGACATGATTTTTCGCATATGGAATATAAGAATATAAGAATCAAAGATAATACTTGTGTAAAAATTTTTTTCAGCAAATCTCTGCCTCGCCAGATCATTCTTATTTTGGTCTGATTTTTTACAATTGCTCCTACATCAGTCCGATAAGCGCGGACACAATGGTGCCGTAGTTTTGTATAAAACGAAAATTTTTCTTTTTTTCTGTGCACATTTTTCAATGTCAATCAATCCCCGATTCGTGTATATATATACCGAGAATATTCGGTGAGACTAAACGATCCCTTCCTACGGCAAAACCAACACAGGCGCGCACCGCGTGCATGAGGCTCGTTTGGGAGGGGATGAGGTGCCAGTAGCGTTGCATCCCCTCCCGAACGAGCCTCACGCACTCGGTACGCGCCTGTGTTGGTTTTGCCGTAGGAAGGGGATCGTTTAGTCTCACTAAATATTCTCGGTATATACCTACTGTTCCGAATAGATTGTATGGCGATGATATGCCGAAATTGGAATTGAGCGTGCAGTGGAGATAAATTATGCCGACGCTACGGGGTTAACAACGCTGAAATTATACAGTGGAATCGTAGGTAGGTATATGCGATAGTCATGCATTAAATTTACATGAAATGATATGAAGAAATTCATGCGGAATCTCGCAAGACAAATAAATATTTTATTCGAGAAAAATTTATTAGATCCGAGATCATTGGATAAAATCTAGGAACAATCCTTGAATCCGCAGCAAAAACCCTAAAATGTATAATTCAGAAACGAAATTCATAACGAAATTCATGGACATTCAGAAACGAGTTTGTGGACGTATAAAATTAGTTTGAAATGTCAGTTGGATGGCTGAAATTCGAAAAATCGAAAGGAATACATGAAATCCAAGAGAAATCGATTTCATTTATATTTAAAGGGAATCTTTGAAATCACGTTGCAATCCAAAAAAAGTTTGTGAAATTCGTTAGAAAATATAACGGAAAATGTTGGCTATCTATGGAATATGTATGACCAGGATTTTGATTTGCTTATGCAGAAGCATGTGTCCACCCGTGCTTTTTTTTGTTTTTATTGCTATTCAAAGTTGTAACAAACAGTCTGACGGCATTGGCAATGTTTTTTTTAATGCGAAATAGGTAATAAACGATAAGCATGGCATAACCTTCGTTCATTTTTTGCTAGTACATGTAGGTATTCGAATAATTCCAGCACAACCGTGCAGTTAAGTTTTGAGCTCGCGATGAGGACGGTCTGAGCTGAGCGTCCGTCTTACATAATGCTGGACTCTCAACTCGCTCATAAGAATCATTGTGAAGTAAGACGAACCATGTCCAGGTGTACGTAGTACATACTTTTACGTAACAAGGCTATTGACCTCGTTGCTGCTGTACATACCGGTACCCCCTATGTATCCCTATATATATATAATGTACAATACATATCTCTATACGAGCTGCATCGATTTCGCTAGCCTGAGGTGCAGTAGCGGATTTGTGCAGGCTGCATGATGTACTGCCGAAATTAAATGATGTGCTATCCGACGAAATTCTCAATCTTCTTCCAATCTCCGTGAAGGACGTTATTCGTTAACTGGGTCACCTTCTTTCCCGTCGACCTCTTGAATATTCTAAGCGACTTGCCATTTTCATTGGTATTCAAAAAATTCAAATTCACGCAAAGTTATACATGGAACTAGACAATCATGAATAGTTCTCGGTTCGTGAAATCTTTACAGTTATCTATTGGATAATAGATAATTATTTGTAGATAATTGTCTTTTATGGCATTTTGTGTGCTGTTTACTTGTTTGACTCCTCGTAAACAGCGTGTCTCCGAAAGTCAGCTATTCATGCTTTACACTGTCGCCTTGTGACCATGGACCACAAAAATAGGCTGTTCGGGTTTCACAGTTCCTTTTGTGGCCATGAACAACTCTCAATGCCACCTCCTCATGGTTTACAATAGGTGTGTGAGGTGTGTCTATAGTTATAACTACGAACCGTCGACATCAGTTGTTTACGTTTTAAGGTACAGTAGTCTCGTGAAATCAGCCAAAAGTTTGGAGGGTGCGTAATGGTAGTTGCTTGGACATTGCCGGGTTGTGCTCGAAAACTTTTGATAGTTATTATTATTTTATTATTGGTCTTTTTATTATTATTATCATTATTATTATTATTATTATTATTGTTATTGTTATTTCATTAATTATTTTCGTAATTTTGAAACTTCTATCTCTTGTTTAAACCGGTAAAAACAGATCGTTTTTTTTTTTTTTTTTCCAAGTATGTGGAAAAGATTCTTTTCACACTTTCCGCGTGTAAGCAGTGGACAAAATGAATCTTTGCTGAGGAAGCAAGTCTTTGCAAAGGAGCAAAAACTTTGTCAGACTACTTTGTCACACTATCATGGCGTCGAGAGTGAAGGTTACCATACATTGGTAATGAAAAATAGGATGTGGTACGAGTGGGGGACAGGGACTTAGCACTCGTGTGATCTCCCTGTTTCCCCACTTATCACAATCTACTATTTTGTAACACATGCACGATTTCTAAGTTTTTTTTTACTTAATAACAGGGCCAAAAGTAGTCGCTTATCGACTAGCGGGCAAAAAAAAAGTCGGTAGCGGGCAATAAAGAACTTTTTTTGCCCGCTTCTTTAAAATCGCTCGAAAACGTGAAAATCGCGCATGTGTCACAAAAAATATGGTGTGCACCAAGGGCTGAGTAGGCTTTCTGACCTTGTGTGGTTGCAGTACTCGTCTTCGGCTCGCCTCCAACTCGTACTGCAAACTACACACTCGGTCTAAAAAAGCCCACTTTACGCCCTTGGTGGACAATATACTATTTACCATTGGGCTAAGTTTTTTTCAAAATCTATCTCGTCATTTTTTTTTTTTTTTTTTTATAGTAGAAAATCCGATTTCAGCCATAAGAGCGCGTGTAAAACAGCGATTTTTTAATAATTAATATCTCGACTTCTGAACGGTACAGCCCCTCCAAATCAAGTCAATGCTTTTATAGCACTCCAAAGATCATCGATAAAAATTCGCATGAAAATCTGTCACAAAAAGTATTCACGAGACTATTACCTTAAGGAGGTTCCAGTACTTTTGAAATCGGTATTTTCGTCATTGATTTTATCACGCGATAATCGTAAATTAAATATTGATCACATTCATCTACATACTTGCTAACATATCCATACAAATTCCCTACCAAAGAATCTAAAATTTATAAACAAATGCTCCGATGTAGATGTTTCATTTCAAAGCGTTTCAAAATGGAGTGAAATCTATTAGATTCGGTCGATTTCATTCTATACATAAGCTTCTTTTGATCAGAAAACTATCCCCTACGAAACAAACCCTGACACAAGTTGTTTTTATTTTGATCGTCAGTCAAATATTGCTATTTGTTGTTCAAAATCGAAATTGATGCAATCTTATGAAATTAAAAACTCTATAATAAAGCATGACAGTAAATTTTTGTCACGGTAAATTTATAGGTACGTGCTACACTGCTACATACCTAATAAGTTGATGAACAACGTACGCTATAACGTAGAACGAAACCAACCAAAACCAGTAAAATCTTTCTCATTTTGAAGCGCTCATTGAAAATTTGGAATAAAACATTAATATCACAGCAGTTTTTTTTCATACAATTTTACTATTATTTTATTAGTTGGAATTTCTAGGGCAGTTCTTGTAGTTCGCGAGTAAATGAATGTGATCAATATTCAATTTGCGATTATAGCTTCATAAAATTGTATACAGATTTACTGATTCCAATAGTCCAATCTCCTCAGGAAAGTCAGGTTGAAGTTCATAACGTCATCGCATCAGAATTTTCGAAAAAACATCCCGATTTCAGGATTCACATTTGGTTAGAATTGCAGAATACCCGGTATACATGTTGAATTCATGCGGAAATTATTGCATGGTATATATTTTGCTGTTCTTTAATCGTATGAGCCCTGATGTAGAAATATTTTATCCGATCTTTTTGTTGCGTTAACGTTACGAGCTTCAACCTCGTTTTAAACAGACTTCTATCATCTATATATGTATATATATGGTATGTTAATTAACCTTCTTCAAATTCAACTGTTCATGTATTACTTTAACCCTTTTGAACTATGAACCATGACAAAAATAGTCACATCGCCTTCTATGGCCATGAACAATTTTCAATAATGATTGTTGATGTTTTATAGCGCTTCGTCGTGTCACGTCTACGAACCATGAAATTTCTCTTCAGTGATGAACTGCTATACGATCAACGGTTCATATTTCAGGGCTTCAATTTCTGTCTGAAAACTCACAAGATCAACTTAATATCTATAATATTTAATGGCGTTTTGTCTTCTGAATATCTTTCATTTTCAAGGTATTTCTCAATCGGTTTTTGTTCAACACTATAAGGTCATAATGGATGCATCGGTGTATTCTTGACACAACGGACAACAGGTCGATCCGATCCTCAGCACGGAAAATATTTTCCAAATTTATATGCGGGGTATTTCATGCCGAATTGGCAAGCAAAAATCCTGACCATTTTCTATTTTATCATAGATTTTTTTGTACTTTTCTTCTACCTCTAAAACATTGCCTGAAATTTCACCGGATTTTTTCTCCATTTTCGATTAATAAATTTTGCAGAACTCAAATTCTGCCCCGTTCCGTTTTCTCTTGTGGAATACACTTTTTTTCAAACGCATCGTTTGTACGATAAACTCTAAAAACCCTCTCGCCGATCGTTTTTATCCCTTTTTTTTTTTTTACGACAAATTTACTTCGACGGAAACATCGACCTACAATGAGCATTTTTGAAAATTTGTTCATTTCGAAAATTTTCGAAATAAAATTCAAATGAAATGTCAACTTTAAAATATCACGAGAAATTGCACAAAAATAGTTAATCATGGTTGCTACGCATTAGTTACTGGAAAATTCCCTGACTTTTCCAGGTTTTCCAGCTGGTCATTTCAATTTTTCCAGATCCACGGATCCACTAACTTACACAACAGAAAGTATTTATATGAAATGAAAATAATGCACATTATTTTGGAAAAATTTATATTGTGCTGCAATGTAGCGTGTGCAACATTGCCAATATAGATTTGTTGAGAATTAAATTCATATTTTCGTATAAAAGTCGTCGAGCTAGCACGTTTTTGGGAAATTCACAAAATTCCTCGACTTTTCAGGAAATCTGCACAATTTCCTGACAAATCCCTGACAGTTCCGATCTGGAAAAATTCCCTGACTTTTTCCGGTTTTTCCTGTTTTCCAGATGCGTTGCAGCCATGAGTTTTAAAAACAGGATCTTGCGTTCACGTTTGAAACAACGTTTCAAGTTACCTTTTTCCGCGAAAATGTATTCCACACACTGTAGATTCTGCAAGAATATATTGTTTTGATCTCTTCTATCTTTTGACTAGAATTAATATTTCAGGAGAAAAGAAGTTTAAAACTCCTTTTCGCGTACATGAAAAGAGAAATCATGGGTGCAAAAAATATTAAAAAAAAAATAAAAAATATTGACACAACTTTTTTTTTGGGCTTGAATGACGTTGCTGATTATTTTTGTGACTTTTTTCAACTTTTTTCATAGCAATAAAAGAGGGGAAAATTTCCAGTTTCGAAAAATTCATAGCCACAAAAGTTTTGGGAAAAAGAATACAAAAAATCACCGATTAGTTGGAAGAAAAAAAATGGTCAAGATTTTCTGTTAGCGATTTATCATGGAATGCCCCATACATGTATCGAAGGATTTGTTTTCCCGAATTGAAATTACCTCTCTTATGAAGAACGTAGGAAATTTTCAGGGTCATTTGCAGTGTTAAAAACAAAAACCTGTATTCGATAATTTGAGAAGCGTATTTTTTCACGCGATTGAGTTCGTGCTTCATTATATCTATTTATTATTGGACTACTCGTTACGGTTTGTCTCATGCATTGTAAATCTCTCATTAGCGTTATCTTATTACAATAATTACTATCGTAAACACACTTCTGGTGTGTAGATACGGCGCAGTGAAATAATTTAGAAAGAATTTCCTCACGTCGATAACCTCTGATATGGTCTCCATATAGCTTGTCAGTTAATTAAACGATTTCTGGACTACCGATAGACTGTTAACCTCTAGCCTCCAGTTCCCAATTACTAAAATAATTCTACGAGCTGATAAAATTGTTCACATTCCATCACATATACGCTTGTGCAATATAAATAGACACAGGCCTACAGGCTAATATACCGTGAGGTTTCGTGGAAAGAGCTGGTTCCAAGCGCGCAGGCGCTTATTTATTCGAATATCGTTGGTCGGCCGCAACTCCACCAACTTCTTAATAATATCCCTAGTTTTCTTGTCGGGTTCGTTCGCTACGATTCACAACAAACATAACCTCTTCCTGCCACTGTCGGCCGCCATTTGTACTCGACAACAATCAAAATCAAATAGCAGACAGACTCTAGGGATATTCGTAGCAAGTCTGAAATTGGCGGCCCTCGTAATATTCAAATAAATCAGTGCCAGCGCGGTTGAACCAGCTCTTTCCACGGAACCTCACGGGATAATGGCACGCTACTAGTGTGTGTGTGTGTGTGTGTGTGTGTGTGTTCCTCGTGCATGTAGACGGCCGACAGCGCCACCAAATTGGGTTCCAGGCGAAACTGGGGTAGCGAGTACGTGTATGTACACTTGGGTGGTCCTTGTATGGGGTAAAAAAAAAAAATTTATATTGAATCCGCTCTATAATCAGCTAAATTTTATTTCAAGGTTAATCGCGGGCAGAAAAGATTCAAATTCTCAAATATTCAGTGAGATTCATCTTCTTCTCGATGAAAAATAACAAAATCATAACTTGGAAAAAAAAAGAATTAATTCACACGATTCTCGTGGAAAAATACATTTTTTATTTCTTTATTTTTTACTGAAAAGAAGATGAAGAAGAAGATGAAAAACTGGAGATTCGAGAATATGGATTTTTTCCCACGATTAACCTTGAAATACGATTTAGTACGAAATATAGTGAATAAGCATGCTTTTAAACCATTTGAAAATTCCCGCTTAAACAGGGAGACGAAAGGAATGAAATGAAAATCTTGAAAAATTAGGGAATTTTTTTAAAATTATTTGGAACTTATATGAGGGGATCTAACATGAATTGATTTTTTTTTTTTTTTTTACTTCATATAAGGACCACCCTAATGTACACAATGATACAAGCTTGGTTATACGCGTGTGTAAGTAATGCTATGCACGGTTCAGAAAATTTGATTTCTGAATGCTTCATTAATACGAACGAATATATTTACTAATTGATTAATTCATGAAGTATATATGTATAAGGTATAGATATATATCTATCAGCGACCTGTTGATTATTTTAAGTTTTAATATAAACAAGTTTTTCGTCATGCCATAAACCCAAAGATTGCTTACGCACGTACGCAGAAAAAAAAACTAATCTAAAGACACTTAACCGCTCTTGAAACGTCCTTCGCGTAATTACGAGGATAATTGCATTCAGATAAAACGGGTATTCACGTTTCTCTATCCTGGCAAAAATATTTTTGCGAAACAGAAATCCTGTTCAGTTTTGTTTGAACAAACGATTACTGAAATATTCAACCACAAGTAACAGGAAATTTTGTACATTTGGAACACGGACTATCGTAAGTTGACCGTTCATTTTTGTTTAGATCCGTAGATATGAACAATATAATGAACACCTCTGGGTGTAAGTTTTCCACATTTATTTATATATCCGTTATCAAATCACGACCACATTAACATCGTCGTGCTGTTTACGAGACTCCAAATTACGTAATATTTTTCATTCATCCGGAACGGTTGACCGACCATTGTTTACCCGTTTGACTTTATTGCAAATCGACTTAATTAACCATATAACCGCATAGCTGTGATCCATTTTCACCACCTCTAGCACGGGTTTTTCAATTAATGCACAGCTTTATGTTGCATATTTATATACAAACAGTTAAAACAAATACGAGAAGAATAACACTGATCGATAATTTCAATTATACATATTATACGAATTGGTCAGAAAAAAATCAGGCCAAATGATACGCACCTACCTGCAGCATTAACTACAATATAGGTACAATCTGTACAATAACCTTGATGCAAATTCCCCAAATGTCACACTTGTGATAAGATTCGGAGAAATCATTGTTTAATCGGTATTTTTTCGCTCATTACCGTTTCTGACCCACTTCCAATTCGGTACGGCTTTGAATCGAATTGTAATTTGGTTATCAATCAACTACATTCTTACTTTTCATTGTACCTATGCAGATGATATAAAAAAAGAATTAGTTTCGGTCGACAAGTGGCTTTTGCTAATTTCAACGAATCTTTACCTGCTCGATCCTCTGGAATCCGAAAAACAGGTTGACTATCGGTCTGTCGGTCTGTCAGAGGAATCTGGAAACGGCTCGATGAAAAATTCTGATATTTGGAGGACATTCGAATGACCGGAATGAAAAGTTGCCATATCCCATTAAATTGGAACGTCCGCTATTCTGTCGGAAATAAAATATAAATTGACTTTCAATTTTATACGTGCATATTTTTCCTTTACCTTTCATTTTTGATATGTATTTCTAAATCAAAATAATGTTCTTTCGGATTCAAACCAATTACTGTATTCTGTATTCAATACGTTTCTGATTTAAAATATTTTTTATCGACTTTATTTATTCATATTACCAAATCAAAACGATGTTTTTTTCGAATTCAATCCGATTATTGTATTCTGTATTCAGTGCGGTATTATACATTGGTTTGTAAGAAGAGTCTTTTTTGACACAGCGTGCGGGAAGAGTGTTTTCCCATGCCTGTGGAGCGTGCGGGAAGTGATTGATCCCTGAAGTCGGCTGAAGTGAACCGTAATGAGCCACAAATTTTCATTGTTTGCATTATCGCGAGAGTTAACACTCAGTCATAGCCAACTTGGCACCATACGCTCCAGGTTTTTCGTCTGTTTATTGCAAGCTGGCCATCAGCTTTTTTATTTCTCGAGCGTACACGCGCTTAGAAATACTTGGTTATTATGTTATGTTATGATTTCTTCCCTGCGCGTGTCAAAAAATAGTATACGTAACGATGGCGGGTTGGTCATCCCTGCACTCGTGCTTCTTGCCACCCTCGCTACGCTCGGGTGGCAAACATCGCACTCGTGCAGGGATCACCAACTTCCCGCCATCGTTACGTAATGTACTATTTCGTATTTTCTGCTGGTTTTTCTTATTACTGTATTTCAGCTAACTTCTATTTTAATACAAAGTTTTTATGCGCTAAACTCCTATACCTTCTCAATGTAACGTCAACTTCAAAAAAGTAGTACGCACACTTGATCGTCAGATGTACTGTGGGCCTGAGGCCAAGGTTTTCATGGGTAACGATTGATGGAGCGCTATATTTTAACCGTACCAATGATGCTATGAATCGTTCATATTTCCACATCATTGGGATAGGTAAAATAATTATAGTACTACGCATTTTATTCTGGAATTGGTTTGATCCAGTTTCACCGATAGAACACAACTACTTTGTATTAAAAATAATAGCGAAGCGAGTTCTGCTGCGATTTGCATGACCTGGCCACTTATGAACGGGAACCTGAATTAGGCTTTAAAAAATGTGATTTTTTCTCTCGACAGCAATGAAACGAATCTTTTTGAAACATTTGCGCTGTTTTATTACATGTTTCGACATTACCGAAAAGAAATTCTGCAAAAATAACGATTTTCTGTACGAAATATTGTCATCTCTCCAAATCGTCACGACGCTGGGGTTGTTTATTGTTTATTTGTTTATTGGTTGTTTATTGGAAAGAAAATTCCACGAAAAAATGCTATGGTTACATCGTAATGCAGGACTAGACTTTTAAAATCTTGACGTTTACGCTAATTTCGTGTAAAATTTACGATGTACATACAATGTAAATAGCATGTAAATTACGATGTGCATTGTATGTACATCGTAAATTTTACACGAAATTAGCGTAAACGTCAAGATTTTAAAAGTCTAGTCCTGCATTACGATGTAACCATAGCATTTTTTCGTGGAATTTTCTTTCCGTGTAGCGTACGTAATTTTTGTCCAAAACGAAAAAACCAAAGAATTTCTCAATTCTTGTGTGATTACCTTCTATATGAACCTAAAAAAAAATGTCAAACATCAAAAATCAAACAAATTGTGAGACTTCGAAGAAAAATTACGATTTTCGTGAAAAAATTGCAACTTAATTGTTGAAAAAAGTTGTCATTTTCAAGCTTTTAAACAAGTAGCTCTTAGGTTCATATAGAAGGTAAAGCAATTATCTAACAAAAAAACGTTGGGTCAAATCGATCGGCCCAATAGTTTTTTTTTTTTTTCTATTTTTTACGCCAATTCGAAAATTGTAGTTTCGAGAAAAACGCGTTCAAAGTTCACGATCATGAAATCTTCAACCCGGCCGTATATCTGCGCTCGAGCCGCGTGCGCTTTGATATAGTACAATAACTAACGAAATACTTCGAATTTCTTTTTGTAACTGGGAGATTATTTTCTTGAATAATATAACTATCGATTTGGACAATAAAAAAAAAAAAAAAAAATTTCCCCCCCCCCCCCCCCCCCCCCCTCGTTAAATATAATTTGTGGTAGTTAGGTATTTTCATGTCAGTTACCGTACTATGACTTTCACTCTATATCTCAATAAGAAATATTATCGACAGATGATCGGTATGATAAATTATAGTTTTGTTTGTGAAACCTGCAGTGCCCGACTTATGGATTATCATTCCGGAAATCACCATACAAGTTCGGTAGTCACAGATTTTTCGGTAACTGTATGGAAAAACGTTTTGTACCATAAGGTATTGCTCCGCTATAGTTTCTTATGCAGTCAACTCATTCGTTTGGCTGTGTACAATGGCATGATAACTTTGAGTTCCTTTAACAGTAATTTATCAATCACTGTAATTGTGTTTGTGATCATTCAATAAAAAAAAGTTATTAGAATACGCTACAGCTGAATAGAAATATTTTCTGGATCAAATCACACTTGGATAGTGAAATTATAGCTAAATAATATCAGCATTTCCATGCTCGTTTCCATATATCAACATTAGCGTGGTAGTTAATTTCTAACATATACTTGCCACCCCTTGAATCGATAGATAACTTCTCAAAAACACCATGTAATTTTTTTTCAGATTTTTAGCATGATGGAAAAGGGTGCCGAAATCAATTTGAAGTTGAAAAAAATTGAAAAAATGAGTAAAAAAAATTTTTCTTGAATTTTGAGTAAAAATAAGGAAACTAATGTTCACTCCGGTAATATCATATGATTAAGCCGAAGCAGTGATTGACTCAATAGTTTGGACAGAACAAAAGCGGGAAACCAATGTAGAATGACAAATAAGGAAATCTTTCCGATAAAAATGTATTTTATGGTAATCTTATCACATGACAACGTTGTGTATAGACTACACGGAAAAAAGAAAAATTGAAAAATTACAGTTTATATAGTAACTCGGCGCTACGCAAATAAAATTAGAAAAATTACAGTTTAAATAATAATTTTTACGGACTCTGTATAAGAATTACATTTTAAAAGTGTAAAATTACATTGAAAACTGTAAAAATTAATATTTAAATTGTATTTTATAAAAATGTTATTTGAAATTGTAATTTTTCCAGTTTTGGGTTTGAAGCACCTCTTATTACTATATGAACTGTAATTTTTCCATTTTTCTATTTTCTGTGTATGAGGCTGAATCTACCAACCGGAGCTAGCAGCCGCTCGGAGCGAACGAAGTTATTGCAAGCGAATATCGAGTTGAAATTTCGTATATATACTCACGACTGACATTCGAACTAAGAAAAAAATTAAAATTCCGGGGGACGATCTTTTGAAAATTATTAAATATTGGTAATCGTTCACTAACGGGCTAGCGGTCGCTAGCTCCGGCCGCTATAGATTCAGCCTCAAGTGTAGACTATATTTATTTTACATCAACTTTTCATCTATGGAGTTAATGTTATGGTTGCAGTTGGAAAAAAAAAATAAAAATTTAAGTTTTTCGAAGTTATAGGGGAGAGTTGCCACTGTTGGACCGCCACCTAAATTGGACCGTTTCAATTTGGTAATTTTTTGCAACTGTATCTTCTCAATTTTGAGAATTGTAAAAATGGATACCATCAGTACTAGAAATTCTCTAAACATTCCTATTTTTACAATTCTCAAAATCGAAGAGATACTGTTGCAAAAAATTACCAAATTGAAACGGTCCAATTTAGGTGGCGGTCCAACAGTGGCAACTCTTCCCTATTTGAAGTTGAAACAAAAATTATTTTTTTCAACTTCAAATATAACGGCAACACCATGGATGAGAAGTTGATGTAAAATATATATAGTCGAGTTCTTTTTTGAAAAACCCATCTGATTAATTTCGGACGTTGGAAAAGGTTCATATGGTGGAAGTTACTCATATCAAGGGTGATTCGATCAGAAAGAAGCACTTGACTGTGAAAATCAGGAGTTTTTTCTGTTGTGTTTGGCAATAGGTCGCCCTCGTCCCTGAGTATTCGTAAATCCTAGTGAGGCGCCAAAACTGCAGGTCTTCTGTTTTAAGGTGCTTACTCACACTGATCGTGACTCAAAATAATACCTGCATTAGTGCTTGCTGAGAGAGCAGGTTTGTAAATCAATGAACATTTGTTTAAACAGAAGCTCAACCCACCGTAGGGTTCAATGAGCATTTTATGATTTCAGAATTCCAATGATGTCTCGTGTTTTTGTCCAATTCTCCATTCGTGAGAAAATGTAATCATGTATGAGATAATCTTTTTCTAATGATGTCTTGTTTTTATCGAAGTAAATTACGTAACTATCACATTAAGCACCAAACAAATGGAATCATAAATTTTCTGACGATTACTTCGACGTTTCATAGTTCATCGATTATAATCAGTAGTTCCATTCTTCTATCCATGTCCATGCTAGTTTTCAAGATGAAATTTGTCAGGGAAATGTGGAGTTGAATACAGCTGAATTGGTAATTGGTAATGGCTGTGTTTCATTGACCGAAAACCCAAAGTCCAGCTGACTTCAGTTGCAGTTCAGCTGAATTGGCAAAGGCTGCAGTATTTCATTGACTACAATCCCAGACCACATCCCTGTGACAAATCTCAACTTGATCATCCGTATAGCATCGATTGTTTGATATCTCATTACCATAATATGCTGACATTCCAAAATATTCTAGGCAATCGAGAAACCCACATGTTCTGTTTTTTGCAGGTGGTATAAAAACGGAAAAACCCACTATAGGTGGGATGTGGGTGTTTTCTGATTGACAATGATCAGTAGGTCCCTAAGTTGGAGTTGATGATGAATATTCCCGACATTCAACATCTCGTGTAACTTTTATGGTCGGTTTTGTAGATTTTAAAAATTGTGAGCCCGTTCAATGGCCTAAGATTGCTTCTAATTATAGCTGGATAGTAGGATAAAAACAAAAGATACACAATCGACACCCAACCTTCTGCTGAATGTGAAAGTTCTGGGTTTTTACGCGATACCCAGTAGTGATTTTCTCAGTCTTTCCTGCATCAATCGCCCTTATGACCACGCTATGTCAGACTCAATCGGTATGAACCAATCTTGAACGCACGAGGGGTTGACCACTTCAAAAACTCACTACTATGAGTAATGTACCTATTTTTCTTTCAGAATTTCATGAAATCTTTGAAATATCTTCAAATGATATTGAATCATCGTACCATTTTTGTAAAAGATATTTTTCGAAATCGTGTGAACTTTTTTTTTACCTCTCATAATATATGTAGACTAGGGTGTGCCAAAAAAAAAAAAAAAAAAAATTCAAACACACATCAACATTCCGGTAGAGCATCTCAAATAGAATATCTCAGCCAAATGTGAGCTCTTAATATTGATATTTAGAACTGCCTAATTTCGTTACTAATTTTAGTTACTAATTTTAGTTACTAAAATAGGCAGTTCTAAATATCAAATTAAGAGCGCATATTTGGCTAAGATGTTCTATTTGACATGCTCTATCGAAATTTTGATGCGCGGTTGAAAAATAAATTGTTTTTCCCAAAACCGTATGACTCTATGACGCTATGACTCAATGTTTATAGGCGAATATCTCTTAATCGGTGAGAGTTAGGAAAATTCTATCTCAGTACTTTTTTGTAGAGCGTGAAATTTCCTATAAGAATCTGTATTTAGATAGTTTCTGAATCAAGCCGGTTACGAGAAAAAACAATTAGAAAATTTTCTGATTTTTTTTCACGTGTTGTTCAAATCAAAAATGGGAAAACTGAGTTAGGCAGTTTTAAATATCAATATTAAGAGCTCACATTTGGCTGAGATATTCTATTTGAGATGCTCTACTCCGGTTGATGTGCGTTTGAATTTTTTTTTTTTTGGCACACCCTAATGTAGACGTACCTAATTTCATTTAAAAATCTTTCATATATTTTCGTTCGTTTCTTCAATTGGAACTGGAATGAACGAAATCTTTGTAAGTGCCAAAGTCGTATGTGAAATCTTTCGGAATCCTAAAGTCTGGTGTAAACAAAAACGTAGGTATATATAAGTGATTGTTCCTCTCGTCGGTTGGTGACCATTATTATTATCAAACACACATCTACTATATGAATACGTATCAGTGCACGTCTGTGTAGTGTAGTACATATTCAAAAATAATATCAATTTTTCTCACCACTAAGAAGAGACTCCAAATTCCCATGACTTGGACTGAGCAGTGATTTAGGAACGGGCATTTTCGCGATCAAACATTTGATCGCCAAGCGCCACCTGCTAGCTTCTCTGAGATTGTCTTCGTATTTATCAAAGCTCCTGAATCTTAAAGTAAGGGTGCTTCTCTCCCGCCTCCTGGCGCCTTTAACCCGAGGTTTCTTCATGGGATATGCATAGATGTAGAGATAAACCGAAGTATCGTGTTCGTCATAGGGCTGAATGTTTTCATTAGATTCAACCGCCCTAAGCTGGTTCCTCGATGCCCCAGGGTGACAGACACAAGACCCGGCATTACGCTTCTTAGATCGCATGCATCTGCACCCAATAATATCGTTCAACGCGATCGTTTCCGTCTTAGACGACCCATTGCTCTCTTTACGGAGGCTGAGACCCCTTTCGGTCAATTTGACACGATAAAATGTATTCTTCTTGGAGGTTATGTAGAAAGTTTCCTCCAGCACTGGATCCCCATGAATTTGCGCATCGCCTTCCATGGTAATCGAAATAAGAGACTATCACTTATTACTCTCAAATTATTCCGCTAACTCTTTCATTTGTTATTATCACGTTACTTGATTATTATTATTATTTGAATTACCGGCGTTTTTCGAAACTGCAACAGGGCCGAAAATTTACCATCATATTGTTTCCTTCAGTCTGATAGTTTCTTTACTTTGATTTTCACAGATTTGAGCAGTATCATCTACTATAATGCGGTATTGCGTTCAAACTATTACACTCATGTTTTCATTCATTATTTGATTTGAGTTATCAGTTAAAGTGTCTGAGTCAATAATCATTTACTCTTATTCAACACCGATCAGGTATATGATGTTCGTTTAACACTTAGTCACTTAGGTATATATAAAGACCCTGGGAACCAGTTTTGTGTCAGATAATAGTGATAAAAGGTGTCGATAACGCTTATCACTAACACATCGAACCTCAATTATTTTAGATCCTTTCTTGGGTGTAGTTAGGGCGACTTTTAGTTAACATAAATAATAACATAATGTAAAGATAAGACAAACACGGGTATAGTTTTCAAATTTTCTTATTCAAATATTTTTATAACACATTATGTTTACATGGTTGTTTTTTTTGTGAATCGATTGTTGTGAATAAGTGAGGTCTTAACTCTGTAGCCGGTACGTCAATTGTCGCTCGCGCCATGAACCGCGACTCTCGACGTCGACGCTTACTGAATTACTGAATCTCTTCTCCTTCTCTTCGTTTCAACCTGCCCACTTTTCACCCCACTTGTGGTATACGTCTGCAGTAGTCGCCTCCTCGTAGTAGTATATTGTACGTTTGTTTGTATTGTATGTATGAATGCGAGTATCCACGTATGTATGTACGTATACGAAATTCACTGATCGCCGCAGTTCCACACTTCCACCACCAACGCTCACCCATGCGCACCCTCGTCGAGATAACAGTTGGTCGTCGAAAACGTCGAATTAGAGAAGTCTCAACTCCCAGCAGCCTGAATTGTGCGCTCTCTGGTGGCATCCACTCGATTTAGCGATTGACCTACTTCATGCCATCCATTGGGGGGCCGTGAGGCCTGATTTACAGTTACCCCAACGATAATGCGGAGCTGAAAGCAGGAAAAATATGTATTCCCTTTTTTTTCTTTTTCCTTGGGCTTTTCCCCGTATAACGGATGAAGCCAATGAAAAATATGTATATTCAGTGTTCACGACTCTGAAGTGTAAAGGTCTGCGTACACTATGCCGCGGCGCCACGCGGCGCAACGATGCACGGCGATCAAAATTTCAAAATTTGTGACGATTCGCAACGATTCGCCGAGCCGCGCCGCGGCATAGTGTACGCAGACCTTAAATGTTGAGTGTGAACCGGGCATTAACTTCGGATATGAATTTGGTGGCGAAAACTAGAACTAAGAATATGACGGGTAAAATAGGACCACGGACGGACGGTTGTGTCAACAAAGATTTACCTACATATACGTACGTATAGTTATTAGGAATTCGCTTGTTACAGACTTCATGAGGCAAAGTGTTATACTTTCGATTGGTCGTCAAAAATCTTTCTAAAAATATTGTTTTTGTAATACACGCACGATTTCTACGTTTTGGTGACCCAATAATAGGGCCAAAAGTAGCCGTTTATTGACCGGCGGTCAAAAAAAGTCGGAGCGGGCAATAAAAGTTTTTTTTTTGCCCGCTTCTTTAAAATCGCTAAAAAACGCGAAAATCGCGCATGTGTCACAAAAAATATGGTGTGCACCAAGGGCTAAGTGAGCTTTTTGATCTTGTGTGATTGCAGTACTCGTCTTCGGCTCGCAGATACACTCGTCTTCGACTCGTGCTAGCTCGTCTCCGACTCGTACTGAAAACTCCACATTTGGTCTAAAAAAAGCCCACGTTACGCCCTTGGTGCACAATATATTATTATATTGAAGAAACAGATAGGTACTCTAGTTTATCAGATTCTTTGTCTCGGGCAAGAATCACGAGAAGCGAGGTTCTGGTTGGCTGCTAATATGATGGAGTATATTGTGCAACGAGTGGGCAAAAATGACGATTCTGAGTGAGTGTGAAGTTATCTGCACGAGCCGAAGGCGAGTGCGGATATCACACTCACCTCAAATCGTCATTGCCCGCGAGTTCCACATACTATTTTTCCCAACAAAAATGTGAAATTAGGCGATTTTGTCGCCTGCTAAAAATAAACAGAACACGTTATTTCTCAATGAATGACGTGCAAGTTGGGAAACGGCGAACCATTTCTCCGCTAGTGGGCAAAAACTGTTTTTGCCCACTAGTGGAGAAATGGTTCGTTATTTCCCAACGCGCACGTCTTCATTGAGAAATACCGTGTTTTGTTTATTTTCAGCAGGCAACAAACTCGCCTATTTCTACGTTTGGGTTGGGAAAAGTAATACGTCGATGCCTTAAATTATCATAGCGCGACAATGCATCATAGGGTGTCCATAAATTGGCTTCTATCATTTTAAACGTCCTATACCGTGCGATTATGTGGAAATTACAGGCTCCAAGCGCGCGAACTTTGATTTATTCGAATATCATTGGCCGGCAGAATCGCGCCAGCAACTCCACCAACTTTTCAGTAATATCCCTAGTTCTGTCGTCTGCTAGATTCACTACAAACGTAACCTATTCCTGCCACGATCTGCCGCCATTTGTATTTTACAACCTTTGACTATATACCTATGGACTGCTAGTCCCTATCCCAAGCCTGTGGCGGCCCATGTACCAAGATGTGACGCGACCTCCGGGGCTAACGGCTGATTTGGGTACTACGATCAGCTGCGTGTGTTTTGTAGGTGTGACGCATCGGTGTGTGTGTCACGTCGGTGTTTCTTTACACCTATGCAACTCACACAACCGATGCGTCACACCTACATAACACACGCAGCTGATCGTAGTACCAAAATCAGCCGTTAGCCCCCGAGGTCGCGTCACATCTGGTTACACGCGTGAAGTTAGCGGTTAGCAGTCCATAGGTATATAGTCAAAGTTTACAACAATCGGAAACAAATTGCAGACGGACTTTAGTGATATTCGTGCCGAGTCTGAAATCGGCGCAATTGTCGCAGTCGCATGCATGAAATAGTACCTTAATTAACGTATCACATGTTGGGCCCAAAAAAATAACCGCAAAAAAGTGATGCTAATAAAGACATTAAAATTAGAGAAATTAACTAAACGAAATTTATTATCACCATTCAAGTTACATCGTATGCTGTTTATGAGCATAAAAATACTCCCTGTATATGTATGAGCGTTTTTTTTTTTCTCAGCGAAGTTATCTTACTCCTTTGACTGTATAGTCGAAGTTTTACTCACACCCTGTACATTGGTCGTGCCGTTGTGCACACAGAGCATAAAATAGCGCAGCTGACGCGCTCTAAGAAATCTCTGATGAACTAAAATATACGGGCTATTACTCGTTCGGTAAGACACAAAGGACAATATAGAACTTGATTACTAACTGTTGCAAAACGTATGAATAAACATCATAGCCATTAGTAGTGAAATGTTATTCTGTTTAAAAATCACATTACAATAGTTCAAAACAGTTTTAAAAGAAATATAGGGTAATTTGAAGCTAGGGAATTGTCACTGTTTTGACCGGAAGCTGGTTTCTCAATCAGTACGAGCCCAGTGCTGCCACCTATTCAGTTTTCTTTTCGAACGCCGTTCACGCACAGCGGTGAAGGTTTCTTTTTCCGGTGTGTCAAAATGGTAAGATGGTAGACATATTTATCTCGATTAAGGAATCCGCATACATCTGATAACTGCTAAACTATCGGGACTTGCGAGATTAGTGATACAGTAGAACAGGTATTAATTGAATGGATTTTGTGCACAGGGTATCGACATCAACCACAAACATGACCGAAAGGTTCGGCGAACCGAGCCCAAGTCTCAGGACGTGTACCTTAGGCTTCTCGTCAAGGTATTTATACATAACACATTCTCTACGTATTAAATGAATCGATTCCGATCGTCATTCGTCTGCATCTATTTACATTAACTCTTGCAGCCTACGAATTATCGACTCTCTTGTTATCTTTTCTTATGTCCATTAAAATATCTAATTTTGAGGTTATGTTTAGTCAAAGAGATCGTATTTGCATGCTGTTTACGACTCTCCGAACACGTGTCCAAACATTGACTAATAATTGAAAGTAGATAACAATCGAATATCGTAGATCCGACAACAGAATTTATTTGTCGAACTGTATCAGAACGTAAGGCAAACATACACGTACTACATCGCGCCAAGTACAACCAATTTTTCGGCTGTAGTTTGTAATGTGTCATTAAGCTTTTTTTATTCGTTATAAAATCCAGGAATTAAATTTTTCATATTATAATGAAAAAAATATGACGAAAACCTTTTGTCACAGGTAGCAGTTCGTTATTAGTCTTCTGAATTGTCACTATTATCACTCTGAGTCACTTTATCGAAATTTCCGTATCAGAAAGTTACAGGTTTCTTTTTTTTTTTACTTATTAGAGCAATTTTTGTACTTTGACTTATCAAATCGCCGCTTAAGTGAATATTATCATAATTTTGACTATTAGATGTTCAAACTTGATTCAAATAACATCAAAAAGCTTTCATGCATGATGGCTTGGCTTCAATGATCATTGCTAACTATTTTTAAATTATATTCACAAGTTCAATGGTTACAGTTCTTCCGCGCTTCAAATTTTAGTTATAAACAAGTCAGAACGATAAACTAGATGCCTGAAGCAGTAGGAAATACCCGCAGTTGATGAAGTTGAATTTCGTAACGTTAACGTAACAGAATATTCGTTGAAGAATATTTCGTCGTTCAAATGTTGTTAGAATTATAAAATATGCAAGATAAACATGTTTCACACAATTTGACGAATTATGCACCGTTCTTGATCCATTTGAACCGTTGGAGCCTTGAATTTGAAAATTTTTGGCCAACATTTTGTTGCATTAACGTTACGAACTTCAACCTCATCATAGTTATGACTTCCGTTTAAAAGCGAATGCTCCGATTGTGCGATGTGAATTGTTTCCCTATTGGTAACAGATATTTTCGCTTACTGACCCTCATGTTTTTGATTAAATAAAATTATGCTCGTTAGTCAAAGAGCTGTGGGTTCAAAAACGTGAAGATTACAATATTCTCCAAATTGCTATACAATCAATGATAGGAACCAAAATTTAGTGGAGTTGCATTAAAACGACAAGATAATTCCCTAAAATGGGAATATAAGTGCCTAGCCTAATGAAAATCCTCTAACAATATGATCAGCTTAGTAACGACAACAGCTGCATTCTCATTTCTTGAAATATTAACAAAGAGGTTTTTGTGGCAAATAATTCCAACTACATTAAAGATCCGAAAATCTATATTTGCGAACCGCACTCTGTGTCAGCTTACCATAAGCTGGTTCAATTTGAACGTTCGCTATAATAACATGGCGTCGACTTTCCTATTCAGACTGTTGGCTTTATATGGTCAAAAGTTGCTTATAATGGTCGATACAAATCAACACCTCATTTACAGCTAGAGTGTATTAGATTCTTTCATTTGAACCAAACCGTCAATCTACACCCGAAATTCTGCTCAAATTCTAATCACATACAACTATTTCTCAACAGCTGTATCGCTACCTTGCCAGACGTACAAACTCCAAGTTCAACAAGATCATCCTGAAGCGTCTGTTCATGAGCAAGATAAACCGCCCGCCAATCTCCTTGGCTCGTATTATCAGGTTCATGAAGAAGGAAGGCCGTGCTAATCGTATCGCTGTAATTGTTGGAACTGTTACTGATGACGCCAGGATCTTCGATGTCCCTAAGCTAACGGTAAAAAGAATTCCTCGATAATTAATTAATCACGTTTGAATAAGTCATAGTGACAGTTTGTTTCTCATTTCTCATCTCAATTATTTTCGCAACATCTTTTATCAGGTTTGTGCTCTCCGCGTTACCGAGAAGGCTAGAGGCCGTATTTTGAAGGCCGGTGGTGAGCTGATAACGTTTGATCAACTGGCACTCCGTTCCCCGACTGGAAAGAAGACAGTCTTGATGCAGGGACGACGCAACGCTCGTGAAGCAGTGAAACACTTTGGGCCAGCACCTGGAGTGCCACACTCTCATACCAAGCCATTGGTTCGTTCAAAGGGACGCAAGTTCGAACGTGCTAGAGGACGCAGGCGTAGCTGTGGTTACAAGAAGTAAATCCATCGTCCGCTTTTGCTTCGTCGCCATTTTTATCGCAACCAACACGAATTCTCTTCAAGTTATTCATTTCATTATTTTAATACCTTATGTATTGTTTATATTGTACAATTCTGTATAAGACTATGGTACGAAATAAATGGCGGTATTCCAAACTAATCGATTTCTACAGTTTTCTTATTTTTACCCCTGTTATTTATTATTTGTTAATTGAACTATTACAAACCGCTTCAATTCATGAAGGGAATTAAATACTAGTTCACAACGCTGAAATTCAGCTACACACACCTTGAAACTAATTTCTTTGTCAATTTTTTTTTTTTTTTTTTTTTTGCATTTTGTACAGGATTACAGGAAATCTATTTTACCTACAGGGTATAGATTCCGTACACTCATTCAGTGTACATTCCCGCATGGTCTGAACTACGGATATTTAAATCTTAATCGGTAAATAAAATTCGATGATAAATGCTGAAATGAGATTCTTAGCAAAAAAAATTACTTTCCATGAATGTAATGCAATTTCCGTAGTTCACACGGTAGATCTACCTGCATAGAATATTGATCCAAAATTGTATTTATTTCGAATGATCGGCGCGAAAATAATCCTGTACAAATCAATTAATTATGGCTTCGCAAAAGTTCACTATTCTAATTATTTTAATATGTCGAAACGGCATTTGATCGGGCGTACCTGAAAAACAGGAGATACCTGGTAAAGACAAAGAAACCTAGGATTTAGTATAAAGTATAGGAATAATGGAAAAAAATGGTTCAACTAGTAGGACAAACTAGTTACTACTTGCCTGAGTAGAGTACATTCGACTGTATTCATTCTATGGCTATCGATGGACATGATTTTTTTTTTCTTTTTTAATTCAAAAGCAGGATCTATTGTCTTCTAAATACTCGGAACCGTTCCATTTAGGACGTAAGATTTTCGTCGCATTTTATAAGTTAAAAATCATAAATTTTCTCGGATAAAAGTACATTTTTGGTCTGAAAAATTTGTAAACGTCAGAGAATTCTGAAATTGTAAACGTGTAACAACTATATTTAAGTAATAGAAATAATGAATGACGAACATAATTCACAGCCAAATTGATATCAGCCTTAATTATGTCACAATGCATTCTCTAAAATAAGCCTAAAAATTGCATGTCAAGGTGTAAGCCTTTGAGGTGTTTCGAAATATTCGTTAAACTGCTACGTCAAAGTCTTTCTTCGTACTTAGAGCTGGAAGAAAGAGTACATCTTTGGAGTAGGAAATATTTAAAAAGTTGAGAGAATTTCGAATTTTTAGATTCTATCAGGGAACTTCCCCTTATCTCTTCTTCGAACGGATGTGTTAATTTCTTGGGAGATTCGTGGTTATATTTTTAAGATATACTTTATTATCGTTATCTATACATATTCGCATCGAGCAAACTGTTGGTAAACGGTCATGTCTGCACAAAGTCCGTCCGGTCTCGTTGAGATTCCGCCAACTTACGATCATGCAGCAACCTTTCAGAGAGACAAACAAATTGTATGATCATTATTAAAAACATGGCGATTGGGATAAAAAGTTTTTATGAACATAACTATTTTCGTTCCTTAATAAAACGAGAAATAATTATCAGGAGAATGGGGTTCAAATTAGTACTAAGAGGGGGTGAACCAGCGCTGTTACGAGTTGATTTTTTGAACTACACCTCCAGGGCCGAGGTGCCCATAAAACCATGTGGTGCTATTGATCACTAAATCTAAATTCTTGCTCATCTGTTAACAAATCCGCAGGCCATATTCTAGAATATTGATTATACCTTCAGACACAAGTGTATAGTCAAGTTGCCGAAATCCTTGATTATCGAATTTTGAAGAACGAAACCGAACGTCCAACCGCCAGAATAGGATTTTAACTCACATCAAAATTCTCCTCTTTCTCTACATTCCATATTATTTATTTTATCATATTTTACTTATTTACCCGACACTGATCAAGATGAAAGAACATCGCTATCCAACAACGAACGATAACAACAATCATTAATACCGACAGTTGAAACCATATTCATCAGAGCTTGCAAATACAAAAGGCACGTAGAAATTAGAGATAGGAGACTTGAGTCGGATGAAACACGGAGTCAATTGAAACACATCCTCTTTTAGTTCCATATTCAATATTACTTATCGAAATTTTATGGCTAATCAGTCACTTCATCACACGACAAACGTGTGATAAAAATTTCAGATAAAAATTCAACGAAATGCAATGGCAATTCTCATTTGAGAATGATTCATCCTTGAATTTTCGCGAAGTAAATTTGTTCACCTCGGAATATTTCCTAATTGCATAGTCAATATTACTTTTAATGACGAGTACACTACATCAATAAGTCCGTTAGACTGCGATGTTTAATATATGGCAATCGCATTTTATCCATACATTCAAGCCATTTCGAAAAATAGTTGAGAATAAAAATGATGGCACGGGTGTCAGTTGGAACACTTTATCCACGCGTAACACGCAGCGTTATACGTTTTGAAATTTGTATCGATCAAATTTATGAAAAGGGATCAATGTATTAGCAGAAAGTTTTTTTATCGAATATTCGCAGGTGTATTACGTGAAAAAATTTATTTCTTGTTACTAAATATCAATTTTATTTTATTCGTCTATAATTTTATAAACCAGATATTATTTTAATAAACTAATGTCACTAGATATCAAATTTATAATATAATGTACTTCTCAAGAACAAATTCTATTCCACAGACATTATACTGTGGTCATTTCAAAGCTGTTTCAATTGACTTTAGGTGGTGTTTCAAACTTTCAACTGACCCCCGTGATAGGTGTCGATTGCGACATATCGCTTGTTCATCATTTATGATTTTGCTCTCCAGAACTGTTTGTTCAAAAAAATGTAACAATTGGTGCTATATGTTGTAAATAGTATAGCTCTAGGTAATTGGTGCTATGTTGTAAATAGTATAGCTCTAGGCTCAGTTGTAGCTATCCTTCGTTATCGTACGCACAATCTTATAGGGGGCGAGCGGGGCAAAGAGGGCACTTTCGCCAAATTTTCGAAATTAAATTTGAAAAAAAAATGAAATTCCTGTGGGAAACGATTTTTATTGAGAAAAGAAAAAAAAGTTGAAAATTTTCCAAGATTTTTTTGTTTTTGCCGAGGTGCCCTATTTGCCTCGCTCTCCCATAGGCAACTTTCGTCTCCATTTTTCGCAAGGAATCCGCTGGTATATGCAGATGCCCCGCGAATTTTACGACACCCTTTCAAGGAGCCATTTCCACACAGTAGATCCTTGAAATATCTATTTATTATCGAGAATTCAAGGGAAGAAATTCACACGATATCTCTCATCACTCTCGCTCTTGAACACCTTTTACCAATTAGTTTAATCAACAAATAAATAAATGAGAGAAGACTGCAGGGTTAAGGACCGACCGTTTCCGTTGTTTCCGTGCCTGCGACTTGTCCATCAGGGTTCTCCTCCGCTTCAGGGTTCTCTTCGTCGTCAGAGGGTAGTTCCTCTACGAGGCCGGGGGCTGGGAAGTAAGTTGCGGCTTCGTCGATCGCTTTTTCGGGGCTTTCGCTAACATGGTAAGGCCCGATCCCAGCAAAGGCCAAAAAAGATTCACTGTCTATCTTTTTTACGACGCATACGAATACTTCGTACCTAAAATTACAACAATGAACGATATGCCGCTTTGATACCTATATCCCAATATCATAATATAATATAAACATAAACATACTTAATTCAAAGAATATAAACTTGAAATGCAGTTGTCTCGAAGGGTTAATCACTTATGAAATCTGGTGTACTACATCCCTCCCCGAATCTTGTGAAATCTTTTGAAATATTGAAATTTCTAAATTTGGTGGACTTCACAATTGACGAGTGATTAACCCCTCGAGTAATCCCTACTTGAATACGCAGACAACAAAAAACTCAAAAAAACGTCTCTCAGTCCATAGGACGTCCGTACAACGATATCTTTTTGCTTTTTTTTTTCATTGTCTGGGTATATTGTCCAGGCATCTGAATTTTCGAATAACTTCATTTGATAATAGAACAAACCCTGATCTTTCCTCGACCTTTTCTTCGAACTCGCTGATCGACGAAGCGATACGTTTAGCCTCCGGGGGTTTATCGCGTTCGAAGACACCAAAGTTAACCAAATCTGACTTGTAATTGCTCAAAATCATTTTGATGTCGGCCTTTTTTGTGTTGTCATATTTGAAGACAATTATCGGAGGCCTCGACATCTCGTGCTCGAACTGTACCATAAATAAGCCATTCAATTTCTAGTATTGTTCAATAAGATTTCACGAATTGTTTTGAAGAAAATTTCTGAACTTAGCGAAAGTATTTAAATCATATTCGGATAATTTTATATCTACTGCAACCATACACTTTATTATTCACTTCCATACTCACTGGAAAATTTTTATCAACGTAGTTTCGAAATATCACTTGAAAAACTGTAGCTTTGCTACGTGAATTTGGAGGTGCCCAAACAACAGGGTAAATATCATCCTTCGAACTGGGTGTAAATGCTGGCCGGTGGCGTTCTGCATAGCTAGAAAAAATTAAAATCAAAGTATCAATTAAGATCATGTTTCGATGTCATTTTTGTAGCCACGCTTTTCAATCCCGATCTGTGTTTGTGTCCATCATCATACATGACTAGCATAGACTCCAAAATCAATTACAACAGTTATTTAATCTTCTCTGTATATACGCAATCATGTTCTTGGCTTAATACTGTACCGTGATTAATCGATTGATTATTGAATTCGAATGCTCGAGGGAAATAGAAAATTCATTTTTCAACACCCCTAGACTGGGAGCCTATAGAACACTTTTTTTTATGTATCATAACCTACTGCTCACAACTATCTTAAGTTGCACGAATCTGTGTGCCACACTGTTGGAAAAATTGAAGAAAATAGTACTTTTCGATACACGTGCGAAAGATGATTCTCGACTCGTGTGATTGTCACCCTCGCTTCGCTCGGGCGAAAAACTTCACACTCGTCCAAGAATCAACACTTTCGCACTTGCATCGAACTTCATTTTTCAACACAGCGCGCGTTAAGTTGAATTTTATGCACGCGGAGCGTGCGCAAAATCGAACTTTGCGCACGCCGTGTGGAAATAGTAGATTACGTAACTAGTGCGCAAAATAGGTGAATCCCGCACGAGTCGGATTTGTCGCCCGAGCGTAGCGAGGGCGACAAAAGAGACGAGTGCGGGAGACACCTATGCGCACTAGTTACGTATACTATTTTTCCTAACGAGCTACGCAAAATTCTACAACATTGGTATCTTGTATGAAATATTAAATTTTCAAGTATATACAAATTATTGTACATAAGATGGATGAAGTGTCCGCTTAAAAGAATTGGTAACGATGCCGATCCTGTTTATTTACGTTTACCAGCTCTATCTCCCCGCACCTTGAATTCTCTCTCTTTCATTCAACGTTACAATACACAAAGAAAAGGTGTTGCGTTTCAATTATATTTATTTTGCGCACTAGTGCGGGAAAGTACTATTTTGCACACTCATTTGCGTGCGCAAAATCGAATTTTGCACACTGAGTTAGGAAAAATAATTTCCCAGGAGGTCCACTATCATTTTATGTCAATTTCAACACTTTTTTAGTTAAAACAACATTATTTCCACTTAAACGACAAATTTTTCTTTGTGTAGTGACTCTATCGTTCGAAACCTATTAATTCATACCATATGTGAATTTATCGGACCAGTCGAACCAAATTTTTAAGTCTTCTAACTGAAGCTCACCTCTATATTTACTTGAAAAAATAATTATGATGCACTTCCGTTTTTTTCGGTCTATCTGGAGATTGCACGCTCTATATAGAGGTGAGCTTCAGTTAGAAGACTTAAAAATTTGGTTCGACTGGTCCGATAAATTCACATATGGTATGGACAAATTTTTCTGTTGTTTCAACGGAAAATAGTGTTGAAATCAACATAAAAATTATAGTGGACCTCCTGGAACATTTTATTTCTAACGATGCACATCACAAAAATATCATCTCCGAACAAATTCCGTTGATACAAGATGTTCCCCACGCGCGATCAAATTGTTTAATAAAAACTCAAGTTTTGGCATCATATTTTATACTTCCATTCCATTTCATATGTGTTATAAAATTGCTTTGAATTTTAATGAATAATCATAGAGATATTCACGAAATGCCAAACAGTAGGTTATAATAATTTTGTAAACAAATTTTTTTACAAAAGCATAGGGTAATATATAGTGCTCTCCATTAGCCACCCTCCCAATAAACACAAAACCCGATAAAAGTATAAAAATAGGAAGAATGTCCGGCCGGAAAAACGTATATTTCACGTATAAACACGTACCGAGAATATTCGGTGAGAGTAGACAGTCCCCTTCCTACGGCAAAACCAACACGGGAGCGCACCGTGTGCGTGAGGCTCGTGCGGGAGGGGATGCAATGCTACTGGCACCTAATTTCGTCCCGAACGAGCCTCATGCACGCGGTGCGCGCCTGTATTGGTTTTACCGTAGGAAGGGGACTGTCTACTCTCACCGAATATTCACGGTATATATGAGGTATTCCACGCCGTTTCGAACGGTCAAAAAAATCACCGCTTCCGAAAAAATCGTAATTTGGTCCTCGAACACAACTATATCGAAAGAATTTTTGTGAATTTTTTCAGAATTTTCGGATTGCATTTGTGGATTTTTTCCAAATTCCAACTTTTTTTACAAACTTCCGTATCTCAAAAGTATAAGATCCTACAAGAAAATTTATGAGACACAAAAGTTGCAGTTTCGTATCAACTTTCTGAAAAAATTTTTTTGGGAATTTCTCGAATCCCAAAAATAGCAATTTTTATCAAAAATACACAAAAATCGATTTTTCAATCAATACGTCACCTTCGATTTGCCTCGATAAATCACAGAAAATACTCTCAAGTGTGGAGAACAACCCCGTATTTTTTTTGAGACGGGTGGCGCAATCGTTTGGAAGATATGCTTTATTAATTTTTTTCTCAGAAGAAAAAAAAAAAATTTCAGAATATAATATTATAGAGTTATATAATATTAATATAATTATAATATAATATTATAGAGTTAAAATAATCATTACATAATCAAATTGGATGTTAAAATGTTGATGAGCTATAATATTATATAATCCAGAAAATAACATATAAACGTACCATAAGTTAAATTAAAAATGATTTGCGAGTACTGATTGGATTTTTATGGATCGAAGAAAAATATTACGTCAAACGACATATCAAAGCGATAGTCAAAAATGTGATTTTAATTTTTTTTTTTTTTTTCAAGTCACATGCCCCTATATATTTGTGTATAACGTGGAATAATATATATAGGGGAGAGCGGGGCAAAGAGGGCACCTCCGCCAAATTTTCAAAATTAAATTTCAAAAAAATTAAATTCCTTCGGGAAACGATTTTTCTTGAAAAAAAAAGTCGAAAATTTTCCAAGAATTTTTTTTTTTTTTGGCCGAGGTGCCCTCTTTGCCCCGCTCTCCCCTATAGATATATAATATCTATATTAGGGTGCTTTTTTTGAAACGACTATTTTTTTTTTTGCAACTCCCCATTGAAAATCTTGTAGACGTCGAAAAGGGAAAAGGGTTGAAACCACAGCCAAACTACCAATGGCACTTTTGAAGAACACTAAATTCTCTGTCGAATGACTCTAGGATAAGAACAATCCATTGAAATGCGGCTGAGTTTTGCGCGGCGAAAGAAAAAGTCGTAATGTTTACATGCTTTCAGCATGGGAAAACTTGAAAAGAAAAGCGCGAGTGCTGGAATTGGAATGAAGAGCTAAAAATTGGACAGGATTCTCTTTTCAACGTCTACAACAATAGATTTTCAATGGGGAGTTGCAAAAAAAAAATGGTCGTTTCAAAAAAAGCACCTCGAAAGCACCCTAATCTATATACTATCTTACTATTTATATATAAATGTGATATTACTATTTTCAATAAAAATGTTGTGAGAAATTAATTTTATTTTTGATTTTACAATTTCAATGAACGTATTTGCAAGTCCCAATGCACTCGCATTACGTGCCCGCATCATGTCCGCACGGATGCGACAGGCACGTCGTGCGAGGCATATGTACATCAATTGATGACTCAGTTGCGTGGTGATCTGCGCGCACGTCGTGCGGATAGACCCGCACGCGTGGGTGCGTATTGCGTCGCATATGCCACGCATATTGTTATCTGGGACATCTTGTATCCACGGAATTTGTTCGGCGATGATAATAACAGTGTTATGGCCTCCCGGACTATCCGTCATTCTAAAATTAATTCGTTGAGGCAAAGTGATAGGGTGGATATTGTTAGATTATTATCAGCGGTTGAAAAGTGGCTGATGAAGTTAACGACGTTGATATTGATCTCACCATCCTTCGACAGGAGGTTGATCAGGTTTTGGCAGCGAGGGTTCCCCGAACAAAATATTAATCAGATATTTTTCAACGTCCATCTCAAGTTTCTTCTCATTTATCTTCAGACGCATACACATGCACTTCCCATCCAGCAACAATCTCTTCGCATTCTCTGTCATCTCGTAATCGGACTGCCGAAAATTGAAGAGAATTATTGTGGCCGTTATTTTACGATATAGAAAAACGGGAGTGTTCATCATATTAGCTCACCTCTTTGAGCATATCATTGATCATTAATTCGTCTAATTGTTTTCTAAACTCTTCAGCGATTTTGTAATTTTCGGGTAACAATTCTTCTATTAATTCCATGTAAGGTGGACTGGACTTTTTGTCTCTCCTGTGAAACTCTTCGTCCTTAAATACCCAGGGAAAAAGTATCAGGCAGGTTTCCTTACAGAGTGAAGACGTGAAGTGCGTCATCTCTGCTTCGTACTTTGCCTTTATCTCAGCCTCTGTGATATAAAGCTGAATTGTTATTGAAAATAATAATAATCTTTCAAAACCGCAATATATACTATTATAGAATTAACGCGTGTTCAACCTTCTTGTGCTCTTTTTGCAGCCTCCTTTGCTAGTCTTGTTTCTTCGAGAATCCTCAGCCTCTTTTCCTCCTCTGGACTTCGTTCTGTCACTGCCATAGAGAATCTATTAAAAAAAAATTAATCGAAACTCCGTTTTCAAAATGATTTCTCTTTCTGTGACGTCATAGTCAAAGTCAATCAATAAATCGATTCGCATACTCACTCGGGAGGTTCTCCAGTCTGTAATCTCTGAAGCTCTTCGTTCAGCACCCTTTGCAGTTCTGGGCAATCAGCTCCAAACAGCAAATTGATCATAAGCCCATTCTAAGTGAAAAATGTACAATTATAATGGGTTCTTAAGGTTGTTAGCTTGTAAAAGCGGTTTCCGACAGATCTGTGTAAAATTTTACTGGTAATTAAGTTGAAACAAGTTCTACAACATGATACGAAGTTCATTGATTTTTGCCGTATATTAGTGATGAAACAAATTGTTGAAGTTTACATTATTTGCATACGTACATAGGGAAAATACCAACTTTTATCACTCTAACGTTTTTTATGATTCAACTCGGCGACAGATTTCAATGAAAAACTAGTATGTTATGAATTGAAATTTAACGAACATTTTGAGACTAGATACAAAAGTATTTCCCGTGTAATAAGAAAGATATTGTTAGATAAAATCAAGTCTCTCGTCGATATTTGCGTGTGAATCAGACGCTGATGTGATGGATGCGGCAACAGCGCTCACGTAGCTCAAACGGACGGCTCGAGCGGATTCTTCCGTTATATACACGCAATGTTGCCACGATCTATTATAACTTCGACTCAATGCGCGTGTGCCTATGCCTAAGAGAAATGTGAACTGTACCTTGACAAAAGTTTGACAACTTGGCCGTTTTAAAAAAATCTTAAAAAATATCAGAAAGACTTTGTTTAACCATCAAAACATTTTGATACGGTTTGCATATCATAGCATGTAATTGATAGTGTGTATATTTGATTTTGTGACTTATTTATTACTGTGGTCATTCTAGAACTATCGTCAACTGAAATAAACTTTTGGCTGTGACTATAACAAGCTAACAACCTTAACACATGACGTCGCATTGAGACTATTCAACGCTCATAGGTAAAGTATAATTGTTCAATGCTTTCCCGGTGGCTAACTTTTTTTCTGACTTTTCCGGAAACCAGACTCCATTCTAGTCGTATTTCATGTGCCCATATGGCCTAAATTATAATAATAATGATTATAACCCCTGATAAAAATATTTTAATATCATTTTATCTTATTGTATCCGAAAGAGTCAGAAAAAAGCAGTTAGCCACTGCAGGGAAAGCATTAATGAATATTACTGTACTAACGTGCAGGAACATCCAAGTTGGCTCGCTCTTTCCTCTGAAACGTTCCAGATCCTTAATATCGTCACACTTGGCCTGAAACGATGACTTATCACACATAAGGAAAAAAGTGGTGAAGTCTGATCAATTTTATCTCAAATTCTATTTTGACTTTTCCATCATTATAGTTGCGGTCATAATTACAATAGCGTAGCTCAGCATGTCGCCTCCGATCTCCATCTTGACTTTTTTCAAAAGACTGATCATCCCTGCACACGGTCCACTCCAACCCGAATACACATCAACCACTAGAAGGGATTATCTTAATTTCGATACTGTCGAAACTTCGGGGTGCTTTATTGAATGATTTGCGGTCTTTAAGGAGAATATATCCTCCCCAACGGATAAATGGTGCTCATGAATATTCAATAAATTCATTACAGTAAGATTTTAGTGATTGCATTAAAAGAGGAAGCTTAAAAGTTCATAGTTGACTTATATGTCATCGCTTGCTCACCAATTAGCCCTCTTCTCTCCAATATCTTCGACCATTCCTCATCGGTGTTGACCTCTGTTTGGAGAGCAGCTGGTGTACTTTTCTTAGCCATTCGTCGAGCGGCACTGATTCCACCCTGTTTAAAATGAATTCTAATACATTTCGTTTTCTTCAATTGTTGATCATTCAATTTCAATAATTATTCAAGGTTTTCATTCCATATTTCAACCACTGTATAGAAATAATTGAATGCGTGACTTGCTGAATGTGCAAAATGCTACCCCAGAGAACCGTTTCAAACATTTGAAGACATTGCGGAATCCGAGTATTTTTTTATTTCCTTTCTTCCTTTAGATACATGACATTGAAGTTTGCATCGTTGGAACGCGACGAAATTCAACGTAAATTTAAAAAAAATATACACAGCATAAAAATAATCCTACTAGGTTTATTAACTTTTTCAAGTTATTTCTAGTCGTTTTCACTATTCAAAGATAGCAGGATCATTTTTGGTATATTGATATATTTAAACTAATTTTTTTTGGATTTCGTTGCGTTCCAACGATGCAGACTTCAATGTCATTTAGATACTGAAAACTGGTGATTGATAAAATTCAAATCTGAATATATACACAGAGATTATTCGTACCCTTTTTTTGCCGAGCATTTTGATTCGATTAATTAGTTGCAACAGGCTGTTCGGTGTGTAGAAATATATGGTGTGAGCCGTTCGAGACTGAATATCAAGGATATGGTATGAAGTTATAAAAGTCGGAGTAGAAGAATTAATTTCATAGGAAAATTTTATGAAATCTGTCCCGTGCGATGGACGGGGATAAACTGCAGTCGGAGGTTTTAGCGAAAGCTGGTATACCTGTTGTAAGGGTTCATGATGTACGGGGACATCGCGATGTCGAAGGACACGCGAGGTCAAGCATTAGCAAAGTTGGCTGCACTAATACCATCGCGAAATAATTATCTAGTTTGGCGGTAAGGGGGTTACGGCTTAGGGGAAAGTCGGGGGTCAGATAATACTGCCAACCCTTAATTACATAATGGGGTCGTAATTGATGTTGCCGAACAAAAGCGATAAATCGGAGAAGGACCGGCTTCCAAACAGAAAATAAATAATATAAAAATAATAAGAAATGCCACTGCGGCAGGCAGTTAAACCCTGCAGCTGTTCCGGAATTTTTTTTATCATCACTACGATACTGAAAGTCACATTATTTCATATACCTGAATTTCACCGAATTTTAAAGAGTTCTTCAGATCAATGCGAGGTCCGCTGAAGGATATACAATTCTTTCGAAACATTCGATTTCTCATTGAAGATGAAAATACTATATTTACAATACGAGTCCGGTAAAACTTTTTCTGACGAGTGTGAGGTTGCAGCACGAGCCGAAGGCGAGTTTTGCAATCACACGAGATCAGAAGAAGTTTTTCCGTCGACTACTGTACAAAATTTTATTTCATGAGGTGTGAAAATGGGGGTTTTAACCACGCGAAGCGTTTTGGTTTCGGAGCTCTTTAGGAAAAAATTGTTTTTCTTTTTTTTTTCCCCTATTTTGTATCGAAATCTAACCGCGAGGAGAAACCGGATGTTATTTTCGTCAGAAAAGTGTCGTAGAAGAAGAATTTCACGTTCTATTTTTTTTTTTCCTTCTTTATTCATTTTTCACACATTTATAAATTGATATTTCACCTAAAACCATGATAAGGACAGAAACAACCAAAAGTGAAAGTCGATAAATAGCAAAAGAAAAAAAAAGAGGACTTTCTATTACCCATTTAGAAAAAATGCCCTATTTGTTTCAAAGATCCAACAATTGTTATACGTAACGAAGATCGGGACGATCTGGACACCTTAAGGAAATTACACAAGGAAAATGAGCCTTAAGTACCTACTACAATTATCCGCAAAGTTTCATATTCCTACAGGGTATAGAGCTCAAAGAACCTATCTGTTTGTGTAAAGAATTGTGTACAAAAATTTGAAGAAATAATGAAATATAATCGATTAAAAGAAAAAAGAATATCTAGGTATGATTTTCATTCATCTTCATTTATAGTATGTCAAGTCCGCGACATTGTCGACTCGATTCTCAATTCCCATTGAAATATCGTGCTCAGATTCTTTCAGGGTTTTGGGTAAATTCGAAAGCGAGATCGCATTCTCGTCGAACAGAAAAGTGATGGATATCATAAATTACAATTTGTCGTCAATCATATTTTCCTTAAAATCGAACTGAAATCGATTACAAAATAAATTCATAATTTTCAATTGAGCCGGGGTCAGTTACGAAATATATTTGCAATTTGTTATCAAATCAACAATAATTAGTCGATTATGCATTATAGATGTATTTCGTGATTAGCTACGATTCAATCGCAAATTAGCAATGTAATTTGTCATTTTTAATTGCAGCATCACGATGAATTAACTTCTCATATACATTAGGGTTGTCCTTATTTAGAGTGTTTTTTGAATTCTCCGGCGGACAAGGCGGAAGAAGCTTGCAAATTAATAATAAAAAAGCAGGCGAAACTTCGAGCTTGTAGGTCAACTCAAAGTACAGCCTCCAAGGCAGTGAATTTTCCCATTTAGTTTAAATATAAATTCGCGCTCACTCCCTGGTAGAAATTCATCTAGATCTGCTAGCCTGCAATATAGGCCTGTCTAGATTTTTTAAGATTTGCTAGATTCGCTAGGTTTTCGTGATTTGCAATACAGACCTGCCCAGATTTTTCTAAATTTGCTAGATTCGCTAGGTTCTTTAGATTTGTAATATAGCCCTGTCTAGATCTTTCTAGATTTGCTAGATTCGTTAAAATAGAGTGAAAGATTATAGGACAGAGGCCGAATGATGAAATATTATCGCACAATATGAATATGTTTCATTAAAATAAACATAGTCAAGTTAGTTCTGACCACGTTCACACATTACAAAACAAATTGACATTTGTTACATTACTTATCAGACGCGATCAATTGAATCAGTTTTAAATAATCAATATTAATTAATTAATAATCATTAATAAATAATAGCTGTGAAAATATAAGCAAAATTTACATAAAATCGCATTCAAAACTCATTGCTTTTATGAAAAAACAAGCTGTTGGTTTCGAAAGTAAGAAATCCAAAGTCCTAACATCAGATGACGTTGAAAAATCTCCGAACGAAGCTCCCGATTAAGGTGCTTTCCTAGGCAATTCCACCAGTCCTGAAAACATCGTGAAAAAATGTGATATTAAACGGAATATCTCTGCCTCGGCACCGAAATCAATGAAACAAAATACGTCGCGCAATTCTATGTGCGACTCCGAACATGTTCAGCCCAAAAAATGTTCGTTTTGCGCGAAAATAGAGAAGATATCCATGAAAAACGTTTCTAAAACCGTTTTTCATGGATATCTTCTCTATTTCCGCGCAAAACGAACATTTTTTGGGCTGTACATGTTCGGAGTCGCACATAGAATTGCGCGACGTATTTTGTTTCATTGATTTTGGTGCCCAGGCAGAGATATTCCGTTTAATATCACATTTTTTCACGATGTTTTCAGGACTGGTGGAATTGCCTAGGAAAGCACCTTAAATTCGTTTAGCATAACAAAAGTAACTGAAAATTAATCTATTCGTTAAGTAAAATCTTATTACTTGAAATTTTACTAGAGTTATGATTATTTATACGATTACAGAATGCTTTAATTTTTGGAATCACGGGCGGGTGTCGAAGAGAAGAGTAGAGTAAAATGACAGCGAATGATATTCAAGATTACAAAGAAATTTTATACTACTGTCAAGAATTATCAAGTACTACGTCCACCTAATTGTAAATGTGATCAACCTTCTTTCAATTACGTAAATGGAAAATGTACACAGCAGCCAGTCGGTATCTATAAATAAACGTGCACCTCAAAAGAAATTTGTTTCTCATTATCATCGTTTTTAGAAAATAACCTAAGATTTCTAACAAAACCTGCCTAAGGACACGTTAGTACTGCTCAGAACTGTACAGATATAATCTAGCGCTACTGGATACTGCTAGATAGCATTGCTAGATAGCATCTAGAAGGGACAAGTGTTACATTTCTGTCCGGGCGTCTGTACAGTTTTACTAGATAGGCCTAGATGGCAGTCTCGCGAATCTAGCTAGACCTAGACAGATTATGGGAAAAATTTCTACCAGGGCTGGATTATTATTTTTCCCCGCCTTGAATAGTGCTTCGAAAAATCGGATATTTGGCATACGTCTTCTCTATAGTCATAGGTATTTTACAAAAAACTGGGCGATTTTTTGGAAAATACCTATATGGGTAATTCCACCTCAAATCGGCCAATTTTGGGTGTTTTTTGACCTCGTATTTTTTGAATCGCCTTAAACTTTTTTTACGTGAAATCTACGTCAAAAAAGTAGACCCATATTTTTTTGTTGGTCCAAAAAGTTTTTTTTACGCTAGTTATGAATTATCGAATTTTACTGTGAAAGTAGCGCGAGGGCGGCTTGGAGAATTAATATCTCGAGTCCCTTTCACCGTAGAGAGATATTTAAAAACGCGTTTTAAAGGCGATGAAAGACACTTTTCGATAAAATTTTTCAACTTTTCAAAAAATATAGTTTTGTTATTTTTATGAGCAATCAAAATGTTTATCGATTTTTTTCGCAATCTAAGGCCATTTTTAAAATTCTAAAAAAAATATGATCGCATTCCTTATTCAATTCTGAAGATGACGATTTTTTAAAAAAGATGGAGCTATTTTTCTAAGTATTTTTTGCTACTACCGCGTCGTACGGGGCTCGGCCAATGGCGTGACGCGCGGCTTTCCATACATGGAATAACGCGGTAGTAGCAAGGCGCGCAGCGCGGCAACCTCACGCAACGCCGGACAAATAATTGTAAAAAAAATACTTAGAAAAATAGCTCCATCTTTTTTAAAAAATCGTCATCTTCAGAATTGAATAAGGAATGCGACCATATTTTTTCAGAATTTTAAAAATGGCCTTAGATTGCGAAAAAAATCGATAAACATTTTGATTGCTCATAAAAATAACAAAACTATATTTTTTGAAAAGTTGAAAAATTTTATCGAAAAGTGTCTTTCATCGCCTTTAAAACGCGTTTTTAAACATCTCTCTACGGTGAAAGGGACTCGAGATATTAATTCTCCAAGCCGCCCTCGCACTACTTTCACAGTAAAATTCGATAATTTATAACTGGCGTGAAAAATAGTATACCGCGAGGACCAGGTGAAAGAGAATGGTCCATCCGCCCAGGCAGCTAATATTTCGTATTTTTAGGGGGATAGCCACTCGTTGCGCTGAAAAAATCCCTAGGGTGATTTTGGCGCGCGGTCGATGCAACTCGGCAGCCATTGTTGATACAAGCCGGCTGACTGTCAATACATCGCGGAAGGTAGACAAGTGTGGTTATGTTCGTTTATTTGAAGCAAATGATAAATAAAGTGAATAAAACCTACGTGAATAAGCTAGGAATATTTATCAAAAATCGATCAATCAGTTTTAAATGATATCTTAATGCAATCAACGAATTAACCTAAGCTATGACTGGAAATTTATCAGAATCAAAGAGTTCATCGAGAACAACCAATTCGAACAAAATTATTGATTGTATCCTGGGGTTGAGGCATCAATAAATATCCATAGCTTATTCACGTAGGTTTTATTCACTTTATTTATCATTTCCTTCAAATAAACGAACATAACCACACTTGTCTACCTTCCGCGATGTATTGACAGTCAGCCGGCTTGTATCAACAATGGCTGCCGAGTTGCATCGACCGCGCGCCAAAATCACCCTAGGGATTTTCAGTGCAACGAGTGGCTATCCCCCTAAAAATACGACATATTAGCTGCCTGGGCGGATGGACCATTCTCTTTCACCTGGTCCTCGCGGTATTATGTGGCATGCCCGTAAACCAAGTGTTTTTCGGCGAGAATAATGATTTCAGGACGAGCTAAAGGCGAGCCGAAGGCGAGCCGGAAGCGAGTTCTGAAATCATTATTCGAGTCAAAAACGGTTTACGGGTGCGCCCCATACTGTATTTTTTTCGAAATAGGCATGAAAAGTCACTTTGACGCCTGTTGAGATTCACTAGACGGAGAGTGAGGTTACGGTGCGATTTGTCGCGCACTTCGAACCGCGCATCGAAACTGCCGTATAAAGTCTTTATACGGCAGTTTCGATGCGCGGTTCGAAGTGCGCGACAGATCGCACCATAACCTCAGTCTTCGTCTAGTGAATCTCAACAGGCGTCAAAGTGACTTTTCATGCCTATTTCGAAAAAAATACAGTATGGGGCGCACCCGTAAGCCGTTTTTGACTCGAATAATGATTTCAGGACTCGCTTCCGGCTCGCCTTTAGCTCGTCCTGAAATCATTATTCTCGCCGAAAAACACTTGGTTTACGGGCATGCCACATAATATACTATTGGACCAACGAAAAAATACGGGTCTACTTTTTTGACGTAGATTTCACGTAAAAAAAAGTTTGAAACGATTCAAAAAATACGAGGTCATTTCTCGGCCGATTTGAGGTGGAATTGCCCCTATACGATTATAGAGAAGACGTATGCCAAATTTCACTGCCTTGGAGGCTGCAGTACTTTGAGTTGACCTTGTCCGCAGGAAATTTCGAAAACACCCTAAATAAGGACCACCGTAATATACATATAGTAACTCAAACATCGTGTATGGGTGAATATACAGGGTGTCCCATTTGAAATTTCGCATTAGAATATCTCTGAACCTAGAGCTGCTGTTGAAAAATGTTTGAGATAAAAATTGTTTGGTTCAAAGGGGGACACAAACTGGTAATATCAGATCAGTTGTAACTATCATTGCTCCGGAGATGCGAACACAAAGTTGATTTTTTTGAATGGCAAGTACTTTTTTTCAGGATAGAAAACGTACCTCACGCTAAGACAAATTCAACCATATGTGGGAAAAGTTCATGTCGTTCACGCTCCGTGACTTACGGCTACGCGAAGTTCTCAAATCCTCAAATGCCTGCGATTATCGGGACAGGTATTAGGAGTTTGTTGGACAGTATTTAGGAGTTTATTAAATGTTCAAACACATTGCCTCCTGTCTGAACGCAAATTTGCAGACGACGATGGAAATTGGAATTGCTGGAGTGTGGCGAGCAAGGTACTACGCTGGATATTACGACAAGCCCCGCACGAAAAAATATATATGTGAAATATATCGAAAAATATAACGACATAGGGGAAGGTGGGGCAGAACGGACAGTGGGGCAGAACGGGCACTAAAACCAAAAAAAAAAAAATAATGTCGTCGGAAATGATTTTTTATGAAATGTGACGACATATTTTGGATAAATAATGACACAAAAAAAAAAAAGGAAAACTGAATTATTTTTTTTTCACTTTTTTAATTTTTTTTTTTTTTTTTTTGTGTCATTATTTATCCAAAATACGTCGCCACATTTCATAAAAAATCATTTCCGACGACATTATTTTTTTTTTGGATTTAGTGTCCGTTCTGCCCCACTGTCCGTTCTGCCCCACCTTCCCCTATATGTGCGGCAAAATAAATATATTCGAAATATTTCCAATATAAATTGGTTATATTCTCAGGATATATTCGATGAAATATAAGTAAAATATATGCGGAAAATATAACCGATTTATATTCGAAATATACAGAGAATTTACGATATATTTCACATATATTTATTTTGCCGCACATATTATGGTATATTTGTGTTGTATATATTGAATATATTTCGCTATATATCTCACATACATATTTTTCCATGCGGGGCAGTTCTTATCCTTCGTTTCATGTTTTCTCGTGTTGTTGGTAATCGGATGGGAGGCAATGTGTTTGAACATTTAATCAATTACTGAATGCTATCCAATCAACTCCCAATACCTGTCCCGATGATTGCAACCCGTGTAGAAATTTATATCGGGATCTGGTCAGGTCCCGACCAGTCAGCCCCGTTTCAAGTCGGGCGCTGGTCAGGATAACTGGCCAGAATCCAGCCAGTAGTGTCACGCTAAAACATTAGGTTCCTGGCCAGTAACACTACCGCGATTTTTATTTTATTTTCTTTCATTTTTTTATTTTATTTTTTATTTTTTATATTTCTATTTTTATTTTATTTTTTTTATTTTTATTTTTTATTTTTTACTGGTTCTGCCGGGGTGTCGAGAGTGTCGGGTGGGTACGGCATGTAGCCGGAAAAAATTGAGAAGTAGCTTATTTGGAGAAATATAAGTGCCTCTTTATTGGGTAAACCTAATAGGTATAACTCTGGGTTAACCGATATACATCAGATCGTGTGCGTTAAGGATCGTGTCTAGAGGTGGTCGAATGCCGGCTTATCTATTCAGCGCTCGTCGTGTTATTGTCGCGAGAACCGAATTCGCTATGCGCCGCCTAGTGGCGCCGCGTGGAAGTACCGCCGGCAGCCCACCTCGCAGTGATGCCAGAAGTCACCAGAAATAGAGATAGAGCGTATGGCGATCGCGGCGGAGTAAGAGAGAAACTATGTCTCTTTCTGGCATCACTGCCACCTCGGAGCGCGGGTCGCTTGTGCGTAGAGGCGGTAGGCGCCCTGAGGATTTATTTGCAAAGTTATGCGTGCAACACAAGTATCGGGCCGGTACGAAAATTTTGTTCCAAAAATTCTCTGGGATTGATAAAAGGGTTTATAGGTGTAAGCTGTTTACTTCTCCACAGGTAATTCAAGTGAGATAAATATAAATCAAGAAGTGAAAAGAGAAAGAAAAAGACATAAAACAGTTTGTTTGGTACATCGGCGCGGCCGACGTGTCTCAAGTAAAAAAAAAAAAAAAATAAAAAAAGCTGTTTACTACGATTTGGAATTATTTTTATTATACGTACATTTATTATTATTTATTTGTTATTTTATTTGTTATTTGTTTATTTTATTTTTATTTTTTTATTTTATTTTATTTTTTTATTCTTTTATTTTTCATATTTCTGAATTTTTAAATTGTAACATTATTTGATCTATTCATTTATTATTGGTTTTCAACGCATTCCAAGGAACTCAGTTTGGATTCGAATAATTATCAACTTCCCGTTTCTCTGTTTTCAGAGAAGAAAGGAAGTTATTGTAATCACCCCGAAAATGAAAAGTTGAGTTTTCACTGGATCTCCACGTTTTGAGGTCCGGAGAATCACGTCCGACTATTTCGAGATTGACGTTCGGGTGGGTGGGTGTGTGTGTGTGTGTGTGTGTGTGTGTGTGTGTGTGTGTGTGTGTGTGTGTGTGTGTGTGTGTGTGACCACATTTTTGTCTCCACGATATCTCGGGAACGAGTGAGCGGGTTTTAATCGAACTAGGCTCAATCGACGCGGCTTTTCTCGACTTAGAACTGATTAGATTTTGGCTTTGATCGCTTCAGTACTTTTCGAATTATTTGAATAACAAAATTCTGGAAAAAAAAAAAATAAAAAAAATTTATAATACCTTGAGAATGGATGAACGGATTCCAATGAAAATTGGTGCAATGAGGTTTTTTGGATCACTGCTCACGAATTTGACATTGTGCTTCAAAAATTCGAATACGATAATGACATTATCATTATTATTATTAATTCATTTCGAAATGAGTTTGAAAACGGGAAGTTGAAAGGCTGGCCACGTCAGCCCCAAACCGCTTGTTATTATTACGAAACTGGTCACGAAAACGTGCATACCCTTAAAAATGCATGTGCGGGTTCTTCGACTTCAAAACATTCATCGGTGTTGGATTCATCCGCACAATAACCCGGTTTCACTAGCTTCTTTGCTATCAATCGGCGTTTCCTAGCTTGCGCCGCCGATTTTGATCCCTAATCTTACGCGGAAGGTCTATGGCAATATACTGCCTCAATATATATTACGTACAACTCTGCCAATTACATTGAGGTTAGGAATCGGCAAATAGCCGCACCCGATAACTGAGAAGACGATGCGCATGCGTCTCGTAGGACAGTCTGAAAAATTAAAGTAGCCGGTATGAACATTATCCCATGTTAGTGACCGAAATTAAGCTGCGGTCGAAGATAGTCCAGCCAGAGTCTGACTAGTACCCACCAAGGTGATTGAAAAAAATACCCCAATCAACCCCCGTTTAATACCCAGTGAGGTTTTTTCAGTAAATCAAAACTATCCCGACCAGTACCCGATCAGTACCCGATCAGGAATCTTGATAGAAAATAGCCCGACCAGCACATGACTAGCGCCCCACTTCTGATCGGGCTAAGTGGGGCTATTTCTACACGGGAAGCATTTGAAGATTTGAGGATTTCGCGTAGCCGTAAGTCACGGAGCGTAAACGAAATACACTTTTTCCACATGTAGTTGAATTTGTCTTAACGTGAGGTACGTTTTCTATCCTGAAAAAAGTACTTGCCATTAAAAAAAATCAACTTTGTGTTCGTATCTCCGGAGCAGTGATAGTTACAACTGATCTGATATTACCAGATTGTGTCCCCCTTCGAACGAAACAATTTTTATCCCAAACATTTTTCAACAGCAGCTCTAGGTTGAGAGATATTCTAATGCGAAATTTCAAATGGGACACCCTGTATAAACTGAAAGTGTAAATATAAATTGTAGAAGTACAAAATTCTGAACAACGTTGGAAAAAAAGTGCATGAGTTATTTTTTCCCTTGCATAAATTTGTCACATTTTTTTTTTTTTCCACAATTTAGAAGATTTGATTTTCGATTCTTTGAGGGTTCAGAACAACGCTGAAATGGATGAGGCACGCAAAGGTGCCATTCACGATTTCGAACTAAACCAGACGAAACGTATTTCGTTTATAGCTTATACAGTTTATAAGATTTACGTCACGTTCACAAAAGGATTATTATAATATCACAATAGTACCGTTTACTGCCTTGCAGTATAATGGTTGCTATCATCGCGTGTTCTTATCGAGGAAAAATAACCCGTCGTCGCTCTCATCGATTTATAAATTTCACCCGAATTTAGTTTTTTATTTACACCAATGTAAAATTTACCCTGTGAAATATTCGTCGCGAGGTCTGGAACACCCTGTATACATATAATACATTTTTTTTCATCCTATCTCTATATATATAATATAATAATATAAATATATAATATAAATATCTCTATATGTATAATACATCGTGTGCTGTTTTACGTTTCATCACCTATGGTAATATTTTTTACTTTTGCTAATTTAAACGAATTTTTACGTTTTCGACCCTCTGGAATCCGAAAAACCAGTTTGTGCCTCGTCCTCTGTGCAAATTCTTCGTTTGAACATGTAAAATCGATTTTTCTCAAAGAATGACATGATTCATAATACTGAAAAAATTCTCAATAATACCTACTTGGAGAAAAAACAAACATTTTAAGCTTTTTAATTTTAATTACGAATCATTTCGTTCTTTGAGAAAAATTGATTTCACATGTTTGAACGAAGAATTCTCTATGAAGGATGAGGCACAATTATCCACGAGTACTTTTTTCAAAAGTGGCACTTCAAATCCAAAAATACAGGCATTTAAACATTTGACGATGATCAGGAATCGGAAATTTAAAAAAAAAACTTTAAATCAAAAAACCAGTTGAGATGAAAATTCGAAAAAAATCACAAGCATTTTTGTAACACTGTATGGAAAGTTTTTACTTTGTGCACCGAAAATTGTACGCAAAATAGCAGATTCCTGATGATCTTACAAAGTGTGCGGAAATGTTGATTCCCGCACATATATCCATTCAAAGTGTGCGGGAATCAACATTCCCGCACGATTTACCCATGCAGGAATGTTGACTCCCCCACACTTCGTCGATTTATTCATGCGGAGTGTACACAAAAGTGCGAACTTCCATACAGTGTTACAAAAAATGGTATATATGAACTAGTGTTCGTGTGAGATGCGGCACACGCCTCCGGCTCGTGTTGCAAACCTCACATACTCATCGGGAATCACCAACTTTCCGCACTAGTATCATAATCAGGGCTTGGAAGTTGGGACCAATCAGATCTGAAAAAAGAGCGAAATTCATGCAGTAATCACGAAAAAAAAAGACGATCAGGTGCAAGATCACGCGCATAGAGTTCTTGAGATCGATCGAATAAATTAAAGATCTAAGAACGTAAAAGGAGCGAATAAATATGCAGCGGTATATTCTTATGATGTTTTACATACTTAAAATACTAAATGTACCAAACGTCTAAATAGCTCGAGCCTAGACAAAAATATGCTGCAGTGTTGCGTGAAAATCAGAATGAAAAAAAATTAGTTTTTAAAATTAGCAAGATGACCGGCAAGACCATCAGCAAGATGACCAGCTAGACGACCAGCAAGACCTTACATCAGAGTGACACTTAGAAATATTTTGTCGGTGTAAACCCGGTTTTTTTTTTTACACCCAAAAAGATCACTTCAATGTAGGGTTATTCATCCGTTTCAGGCCATTTGGAATCTATATATACCTACTTTTTTCATATTGCTGCTGGTCATGCTGATGATCTTGCTGATGGTCTTGCTTGTCATCTTGTTGGTTATCTTGCTGATGGTCTTGTTGGTTATCTTGCTGATGGTCTTTCTGACCATCTTGCTGGTCATCTTACTGATGGTCTTGCCGGTGGTCTAGCTGGTCATCTTGCTGATGGTCTTGCTGGTCATCTTGCTGATGGTCTTGCCGGTCATCTTGCTGATGGTCTTGCCGGTCATCTTGCTGATGGTCGTGCTGATGATCTTTCTGATGGTCTTGCTGGTCATATCTTGTTGGTTATCTTGCTGATGGTCTTTCTGACCATCTTGCTGGTCATCTTACTGATAGTATTGCTGGTGGTCTAGCTGGCCATCTTGCTGATGGTCTTGCCGGTCATCTTGCTAATTTTAAAAACTAATTTTTTTTTCATTTTGATTTTCACGCAACACTGCAGCATATTTTTGTCTAGGCTCGAGCTATTTAATCGTCTGGTAGATTTAGTATTTTAAGTATGTAAAACATCATAAAAATACCGCCGTATATTTATTCGCTCCTTTTATGTTCTCATATATATCTGAATTTATTCGATCGATCTCAAGAACTCTATGCACGTGATCTTGCACCTGATCGCCTTTTTTTTCGTGATTATTGCATGAATTTCGCTCTTTTTTCACGTTTGATTGTTGGTCCCAACTTCCAGGCTCTGATCATAATATACTATTCTTTCAGTCTGCCGAATATCAGAAAGAAATATGAGAATAATCAAGAGTGGTCAGGGTCAGACGCTGTCCAGGTTGGTATGGAACACCCCACTTATAATAGGTATAGGTCGGATATACAGGGTGAGGCATTTAAAGTGTTACAGAGCAATAGCAGTCAAACTATTGATCATATTCAAAAATGTTTCAGACAGAAGTTTTATTGTTCGAGAAGGCCGTCATACTGGATCACCTTATTTTTTTATCGGTGGAGGCGCTGAAGCTACGGCAAGGTCAACTCCACTTTTTTAAATGAAACTACGTATTTTTTATTACGTTATTTCATTCTACTTGAAAAACCAAACGACTTTCGTATGAAACATTTTTTAGTGAGACACCAATTTTTCGTGATATTCAGCTGAACAACTAGAGATTTTTGAACGTTCAAGAACTTTTTACCTCTGAACTATCAAGTTTGGAGAAAAGTTGCTGATGACAAAAAGTGCTTAATTTTATGCTAGGAATTTCGGAAAATAATTGCAGAATTTTTGCCCCTAACTTTTCATCGCTGTTTCTTCAATTGCGTAAAAAATTGAAAATTGTTGAAAAAATTCGGAAAGAATATTCTTCAAGGTTCTTTGCATGGAATTATGGAATCTTCGTACGTTGCAATTCTTCTCGAAGCTTGATAGTTTAGAGGTAGTAGATTCTTGAACGTTCAAAAATCTGTAGTTGTTCAGCTAAATATCATGAAAAATTGGTGTCTCACCAAAAAATGTTTCATACGAAAGTAGTTTGGTTTTTCAAGTAGAATGAAATCACGTAATAAAAAATACGTAGTTTCATTTAAAAAAGTGGAATTGACCTTGCCGTAGCTTCAGCGCCTCCACCGATAAAAAAATAGGGTGATCCAGTATGACGGCCTTCTCGAACAATAAAACTTCTGTCTGAAACATTTTTGGATATGATCAATAGTTTGAGTGCTATTGCTCTGTAACACTTTAAATGCCTCAACCTGTATAGGTATAGAAGCGAAACAGGCCAAGTCTCCATAATTGTGTTTGCAGATTTTCCCCCGCCTCATAAATCATTATCATTATTGGAATAATAGAAGACTATTTGATAAACGATTATTAAACCATGTACCAACGCCAGATTGGCGTTATCCGGTACTAAGTTCATTGTTTCGATGATATAATCTAATTAGTATAGATATTAAGCTGCACTTTTAAAGATATAGAATTAAGAGAGCAATGTCACTTTACGAATTGTAACCACAGCATCTTTACTATACCAGGACTAAAAGTGATCTGAATTTAGAAAAAAAAGCAAACAAAGGATAACTCTGGGGCAAATAATTTTACGAATTTCTACGAGATATTGAGGAAATTGAAACTCTTCGTAGTTTTTTCATGAGAAATTGTAGGTTTTTTTTTTTCTAGTACACGACTGAAAAGAACGACGAGTTTTTCGAAAAATCTACGGAAATCCACAATGTTTTATTACATAAAACTACTAAAGTCTACACATTTTTTGAAGGAAAACTATAAATTATTCTAAATCTCGTAAAAATTCGTAGGACTAAAAATTTCTACCCGGAAACGGTATATGGGGCAATCCATCCGAATCGATCTGGGCCTGACCCTCGACCTCTCGGATCTCGTTCACGATTTTTCTATGTTATCGCCCGACCTCTCAAAAGGACTCGGATTTTTTTTTCAAATCTTTCAAAGATTGTCTGATTAACTCATGATTTTTGAAAATAAACACATCGTTGGCCATAGTTTTAAAAACTAGAAAAATTCTAAAAAATCCGGTGTCAAATACCAAAATTCTTGAGCCTAGACCCAAAGTGGGCCAGCATTCGCTTCATTTTATTTTTTCGACTGGTTCGATAAAAAAAATTGAAAAACATTGGAAAAAAGTGAAATAACAAAAAAACTTCTTCTGAGTCCCACTACGCCCCAGAGACCTATTATACCCCGCCTTGCCCTATAAAAATATTCTAGCAGCATTTCATAGTGACCTGACTTGTGCTTTCAATTTTTTTCAATTTTTTTTTATCGAAACAGTCCAAAATAAAAATGAAGCGAACGCCGGCCCACTTCGGGTTCAATCTCAAAATTTTTAATATTTGCCACAGGATTTTTCAGAATTTTTTCAAATTTTAAAATGATGGCGAACGATGTGTTCATTTTCGAAAATCATAAGTAAATCAAACAATTTATGAAAGATTTGAAAAACAATCTGAGTCCGTTTTAGAGTTGGGACAACAACATGAAAAGTCGTGTACCGAATCCGAAAGGTTAGTATGGAATGCCCCATATACAGTTTCAAATTCTGCTGACAATTTTTTTCAAGCTCGTTTCATAAGAAAAATTTCTTCACTATCCGGTGATTTTTTTTTTCCAATTTTCTTCATTCTCGATTTTAGTAGTTGATTTACCTTTCCTAACACAACTTCCTGTCATTATATAGTTATTTTAGCGTGTTTTATTGGAAATGGGTAAAGGTGAATGAGAAGTAGGCCTTAGCTACAGATAATTTCTACACGCAAAGAAATTTTCTGTTGAATTTACCATCGCAGCGGTGAATATATGGACAGCGCTTTTTTTGCAGTATGAGTTACCTTTTTGCAGTATAAATTACTAAACTTTTAGTATTTGGCACAGTGGAACAAGTGACCTCCAATGTGCCAAATACTAGAATTTTAGTAATTTGTACTGCAAAAAGGTAATTCATACTGCAAAAAAAGCGCTGTCCATATATTCACCGCTGCGATGGTAAATTCAACAGTACCATTTTTTTACGTGTAACTTTTTGATTGTTCTAGCGCGTGAAAAAGAGAAACTCTACTGGTGTGTCGATCAGATTATTATTTTTGATGTTTGTGAAATATTATATGTATACTACACAATATAGTACACCCTGGTGAAAATAATTCTACAATTTATTGAGGAAATTAGACCTAATTCTCGTGGTTTTTTCACAAGGAATTATAGTTTTTTTCTAGTTTGACCGACAAAGACAACAATTCTGTCTGTATAAAGATTAAATCTGCAATTTTGACTAAAAAATTATGAAACGTTTCGAGTTTCCTAAAAAAATCATAGAAACTCGTTAAAGTAGAAATTTTCACCAGGGAAGTGCGTGCAGAATAAAGGGAAATGAAAGAATAGAAAATTTGTCGGCAAGTATATATAAACCAGATAAAAACAGGCCTCTCAATAATAGGACGCAGATGGCAGATAGGATTGATGACCTGTTTCAAAAATTGGATCTGCCATTGAGAATTTCGAAATTCTGTTATCAATTTTGGATTCAGCGACCCCAAAAACCTTCTCACCGTGCTCATCACATTTTTCAAACACTCAGCGGGCTCAGAAAAAAATAATAACTATAAAACTTGCTCTGAACACCCATGTTATTCAAATGGGGTTTTCCCCATTTTTAAAAGAATGAGTTTACCGGCACCACTTGGAATCAAAATTAAGGAGAATCCTCCAACAGAACTTTTCTTAAATTTATTCGGAACCAATTGAGCCACACGGAGGAATGAAATTCAAAAACACCTCTCTCAAGGGACACCCTAATGTACGTATGTATAATTTTGAATTTTTATTTCCTTTCGTTATATCAACCCACCAAAATATCCATCTGGTATAAGTTGACCAAATTGTTAAGTTCCCAGAATGAATGTAGCCACTGTTTAATAATTATTATATTCAACTGGATGCGTGTTACTGAATTTCTATGGTAAAATCATATATGAAGCCTTCTGCACAAATCCAAGAATATACAATATCTTATAGCTGATAGCACGAATTGATATCTTTTCAACGGCAGTACCACGTATCAACTATTCTCAGGGTTCGAGACTCAGTTATCAAACACGTCCAATAGTATACACATATGCACATAAATATACAAATACATGTATTACTATAGATACAAAACAACGTGTCAGTCAGTGGTGTATTCAGAAGTTGGGGGATGCTACCCTTGAAGCTTCATGAAAAAATAAAGTTTCGTTTGACGCCCGGGGTTGAATTTAGTTTTCAGGATGTGGAAATTAGAGGATTAATTTGTAGATAATGAATTTTTCTCTCCTCGATGTTTAAGAAAATTAATTTTTATTTCAATTGAATAAATGCATTCGGAAAGTTTTCACAATATCTAAATAACGACACAATAGCTTAGGGAATCAGCCAGGGTGAAAAAAATTTCAGACCAAATGCGCCGAAAAATAATCAAAACGATTTGTTTTTATGAAGAAATTGGATTAGTAGCCAGCAGAGTTTATATTTCTCTTCAAGATCGTGATTAAGTTTCTTCCTTGATCACAGGCCGATTTGAATCATATGAGAAAAAACACAAATATATTTCCGATTGTTCAAGATTGTTGAAAAATTTCTGAACAATTCTAAAAATCGGCGAAATTCTGAAATACTCTGCAAGAAATCCCATAAACTCTTATTGTCTCGGAAACTATATCTCTCTGCAGAGAAGATTAGAGATTTTGCAGAATATGTTTACCTAGACATTTTCAAAGAGTTTTAATAAAATTTTGGTAATAAAGAAAAATTAAATTTGCAGTTTTTTTTTTTTCATAATTCATCCGAAAATATTTGAATATTCTTCCGAAACTAATAATGCAAATTATTTCATGTATACAAAAAAAGAAAACTTTGAAATACCTACAGTTTTTCATTTATTGACTTTCTCATATCTCAGTGAAACTCTGAAAGTGTTTGAAATTTTTTTGTAAAATCTCTAATATAATAATTATAAAATTGTTCGAGGATCGTTCGGAATGTAAATTTAGCAATAATCAAAAGTTTATGGGAAATTTTTCACAGAGTTCTCAGAGTTGTAGTTATTTCGAAAATGGAAAGAAAATTGAGTATAATAAATTAATTTGTTTTCTTTTTTTTTTTTCACCAAGGAAAGATCTAAGTGTTAAAATAATTTTTTGAAGTAATGTATCTATAGATAGAATTTATAAAATTATTAGTGTATTTGGGGTTTATCTATACCGATCAGAATCCAGTTATGTGACAGAGCTATATAATATATAGGTATATAAGCTCAGTGACATAAATAAAATTTGTAAAATATATGGGCTGCGTGGAAAGCTATATAAATTTGACATTTTCGTCACGCACGACGAGAAATAAGCTCGACTATATGTATAGTAAATATAAAATAAATCGTGAGCGATATATCAACGCGCGAAGCGGAGGACCACATTCGCGTCAATATTCCTTGAATATTCCTCAGCCTATTTATCGTATACATATATGTTAAATTTACGTAGACACATGAATACATATGGGGCATTCCACGTAAAACTAGCAACAATTTTTTTTTTTTTTTTTTCGGTCATAACTTTCTCAAATATTAATGGATTCCAATTTTTTTGAAATTTCAAGTTTAATAACATTTAAATTTTTCTCGCAAATTATCTAAGCGCAACCTTGGAACATTATGAACGGTATAATACGTGATCTGATGAAATTGAGAAAAATTGAAACCCATTAATATTTGAGAAAGTTATGACCGATCAAAAAAATGAAAACTCCAATTCCGACACGAAATAACTAAAACTTGCGGAAAAAATAGTAAATATTGAGATCCCATTATCGTGTGGTGCTTGAAAATCATACTTCGAATATTTCGTAAGATTGGTCTGAATTTTTTCAGATTTTAGCAAATGGCGTTTTTAGAATCGGTTTTCCAATTTTCCCAAAATTTCACTGGTGATTGAAAAATTAAAAAAAAAAATTCCGAGAGGAAATGGGCTGCTAGTTTGACGTGGAATGCCCCATATAAACTAAACACTCTGCACGTTGCGAAGCACAAACTACACAATGAGCTCTGGCCTCGACCTTGTCACAAAAATCAACTTGCAGAATAGAGTGATATTGTTGTGTGTAGTACATATATGCTCTGCATGGCTTCCGGTCTTCTGCCACGATGGCACATATTCAATCGCTAATATTATAAATAATTAATCATAGAAAATAACAAAGAATGAATATAATTGTTGTGGGAAATTTGATTTCCAATTTAATTTTAATGAGAGAGAATATGTAGTCGAATTAAATTATGATATATTTCATTCATGATTTGACCATGACAAGTTATTTTTAAAAACAATTCTCTTTTGTTATATTCAAGAATATATTTATTTGCTGATATTTATCTTGAAAGAAAATTCTTATAATATTTGGGTTTATTTTTTTTTTTTTTAATTTGCTGTTATATTGTGGAAATTTTTCGAAAAATTATGCAAACTCGGATCTAACATGTTGACCCCTTTACATCAATCATGGAAATTATTGATCATCCGAAAACCTCGGTCGTGTATAAATTATACTGCAATCTCAATTAAGTAATAATAACTGTTTATATTCATTGTTATTCTATATTTCTATAATTAATTGCGAGTTAAAACTTATAGCTAACCAGAGGAGTCGGTTCCAAATGATTAATGGTCAATTAAATGTGATTTGAAAGAGGAATGTTATTATTGTAATATAATTTGTGACCATGATTATAAAGAAGCTATAGAACGCTATTCTCGATTTTCGATATAGTATATCATTTACGCATTACACGTACAGTGTAGGTACACCCATACTTATATTAATGAATGAGGTAACTCGAAGACTCCTTCACAGAGAATTGGTTTCGCGCTGGAATATTTATTACGTACACTACTAATCATTGAATGCAGGTATCTACATTATAGACTGCCTAAAAAAAAAAAGACTTTTTTTTCGATCTCCCACTTTATGAAATCATAGTTTTCAACATAATATTGAACCTCGTGAAAGTAAATCGCCGTGTGATTTTTTTAAGCGGTGCTGAATCGAAATTTTGTTATTCGCTATTCAATTAACACGTAAGAAATCCAATTCTGACGGTTGGAGGGAGATAATAATTTTTTTCGGCATAGGCATTGAAAAGTCACTTTTTGACGCCTGTTTTCGATCTACAAAGTGTCACTTTATACGGTTGATTTCAGAACTGCCCTATAAAGTCTTTATACGGCAGTTTCGATGCGCGGTTCGAAGTGCGCGACAGATCGCACCATAACTTCACTCTTCGTCTAGTGAATCTCAACAGGCGTCAAAGTGACTTTTCATGCCTATTTCGAAAAAAAAAAAAAAAAAAATATAGGGCGCACCCGTAAACCGTTTTTGATTCTCGCCGAAAAACACTTGGTTTACAGGCATGCCACATAATATACTAGTTCTATAACACGGACGGAACTCTGTATGCCTCGATGAAAATTTTTAATCGCACCATTTTCAAGGTATTCGACATTACATAAACCATGGTCTTTCGCCGTTTGGGGAAAGAAAAATTCGGAGAAAACATGTAAGTTGTCAAACGCTACTATACATGTATAGTAGCTCCAGAGTTCCGTCCGTTGTATAGAAAAATTATTATCTCCCTCCAACCGTTAGAATTGGATTTCTTACGTGGTATGCCTGATTTACACAGCGCCGTAACTTAACTTAATTTAAGGATTGACCAATCAGGAGGCTGCTTATGCTACGCACTAGGTGAATCGAGCCTCCTGATTGGTCAATCCTTAAATTAAGTTACGGCGCTGCGTAAACCAGGCATTATATACATACCGTGACATTCTTTGGATGCGGAACGCCAGGGATACCAACCCAAAAACTCGTTAGCAGCAGTTTAGTAACTTACTAGATTTTCCTAGTAAAATCACTAAAAATCTAGTGAAGTCCAGTAAAAATCTAATGATTTCTAGTGATTTTACTAAAAACATCTATACTGAGTTACTAAACTGCTGCTAACAAGTTTTGGGTTGGTATTCCTGGCGTTCCGCATCCAGACAATGTCACGGTATATATTTACCATTATGTGCAATAATTATGAAAATATACGTACCTATACCTATATGGAACTAATATAAGAATTGATGATCTCTCTAGCTTTCGTTGAGTGTGTATTAGGGTGGTTCTTATTTAGGGCTTAGACGAATTTTTTAGCACATGCTCTCCAAATCGGCTTCAAATAATTTAGAAACAATTCCCTAATTTTTTCAGATTTATATCTCAACTCTAACCCCTCCCACCTAGAGGTTGCATTCCCCATTTAAAATAGCAGTGTTTTGGCTGTATTCTTAGTACTATAGTATAATTTATCGTAAGAGTAATAATTTTCGCCAAAATACTGTATGCGAGATTTCTTCGGGCATTGGGGCTACTATTTGATAAAAAATTCACATCATCAAATCAGGAAAACTTAAACGAATTGCATACCCTCTAAATCTAACTTTTTTTTTCCAATTCAACAAAATATAGTATGCGAATATCGATACCCACGTTCTAATACATGTCGTATCCCACATTTGGAAAAATTTTCAGCAAACGATAAAAACGGTTCATTATTATTTATTACCATTAAGACGATAGGACTCCGGGACTGGAATATTTATTTAAAAATAGTAGATCAACAATTTGACCACTAAAACTTAAACATAAGCAGCAAAACATTATTATCATTCCATTTTTCAAAAAAAGTCAATTTCTCAAATTTGTGGGATACGACATATTACCCACACAGCATTGAATATTTCAGAAATATTTCAGTGAAAGATTAAAATATTTCATAAATATTACAAGGAAATATTTATGAAATGTTCCTATGTCCGTTATCTCATGTATTTAAAATATTTCATGAAGTATTTTTGAAAGATTTCTGAAAGATCTTCTGAAATATTTTTCGGAGATATTTATCAAAGGTGTCTGGATCATTGCGTGAAATGTTTTTTCCATAATATTTAATAATATAATATAATATAAAATACGTATTTTACATAACATTTCAAAAAGTTGAGTTCAACCTTTTGCGGAATATTTTTGAAACATCCTTTTGAAATATTTCTAAAACTTTTTGCGAAACATTTCATGGAATAATCCTGGGATGTTTATGAGACATTTCTTGAAATATTTGTGAACATTGCATTGCATTCTTTCATGTAATATTCGTGAAATATTTCAAAAATGTTTCGCTGAAACAATTCACAAAATGTTTAGAAAATATTTGAGTGGATATTTCTGAAATATTTCCGAAATGTTTCCATGTAATAATGCAATTTGAATAATACATGAAATATTCAATGCGGTGTGGGTAGAACGTGGGTATCGATATGGAAATGATCAATGATTAGTATTTTTTTCTTCTCTTAGCTGTAGCACCAATGCCCACTAGAATCTCGCACTTGGAGATTTTTGTGAAAATTATTACTCTCACAATAAAATATATATATTGAGAATATAGCCGAAACACGTGTATTTTAAATGGGGAAATCCACCCTTTGGCGGGAGGGGTTAGGGTTAAGATAAAAATCTGAAAAAATTAAAGGATTGTTTTTGAATTATTTGAAGCCGATTTGGGGGGCGCCTGCTAAAAAATTCCTCCGAGCCTAGCCCTAAATAAGAACCACCCCAGTGTGTATTAATATATTGTGGTATAGATGAGTATAATTAATTACTACAGATTATATTATCGAAAAATATGTTCGGCACATTATTACTTACAAAAAATATTTATTCAATCGTTTCTTCGTTTCATTGTAGTATTATTTGTAAAAAAATATGACGTTTACAGGAAGGATTCAATACTCTCTGTTAAAAGCAAGATATTTACTCGTTGCCCTTGGATACGTATTTCGGGGTGGGGTAAATACGTCAAGTAATCGAAAATTAATATACGTAGTACATACACACATGTCAGGTACATACATATCAGGTATCACTAAGCATGTGTTATTAATTTTTAACATTCGATATTTAAAGCTCATACTTGTTCAACGATTTTTATAGAGTTTTGGAGGGAATGAAAAATAGAGGGTGAAGATACATTTTCATGCGAAATTTCCCGCTGTTTCGAAAAAAAAAAAAAAAAAATTCAGCTCAAAATATCAAGGACGTATTTCAGACTGTGATCTCAAGAACTCTAGGGAATAATCAATAGTTACTTTGGAATGGATGAAAAATGAATCGGAAATCATTGAAGAAATAGGATTCCAAAAAAGTTATGAAAATCACGAATTCACAAGTACCTATGCAGTTCAAGAGGTATAAAAAGAAAAAGAATTTACGAAAAATTCTTTTTGTAACACATGCACGATTTTTGCGTTTTTTGACCCATTAAGCGGGCCTAAAGTGACAGTTTTCAGACGAGCGGCCGATAATAACCTGAAAACGTCCGCCACGTCGAGCAGCGGGCGTTTTTGGGTTATTATCGCCCGCTGTAGCGGCGTTTTTAGGTTATTATCGCCCGCTGCAGCGGGCGTTTTTATTATCGGCTGCTACTCGAGTCCACTAAAATATTTTTCCATATTTTCAAAAAAATGATCAACAATGAAGAAAAAACGCGAAAATCGTGCTGCTACAAAATAGTATATTACTCACCTAGGGAGGGAAAGTAGGCTAACCCAAACTGCATGTGAGATTGACACCCGAGCCGAAGGCGAGGGTCGTAAAAACGCAGTTTGGGATGGCCTTTTTCACTCCCGTGTGAGGTATACTATTTTTCACCACCCCCTGCATCGGAAAGAACGACCTCCCGCTCACGCGAGTGGCCGAAAGTCGTACTTTCAGTGCAGGTGTGGTGAAAAATATGGTGTGCACCAAGGGCTGAGTGGGCTTTTTGACCTTGTGTGGTTGCAGTACTCGGTCTAAAAAAGCCCACTTTACGCCCTTGGTACACAATATACTATTTCGAGACTGCAGACCTGTAATTTTTGGAATCACACTTATACTGCTGTATGTTCAAGTTGAAAGTAGATCAAGAAAGAAAAGTTATAATTGCTCAAAACTATTTGTCGTGATTCAATTCCTGAACAGCAATAATATTATTTCCGTTCCAATTCATATACATATATATATATATATATATATATATATATATGTATATGAAAATATATATATATATATATATGTATATGAATTGGATAATAAAAATAACCAACTATGGAGCATGAAACCTATACAAATCGTAGCCCACATGCAATATATACGTATATAGTTGTTCCAGATACAATGATAAATGTTAACGATCAATTCCGCTGTTTATAACCCATACGTTAGGCTATTACACGCACAATAATAGCTATGACTATATAATATATTTGAAAATATAGATAGATTCGAGCATTTCAAAGGAAATCAGGATATCTGTGGTGACGATAATCGAAATTCACGTCTCCAATGATGGAGTGAAAATATTGGAATAAATTTACTCTTAACAATATCTGCATGGTTTTATATAAATAATGATTGAAATGATGTTATCTTTAGAGTAGGTATTAGGGTGTTACTTAAAAGGGGTGTCTTCGAATTTCATTGTTCCGTGTGTCTCAAATTATTGGTTCGAAATAGATTCAAAAAAAGTTGTGCCAAAGGATTTTCCTTAATTACGATTCTAAGTGGTGCCGGTAAGCTCATTCTTTTTTTCGATTTGAATAACATGGGTTTTTAGTGTAAGTTCAGTTACTCTTTTTTTTCTGATCCTGCTGAAAGTTTGAAAAATTTGGTGAGCACGGTAAGAAATGGGCTCTCCCTGACGGCTTTTGACATACGCTCAATATACCTTCACACTGAGAGAAAACCGCGATGTAACTGTCACAGTACACCATGGTTAAAATTTTATTGTTCTACAAATCATATTTATAGTCATTATACCAATGATATTGTAATCGGAAATACTGCGATATAGTTACAGGTACACATGTGAAAAATAACCATAGTTATCATCTACAGTACAATATTTTCTGGAGTAATGGCAGCAATACATACATGTTAACAATAACCAAAACTTATAGCGATGCTTCCCTCGCGACACTTGTACAGGTAGACATAATGTATGGTCAACGGTTCGTAACTATTTTTATTGTTGAGATACCGAAATTTATGGTGAATTATACTCCTACTATGAGTGTACATAATTGGTTATGTTCACAGTTATGATTGCAACACGTATTGCTTCTGGAACATTGCAATATACTCAAAGTTATAATATTGATAGGTTTGTCTGTAAGTATAGTGACTCCAACCATACGTAGTGACCCAGTAAACATAAAGGTGAATTACGTAACGGTTACATATCTGGTACGTAGTAATGTCCGCAACAGACATGTAACAGGGCCATACACATCGCTGGTATGGCGCCGGTATGTGTATGTCCCATGTTACATGTTTGTTGCGGACATTACTACGTACCAGATATGTAACCGTTACGTAATTGAATTTTGTGTTTACTGGGGAGATACGAAAAATAACATAGTTAACATTTCAGGGTGGAGACAACTCATTTTTATAGTGATGTTTCCTAAAAAATGGTTCGCCGTACCATATGACGACAATGAGATTAAATGTAAACTATGAAAATAGTAACAGAGACTATATTGTTATAGATATTGCTACATATTTATTGTAAGCGTTACAGTTGAGAACTTTTGGAACTCTGGGTAAGAAATGGAATTAAAAAGATATTTAGAACTCAGATGTTCGGTCAATCAGATATCTTAGCTGCATTAAAACATTGATATCATTGAGACAGATGCCGAGTTCAAAATAAATAGGAAAAAGTGATTCCTGATTTCAATAAATAGTTTAGCGTAGTCGGTAGAGCGTGCGACTAGTAATGTGAGCGAATGCGTGCGTCCCGGATCGAATCCCGGCGAAAATAATGCGATATTTTTCTAATCTAAAAATCCTTACTTTGTATTAATATGCGGTTAGATGCAATTAGTAGGTGTTTCTCGACGCATCGTACAATGTTATAAATTCATTGTAACGAGCTAAATTAATTTTTTTCCGCACAGCAGCCTTGTTTTTGGTTGCTAGGGTATATTGTACTCTTTACTATGTCAAAATAGTTGAGCAAATAGTAATTGAAACTAGCGATTTTTCGTATTGCATAGTTGAATATAAAATTTGACCTACACAGCCATAATATATTGTCCTTCGAACACATAGATTATAGTGTAAAACACATAGCAACGTTAACTATTTGCGTATAGTTAGTTAGTTATGTGACGTCTACTATAATATTATATAACAATCACAATATTTTTCAGGGGTGCGATTCCGGATCTTTTGGCGATAGCTATGGCCGGCCATAGCTATGGCCTGGCGGTAGCTAAGGCACACATGCTGTGTTTTTATTGGCCAAATCGACTGGGCTCGTCAAACGCTGTTCGATTGTTATAAACAAGACGTTAGCTACCGCCAGGCCATAGCTATGGCCAAAAGATCCGGAATCGCACTCCAGGGCTTCTGTGACTATAAAAATTGGGTTGGTGCCATATTTCACCAAAGTTTATAGTAAAGATAACTGATGCAATTGTAATTGTAACTATATTTTTCTTTCAGTGCAGCTACCGTGAATATACCGGCTGGTTACCCTCTTACTATCGTTATATAGTACGTGTCAATGGTTTAAATACGGTATTTTGCGCCGAAAATGAACAAAGTTGGTACTGTATGTACACTCTCAAAAATTTCTGAGTTAAATTTACAACATTTGTTGGAAGTTTTATGCCTACACATGAGTAGTGAATTTACAAGACATTTCCAGTAAGATTAATTCACAAACACTTCGAATTTACTAAACAATTTAGCGAATTCAGATACAATTTTGTGATTTTCCTATGGAAGTTCAGTAAGATCGAGAATTTGTTTGTAAATTTTTAAAACAAGCTTAGCAATTTACTTTTGCTACGCCACATTTGTAATTCTGCAAAACTTTTGTTTGGTAAATATGTTGTGAATTCACAAGCATTTTTAACAGTGTATGCGGAATTACAACACCTTTGATAAAAATAATGTTTTTTAACATAATTAGCCCGATAAAACTATGTTTTCAATTTAAAAAATGCAATTCATAAATCAGTGAATAAAGTCAATTGACGAAAAAAAGTTATTTGTCGTTGGTGAAACCGACCATTAGTAATTTCGTTGCGATCCTTTTGTAAAAATATTATTGAACGAATATTTCTTTCAAATGTAAGTATTTTGTAACCGTTGAACCGTTGAACCTACCGTTTAAAATTTGTTCATTTTCGGCTCAAAAATACCATGTTTATGTAGCGAAAAGAACGTGTTGTTACGGTCTTCTGACAATCCTTATACCAATACCGCGTTTGTACGCTGAACATACGGGGTATCTGCGTAGGGGAGAGTCGGGTAATGGCGAACGGCGGGTAAAGCCGAACAGCGTCATTTCTCTATGTTTCCTTTCCCCAATCTACGCAAGCCGGTGCATATGGAGAGCTGTCTCGAATTGCAGTGTTGACGCCCCGTCAAATGTAAAAAAACTCGCAAGCTCTTCGAGGTAATAACCGAGAAAACATTTCAATGAATTTGATGTAATTATTCTTAGGTGTTCAAATCGATGAAATGACCTGGTTTCATGTAATACAGTGTTGAATATTTAGCTTCAGGAAGTACATTCCATGCCGATATCATTGCCCAACCTCAAGTTCAGAATGTGAGGCCGTGTTTCTTTGCAATGTTACTTTCTATCGATTTGATCGTTTGGGGTAATCGCGAATAGCGTAATAACAGGTTCGCAATTACCCCGTGCTGATCCGAGCTGATGTTTTCTCACCATGTGTTGTTAGAATACTGATTATCTGCAGGTACTCGGTTGAGTTTTGATGTTTTACCCCTATTTATTATTGGATTTACCTAAAGTCTAGTCGTCCGGGCTACCCCAAGTGCTGTTCGCAATTACCCCACGGTAGTCGGGATTACCCCACACGCAGCGTTTTGCTGTTTTGTTAACAGAGTCTAATTATGTCAAATTCTAATACAGTTCATTACAGTTATAAGTAGACAGATAACCCGACTGCCAATCTAAGCAATAAAAAATATGTTAGCTATAAACCATTCCGAATTATTTGACATTTCCCTTAGGTGTTCGTAATTACCCCACTCTCCCCTACATCAAAAGCCGTCAGGGCTTGCGGTCGCTGAATCCAAATTTGATAACAGAATTTCAAAATACAAAATTGCAGACTTAATATGGCGGATAGAAGTTTCGAAATGGTTAGATCTTCGTGAAAATGGGTGTTCTAGGGTTTCAGACTCCGCTATTTTGAATTTTCAAAGACCCCTAAAACCCAAGGATACGCATTTTCGAGTTATTATCCGCCATATTGGATCTGTCGTTGGGAATTTTGAAATTCTGTTATCGAATTTGGATTCAGCGACGCCAAAGGTGACCGTGCTTATCAGATTATCAGAAAAAATATCAACCATACTCACACTAAGAACCCATGTTAAAACATTAGAAAAATGAATGAGCTTATCGGCACCACTTGAAAATCACAAATTGCGAAAAATCCTTTGGCAGAACTATTTTTATCTTTCATTTATTTGGAACCAATTGAGCCACACGGAAGAATGAAATTCGAGAACACCCCGTTTAAGGGACGCCCTATAGTTCAGATTTCTCGCAATTCGTGAGTTTCACTCACACCGTTTTTAAAATATCAGTTCAATATTCTGACTGTTTAGTGAAAATGATTCCAAAAGATCTTTTAGTGATTCCAACTTACTATTCATATGACAGCCATAACATGGACACAATACATAATACATTAAACACCCCGCGGGGTGACATAACACTCTGTATGCATAAGAATGCAAGCTTGTGTGCGTGTAGCAAAGGGGATCTCCCTACCTGGAGATCGGCCAGTATTTTTACTTGACTTCGATCTTGGGGCTCGCACAAGCTATAGTCGTAGAATATTAGTGTTCAGTTTTATTCAATAAATTAATTAAGCGCCCTCCCGTAGCACATTGCGTCACAATTTCGCCCTCACACCATCATAAATCCACTAGTCCTTATATTTTCTCAGTATTTTGGAGTCTGAATCAACTTTACCGCCTAGTTAGTTACCACATTCATCCGACGTCACAATTCTGTTACGTCTAGGTTGTTCGTTGTGATAATTCCAGTAGTTAGACTCTAGATTTGTCCACGAGCGTTGGCTCGACGTCACTGGTAGCTTTCCAATTTACGTCAATTCTCAGGCACAGTGCGACACAAAGCTGTGTTTATATTGGTCACTTCTTTTGGATCGCACCAAATCGCACGAATAACATAGCTTTGTGTCGCACTGTGCCTAAAAATTGACGTAATTGTAAAACCACGAGTGAAATCAACTTGGCTGGAAACTCTGGGATCGTGTTTCGGAACCCACTCGTATTATTTCACGTGTCGACAACAATAAATTTATCACAAACAACATAACCTCGACAGTGTTGTACAGTTTATAGAATGGTAAGCTTTCCAGTCAAAATTCGTCTACATTTACATGTCAAACTCTCAGTCTTCGACGTTTTGTTCTCTCACGGTTAACGTATAAACATTGTCAACCTTTCATATTCGCATGCGATCTTCATTGAAGTTTGATAATTTTTTAGGTTAAACGAAATGAATAAATACAATAAATATTTTGTCCAAACGATTCTCTGTAGCGTTGTCAAAAACTATTTTACACCCCTTAACCATACAGAAAACATGGGGTCAACAGTTGACAGTTCTCAGAAATTCATTTGTTCTCAGTAATCAACAATGGGTGGTAACCGTGTGACGATAGAAGCAAGAGTGGTGGTTTGGTCGAGTTTTGGAGACACGTCGCTGTAGCAAATAACAAATTGTAACAACCTCCCAAAATATTCTGAATTCGCATACTCTCACTAGAATTTCATACTCTATAATCTCACATCCTAAGCTTGATTAGAGTCATAGCAAAAGCCACCTTTGTAATCGCGCTATAAACAATTTTGGATAAACATAATATGTTTTCATACAGCAATACTAAATCAGATATTTTATACTTAACTTTCATCGTTTCCTTAATATTTATAACATCATTTTCATTCGTTGATCAAATTTGTTTTCAAATTTATTCTTCCCACTGTCTTTAACTCCATTTAGCTATTGAATTTTTCACTTTTGATTATTTCCCGGGGCATACCAGAGATCGCATTAACTTTCTAGTAGGAATATAGGGGGCTAGATGGTGTTGCGCATAGAATCTTCAAGCACAGTATAATACCATGAAGACACCGACACCGACCGGTAAACAGCTACAGAGAATAGAAAAGAAACGTAAAAAAATGGCTGCCCTTATTCAGATAACTAAACTCAACGACAAGGACAGAGAAGCTAAGGCCTTGGCTATGAAGCAGGCAGTGAGTTGAATACTCATCAATTTAAATAAATAATCTAGAATCGAATAGTCAGAAAGAGGGAACAGAGGATACCTCGACATCAAATCCCATTTCTACACCCATCACACCAATTTATCAAACAATTTGAATATCTGTATGGAACTACCATGTCAAAGCTTAATCCATCAGGTGAAATGGTAGTTTTCTTGTAATCATGTCAAAAATGCAATATTTCATGCAGAATGTTCATCAACGAAGAAGCTTATCAGAGAAGATACCAGAAATACGAATTTTACAGGCCTCATACACAATCATAACGATACCAAATTTTGTGGAAATTTTTTCTTAATTTTACAGCAGGGAGAAACACAGATGAATATATCGGCCGATCAAGGCAACAGTAGCGAAGCTTCGAGCAGCGAAAGTCCAAGCAGAAAGAGACCGTGTACAAGAACACTAGATAATACAGTTGTAGAAAGCACAGATTCTCAGCCGTTAACACCGAGTATAGAAGGAATCGAGGAGCCTGACTCAATGACCAACAAAAAGCCCAGGTTGTTATCAAATGGGTGTTACGAAGCTTGGAAATAATTCCTTTTTATTTTTTTCTAATCACTGCTTTGAAGGAATATATTTTTTTCAACAACTTTCTCAATGATTTCAACAGGCTCAGCGGCGACGAGTATATCAAGATGAAACAAGAACTAAAGGAAAGGAAACAGAAGCTTAAAGCCATTCCTAGATTCCGTTTGAAAAACGTTGGGGAAAATGCTAGTCTCAATTTAAACATTAAAAGCGAAGATAGGATTCCAATATTTCTTAGCGACGTTCAACATCTGTTGATGTACTCTTTGCTCGGTCATCATTCGCCGTATCTACCGGCGAGATGGTGTTTGCTAGAAAAATACAACAAGGTGAAATTCATTCTGATGAATTGAACGATTCGATGCTAATCTTTGTACTTAAATTGTAAATTTGTTTCTTCCCTTTTTTTAAACGCAGGTTGCACACACGGTGGTACTGGTAGTCGAGGGGCTATCGTTGTACCATTTCATGGCTTACGAGTCAATATTTTCTCACATAACAGCGAACATGACCAATCGACTTGAAGTTGTTACTCCAGCTGCGTACGGCGGATCAGTTGTCGAGGAGCTTGCCGCTGTTCCACTCACTGGGACTCAAAGCGATCGGTTAATCAAACGTTAGTACACGGAGAGAAATTTCGGCGTATTTTACCTCGATCGAAATTGACACAAAATATGCCGAATGCTACTCGAGGTATTCTAAGTCGTAGATTGAGGTGTTATAAGTCAAAAATCGGCTTGTAACACCTCGGATATCAAGCGAGGTAAATTAGAACAAAGATTGACTTCAAACAAGTCGATAAACGACGTATAATATGCCGGCCGAGCGTCGAGGCGCTACGAGTCAAACTTCGGTGTATATTACCTCGTCGGAACGGCACAAAACACGCCGTTCGGTCGAGAGACGAGAGAGCGTGGAGTGGTGGGGGAAGAAGGAGAACAACAGAGCATGCAATTGCGCCTCTCGGCCGAACGGCGTGTTTTGTGCCGTTCCGACGAGGTAATATACACCGAAGTTTGACTCGTAGCGCCTCGACGCTCGGCCGGCATATTATACGTCGTTTATCGACTTGTTTCAAGTCAATCTTTGTTCTAATTTACCTCGCTTGATATTCGAGGTGTTACAAGCCGATTATTGTCTTAAAATATGCCAATTTCTCAACTCTTATTACCTCGACAAAGTTTCGATGTATTATAGCTCGACGTACCCTACTTAAAATACGCCGAAATTTCTCTCCGTGTATAAACATGAAAATGTTCTTTTAATATCCTTTCGAATATTCGAGCTAAATTTCTATCATATTTAGTATTAATCAACAATTGGAACTGAGAAAAGAAATTCAGTAAGGGAGGTAGAGAAGACTCTGTTGATACTAGATTTAAGAAATTAAAGAAGAAAGAGACGAATTAAAATTGCTTTGATATATTGTAACATCTCTAGAGTTCTTCACTCAGCAAATGAGTTTAGGGAATATTGGGAACCATTTCTTCAGACTTTACACCACTGAATAGTGATCAGTCCCTCGTTGCAGATAATTTTCGATTCGAAAAATGAGTAAGAGGTGTGAATTTACGGTAATTGCCAGTCGATTGGCTTGTTTCAGAATTCGGTTCCCTGGAAGCAGCTCTTCAGAGCACGGGGGATCTCGTTAAACTATTGAAGACAGTGTTTCCTATGAAACCAGCCAAAGATCCAGATGGTAAAGAATTGAGTGCCGAATCGTACAAAGACATACCTACCACAGACAAGTTCCCACGAACTCAGCTATTACTCTCACCGTGGCAATTGGTCGAAGAAAATTATCCTCTGCCGCTAAAAGGCGAATTAGCAAAAAAGTAAGAAACTAGGTTTCTCTTCGACAATTTAGATATTTCAATTTCTCTCCTATTGATGATTCTCACATTTTTTTCAGATACCATTCGTACATTTTAACCAAGGATATGTACCTCGAGGCTACTCCAAAATCTCCGATGTTTGGTTTAGATTGTGAGATGTGTAGAACAACAACCGGTTTCCTCGAACTCACCAGGATATCTGTTGTCGACGAAAAGATGAACGTAAGGGGTTTAGCCAATTTTTTTCCTCAAATTGATCGATTCCATTCTTCATTACGTCGGAGAGTGAATGAAATTTGTGAAAACTTGAAAATATTGTTATTTTTATTGGATGGTGTAGAAGAAAATTGTAAATAGGTATTAACATCAGCGCCTATACGTGTTACAGGTAATTTATGAAAAGCTTGTAAAACCAGATAACAAGATCACAGACTACCTCACCAGATACAGTGGAATCACTAAAGAATTATTAGCAAATGTTACCACAACTTTATCCGAGGTTCAAGATGCCCTGAGGGAATTATTACCACCCGATGCTATTTTAGTTGGTCAAAGTTTGAACTCTGATCTTCACACTTTGAAAATGATGCATCCTTACATCATCGACACATCTGTGATATTTAATATCACTGGGGACAGGTAATCGATGATATCTGATAAATCGCTGGCTTTATGGATATGAAAATTTGTTACTTCAAGCCATTTTTTTTTGTTTCTTTGGTAAACCAAATCTTTGTAAGGTGAAGTCTACGAAATCTGAAATAACTTCTAATTATGTCTACGAAATGCAATAGAGTATCTATTTGTATCTTAACTGTGTGTAACACCCCAGGTACAGAAAAACCAAGCTTCAAACATTGGCGAGAGAATTTCTTGACGAAAGAATCCAGGAGGGTAGAGGTGGACATTGTCCCGTTGAAGACTCAATGGCGTCATTGAAACTAGCGCAATTGAAATTAGCGAACAGCGTTGATTTTGGTGACGCGGTATTGACCGGGCAAAGAGATATGGAAATTCTTAAAATGGGAGCAGAGAAGAGGAAGTCATTGAAAACAATTGATACTTCGGAACTGAGAAAGTACGCAATGTCTATCTTCAACCACGTGACTAAAGACCAGAAGACGGCTGCTATTGTCGGTAGCGAAGAAGTGATGAACGAGTACTCTAAATACCTGAAAAACTCATCTTTAAGCATAATGGACGACGATAACTTCGATGCAAAGGATCAGGTAAGTTTGTTTGCAAATTTGTTGATCAGAATTTCACGTTCATTCATTTCTTTATGTTTTAATTTAAAGCTCAGGTATGAATTTGTTCTTGTCCCATTCTATTCGTACTAAAGACAAATTTTACCTACTTTGAGTCTAGTCTAAACCGCAAATATAAGAAATGTATCGAACGAATAGGAACAGGTACTACTTGAACAACTGCATGCGATTCTAATTTTACGGAATTTCATTCGAGATTATTTGAGAGTCTATGGACTTTGCATTACATAGATCAAGGCTGCTGAAGAAAAAGTGGTAGTTGTGGAATACAGGTCGCACAGTTGATCCAAACTTTTCTTAATTTGAAGGAGGTAGGTATTCTAAAATGATACGATCCCTCGAAATTTGAAGTAGTTTCGATTAACGATGCTATCCGTACCCAATCTATGTAAAGCAAAGCTCCATGAAATTTAAAAATGCTGGTAATCAGTTTTTGAGAAACTCTTGTCACACAGCATAAGAGTGATACGAAATAAATGATTCCCAAGGTACTATAGGTATACACTCCTAGCTTAAAGCGTATTTCTATCTTCTGTTCTAGGTGCGTTTAGTAGTTGCAGATAACAACAAAGAAGCAGTATCAAGGGCTTCCAACATACTGATGGAACACGCGTTCACTCTTTGCCACATACGTGTAACGGAAGACGAACTGAGTACCGATAATGTAGAAAAGACATTTAGATCGGTGAATAAATGGGTGGCAAAACTGTGGCAGCACACGGCGATACATGGTTTGGGTTGCGTTGTATTTGGAGGTCAGAATAACGCTTCTAACGGAGCCTGTTTTCTCGACGTGAAAAAAGACGCTACAGTAATTAAATCCTAGCTATATTATTCGAAGATATATATATATAAAAGGCGAAAAAATATGTAAATCAAACAGCAGGGCGCGTTGATAAATGCGCTTAAATTGTGACTATTGACCAACTGCCATACAGAGCGATATAATTTCAAATATTGAAACTGAGAGTAGTTACTTATTCTCGAATTTTGATATTTACATAAAGTACGTTTGCTAGCAATGTACAAACACATGTGTTGTTAATAAACATTTTATATTCTGTTTATCATTAATTGGTATATCGCATGTATATATATATATATATATATATATAATTATAATATAATATAATATATATAATTATAATCTTAATATATATATATATATATATATATATTATATATACATTATTCACATAGTGGCAAAAAATGTGAGCTTTTCTTTCACACCCATAGATACACCTGTATAGTTTCTATATTAGTTTTATTTAGAAAGGAAATCTAACTGCGATTATACTATATAGTCACAATTAGTGCACTAATGAATACTAATTTAAGTAGGACGAACTACGACGCCCCATCTAACGAGTATTCCGTGTTTATTAGATTTTCTTACTCTAAGTGTCATTAAAATACTATGACATGTTCTGGCTGTTATTCTCGCTGATGATTATATCTGCAGGTTGCGTTTGTCACCATAGCTAACAGCACCACTCTACATAGTACAACTTTTCCACGTATTTAATTACGGTATATGGTCCTTATTATGAGAAGTAATTAAGGCTAAATAAGAGCTCTGCCAGTGCAGGTATACTGTAAGTATAAGACTGTAAATATCGTTCGGTAGGTTTGCTGCTGCTGTTGGTACAGTATATTGTAGTAATGACATTTCTACTTCGCGCTAAAGACCGTTTAATCTTAAAAGAGAAACTCTCAGTGCAATTGAATTCCATGACAATACTGCATTGGGTATTTCCTCGAACTTTTTTCTTTCATATTATTCTTCCTTTTATTTTTTTCACATCGCCCGTTTTTCATTATGCGCATATAGTAGGAAATGTTTTTCAGCATAACTGTATCGTTTGTGTAAATAAATAGAAACACCATATCATCTTTTCTTTTCTTTCTTTATTTCTTTCTTTATTTCTCTCTCTTTCTATTTAATTAATACCTCACAATTTCCCACTAGATATACCTGATATGGATTGTTTTATTTCCATCGTGGCAATTATAGGAATAATAACAGCTTCCGTCGTCTTGCTTTCATCCAGAATATAAACCGATAAACATTAATAAAGAAGTTCAACTACGAGTCATTTGCTGTTTGATTTTCTGTTCATTTGTTAATCTTCCCGCCAATTTTCGTTTATGACACAAATTAGTGGTAATTTCAAAGACATCATTATTTTCTTTTTGCAACACATGCACGATTTTTGCGTTTTTTTTTACCCATTAGGCGGGCCTAAACTGACAGATTTCAGACGAGCGGACGATAATAACTTGAAAGCGCCAGCTAAATTATTCATTATTTTCAACAAAATTATCAACAATGAAGAAAAAACGCGAAAATCGTGCTGTTACAAAAAATATGGTGTGCACCAAAGGCTAAGTGGGCTTTTTGACCTTGTGTGGTTGCAGTACTCGTCTTCGGTTCGCAGATGCACTCGTCTTCGACTCGTGCTAGCTCGCCTCCAACTCGTACTGCAGACTCCACACTCAGTTCCGTCTCTTCCATAAGGGCACGGGGGGCACGGGCCCAGGGGCCCCGGCTTGATGGGGGCCCCGAAATGCGTCTTTATCGTCGATTAACTTGCACGTAAAATTTTTGTAGTCATCTTTTGTTTTCCCTCACGTTCTTTTGATTTCCTAAAAGGGCCCCCAACCTCTGTGTGCCCAAGGGCCCCCGAGTGGCCAAAGACGGCCCTGTCCACACTCGGTCTAAAAAAGCCCACTATGCTATACTTCGCCCCTAGCAACGCAATGTACTATAGATTCAACTGAGTAATTCTGACCCACATTTTAGGGCAAAATCATCGGAAATTTCTATTTTCCAAGGGCACGACCCTCGATATGATATTTGTTATAATTTTGTGGGGATTTTTTATTTTATGGCTGGAGTGACGTAGAATGGCCTCATAGACTGCCATCGCTGCAGTAACAAAAACCACAATCGCATCTGCGAGGAGTTGATATGAAAAAAAAAAAAAAAAAAAAACATTGAGAACAGCTCAGAAGTTACAGTAAATTTTTTCACGGATACGTGTCGCGCTATAAATTTTGTAATATTTACCAATTTTTCAGATCAAAATATTTTAATTTTCAATAGCTACAATTGAATCATTTAAAAGTTATCATTTGCTTTGAAACGCGCTTCTGTTGAAAAAAGTTTGTAACATTTTAAAAAACTTGTTTCCGTTTGTAACAGTGAATTTTTGTTTCTTGGACAAAATAGTCGATTTTCACAAAAAGAGTACAAATTTTGAAACGCATTATTAATTGTGGAAAGATGATCCTCAGCGTTGTTCATCACGGATACCCAATCAAAAACGACGATTTTCAACTCTTTGTATTTTGCGCACAGTACACGTAAGCTAAAAAATCGAAGCAGAAAGTAGTAGATTTCGATACGAGAGCGAAATGTGAGGCGTTCATAGGTGTGTCCAGAGGCGTAACCAGGGGGGGACCGACGGGGCTCGGGCCCCCCCCCCAAACCGAACATAATGTCGACTTTGAACTTATATTTTTCATCTATTTAATCACTGTACAACAAAAAAATCTTTTTTTTTTAATTTGTCTAATACAACTCCCCCTGCCCCCCCCCCCCCCCCCCGGCCCCCCAAGACTGGTTTCTAGTTACGCGCCTGGGTGTATCCGATGTTTTCAGTACGAACCGTAGTCGGCAGCCGCATCGACTACGGTTCGTGCTGAAAACATCGGACAACCCTAAACGCCTCACTTCGCGGAAGTATCGAATACTATTTTTTATAACAAATGCATGAAAAAGTTGCTTGTTTTGGGGCACTGTTGTCGATGTAAAGAACCATACCAAAAACATCGAGTCGATTCAGGTTCCCAACAGTATGCACGGAGATAGCACTTCGGATGGGACAAATGGGATTTGTTTGCACGCCGTGCATAACAAGAAACTTTTACGCACGATAGATATACGTAAAATGAGAACGGCGGAAAAGTGCCCCGATATGCCCGCTCCAGTGCTACGAACAAGGGACTTTTTCATGCATGCGTTATAAAAAGTACTATTTTTCAACATGTGCATGTAATAGGCCCTTTTGCTTGCATGTAAAACGAATAGAAAGTCGCCCATTTCTAGCGTGGACTTCATTACCTCCCTAGGGAGGTAATATTCATTATTTCCCTACGGAGGTAATGGATCTATTGCTACCTTTCAAGAGACGGCTTCGAAGGTTTTCAAATATTTCGACATTTTGAAAATTTCCGAAAATTTCCATTAATTTCCATAAATTTCCAAAAATTTTCAAACTTTCCAAAGTTTCCAGAATTATTGGAAATTTCCAAAAATTCCCTCGTTCATGCGCGAAAAAGAGCCTATATATGCACTTGAGAAAAAATTACGGTGCGCAACAAGGGGGGGAGGGTAATTTTAAGCTCGGGTGATGACGTTGCACTCGTCTTTGTCTCAGGCGCCTTTGGCGCCCTCGACTCCGACTCGTGCAACATCATCTGACCCTCGCTAGAAATGACCCATTTCCCTCCCTTGTTGTACAATGTACTAATTACCTCCCGCTGTTCGTTGTCTCTCGCCGGAGCGGGAGGTAATAGTACATTACAATACTCGACGGTAAAACTTTTTCTAACGAGTGTGAGGTTGCAGAACGAGCCGAAGGCGAGTTTTGCAATCACACGAGATCAGAAGAAGTTTTTCCGTCGAGTATTGTACAAAATTTTACTTCAGGAGGTGTGAAAATGGGGGTTTTAGCCACGCGAAGCGTGGCTAAAACGTCCAAAATCACACGGAGTGTTTGCAACAAAAATGAAAGACGATACTTTTACCTTTTTTTTTCTTCTCCACCCCATAATATCTAAACCCACCAAGAGCGGCCTGCAGCCAGATCGACGATTCTCGCATAAGGGTCTTTCAGCTAGCTTTCTCGGAATTAGAATTGTTGACGTGGTATATGGCACGAGATTCTACCGAGTCTCCTGATAAACATAAACGCCTATATTATACCACAATCATTAATTTATTTTCGCGTTAAATTGGACAACTATTTATTTTCAAGTGTTGATCAATATTATGTCTAAATTTTGTTTTGAACCAACAGGTATCTTCAGCAAAGCTGATGTCCCAAAATTATGTCTAAATTCGTTTTATTAATTTCTGATACTCCTCATGTTTTTCTCATCCGTTCAGTTGTCAGCTCAGCTGTCATAGGCTGGCGTATGCGCAACGAGACTGCGGAGCGAAACATTGGTCCTAATGCTGCCGTATGCGCAATGAGACTGTGGAGCGAAAAATAGTCTTAATCTGACGAAGTGAAACTCGCCACTTCGAGAATGAAAAAATGCATAACTCAGCTTTCAGTGCACCGATCATGTTGATTTTGGGCTTAAATTAAAGCTTTTTCAATCAGTATTCTCAACATGACACATTAATACCGGTATATTATAGGAGACGGTAGTATTTCATTAAATAATATTTCCCACTCCGCCGAAAATATTGGGTCCTTGCGGTAAAGAGACACGGTCGTCGAGCGCTTAAATTTCTTGAATATACTTGGCGCGAGACTCTATACCGAGTCTCTTGATATATCTATATATTGAAATTTTTTGCAAGTCGAAAATAGAATTGTCAATTATGGCTGCAGTCTTCCAGAGCTGCTCGTAAAATTGTGCGATTATAATAAAGCCTTGAAGCTATTCCGTGTTATTATGTAATAACAATGATAGATATAGCTACTAAAATCCAAGTATCTTTCGATTAATACAAATTGTATAAATACGAAAGTATGAAATATTCTCGCGATCGAAGACATTGCCTGGATATCCTGGTCGATACTTTTTCCTCGTATATCTATATAGAAAATGTACAGCTATATAGGTTTGTATTTTATTATTTTACAGTTATATTATGTATACGCAGATAGTTGTACCAATACAAATTACAATTATTGTGCCGACTGTATGGAGCAATTAACTGTCTTTCTCGATTATAAGCAACACGCCAACAACTGTTTGGAGACAATTCAATCATTTTATCTGAAATTATACCGAATTATACCTTGAAATTTGCATATCTAGTTTCACCGGACTGTCTAGGCAGAATGACGAATCGGGGACTTAGTGTTTTGAGGTAATTCTACTGCGAAATGACCCTGCACCCACTGGTCACAGCTTCATTTCCCCCCTTTTTTTCCCAAATGAGTGCTATAGTATATCTGTACTTCATATAGTGATTTTAGCTTTACACAACGTTTTATGCAAATTCGATAATGCTCTTGACCAGGATTCATTTTATTTTATATTTATGCTACGGAATATTTTACCTCCATCTACATTCCGATGCAAAATTTGACGAAGAACCTGAAAATATGTAGACGGTGGAAATTATTTTCGAAATCATAGCTTGGAATGCTTTTCAATTGAAATAGAAATGAAAAATATTATAGAACGATTTCTCTGATAACTGATTTGTTACTTGATATTGAAAAGTCGAATCTGCAAACTTTTGAAGAGTTTTTCCGAAAAATATTAGTTCGGAAATTTTTTTGATATCATAATTTTCGTTTAAGAGAGAGGGGGGGGGGGGGGGGGGGGGGTCTGGGTCTACCAGATTTTTACCGGCCCCGTCTATTTTCTCGAATTTATTCGAAACGAGGTTTTCAATTGAGTTGTCCTTTTGGCAGCCGATGTTTGACGAGTAATGAGTTCGAACTGGTACGTTTGATTGAATGAAATCGGAAATTTTTTCATGTTTTTATTATCGTAAGTTGTCCTATTTACCTCGACTTATATCAAAGCCTAAGCATCAAAAATGAAAAATCGGCTTCCTGAGCCCGATTCTGTATGGGATTCCGAACACAACCATCAAAAAACATCTTCGTTTTCGACAACGATGAAGAAACGGCATCTAATCTACGATTTTGTGGTAATTTTAGCGATTGTCAACGGCTGAGAGCGGCCATTGCCGCTGATGTGACGAAATTAGTTCCCAGAACGCACGTGAGATGTCGCCATGCTGTTACGTTGATACACCTGGTATCACGTGATTCGACCTGCAGTCCAATCATCTTTGGCTGAGAAACTAATAATGTGCGCGCAACGACATCTCACGGGCGTTCTGGGAACTAACGTCATCAGTTTAAAGAAAAAAACGAACTGCCTTCCCGAGTCGAAATTTAGCCCCTATTTTGATCCTCTCAGCATCTACCTCAACCTCTTTAGACCCCGCTATCACCTCAAGCGCCTATTTTGAACCTCGTAGCCAAAATTTAGCGCCTACTTTAGTACTCATAGCGTACATATGCAACTCTTTGAACACCGATCTACCTCGAGCGCCCGTTTAGGACCTCCAAGTCCTCCGCAGTCATAATTGAGGACCTATTTTGATACTCACAGAGCTCGATCAAGTGCCGAGTATAATCGAATGATATTGAATATTGAAAACTACACTCAGAAAATGATTTATTTAAATCTGGACTTTGTTTAAAATATAATTTTCGCCAAGTACATTTTCATCTTTGGCAACCCAATTTCTTTCGTAACAATAAAAAAATGTATTTGCTTCAAAAAAATCTCTAATTGGCGGAAACGGAATCTACGGAATAAATATATTTAAAGTGAACAAATCTTCTCACTGTCATAAATATAGTTTGGTTGCCACGGATAAAAATTTACTTGCAGCAAATACATTTTTGCAATAAGTCAAAATTCAAATGAATCGTTTTACTGGGTGTCCGTGTAGAAATTTGTTCGGTAATCAGGCTTAATTGACAACACAAAGGCGCCTATCAGGATCAGTTGTGGATTCCACAATAATAAATTCCAATATCACTGCTCGATCGGTTTACCGGATTTGTAAAATATGAAATATATAGGTACACTGTTGGAGAAAAAAATGTTCCAGGAAATGAAGTAAAATTTTTACGCTAATTTCAACACTGTTGTTAGGTCTTGCAACAGAACGATTTGCCACTGTGAGTGAATTTATGTTGATTTAAATAAAAAAAAAAAAAATTGCCGAAATAAACATAAAAATTATAGTGGAGCTTTTGAAACATTTTTTTTACGTCAAAATGTCATATTTAATTCGGAAAAACACATATGACCGCGTAAATAAAAAATATATCATATAATATTCAGTAATTAATCGTAATAAAATATGCAAGGACTTCAATCTAGTCCTGCAAATGAAAAATGTTGATGTCATTGAAATATTTCGATTAATAACTTGACACTTTGATAGGCCCTGAACCAGTAGGAAAGTGTTGGGTCCTATGCCATATGGTAGTTTAGCGTAGTGGTTAGGGCGTGCGACTGGAAATCGAGCGGACGTGGGTTCAAATCTCGGCGGGGATTAATAATGCGGCGGTTTTTTCAATGGATGTAAAATGCGGTTTCATCGATATAATGCGTAGGCTCGGTCAACTGACGATAAAATTCATAAAATTTTCTACTTTTTTTTCTACTATCATTACTTTTTAAT